>CM042013.1:66384493-66984493 GCA_023525715.1 Cichorium intybus
CAGGCCTTAGTGTAAACCTCGAAAAAAGTATGTTGTTTGGATTGGGAGCTGAAGCTAGTGAGGTGACAGTCATGGCAGCGATAATTGGCTGTAAGGCAGAAACTCTTCCTTCTAATTTCCTTGGAATGCCAATTGGTGTTAACATGAGATCTAAGAGAGCTTGGAAACCATTAGTACAAAGATTTAAGAAGAAGTTGAACAAATGGAATCAAAAAAGCTCTCGATAGGAGGAAGGCACACCATTGTATGCAATATTTTAGGAAGCCTTGGTAACTTTCTGTTTTCCTTGTATATTGCTCCCAATGGCATCATCAAAGAACTTGAAGATTTAAGAAGAGGATTCTTTTGGGGCAGCAATCAAGAAAAAAACAAAATAGCTTGGGTTAAATGGGACGAGGTTCTTAAAGACAAAACGAGAGGAGGTTTAGGTGTTGGATCTATGAGGGAGATGAATAAAGCTCTCATTTCTAAGTGGTATTGGAGGTACAAAACGGAAGAGAATGCGCTTTGGGTACAAATTGTAGATAGTATTCACGGGAAACTTGAAACATTTGGCGATAGTAATAAAATCAAGTATGGTTCCACGTGGAGACAGATTGTGAAGGAGTGGGATATTCAAAAAGAGGACTCTCTCGACCCGCGTCAACTTATCCAAAAAATAATTGGGAACGGTAAAAGCACTAAATTTTAGATGGATTTGTGGATCGGAGAAAAACCTCTCGGTTTAATGTTCCCCAGAGCATTCAATTTAGACCCGATTAAAAGTGTCACAGTACATGAAAGAATCAGAAATGGTGGCCTTAACCGGTGTAGAAGAGAGATTGTAAGGGACGGAAGAACAAAAGTGGAGCTAGATGAGATTTCGAAGATCTTATCTACGGTTACGCTAAATGATAAAGAGGATAGTTGGTATTGCCTAGGTGGTCCTAAAGGGTCGTTCACAGTGTCATGGATGAGACAAAAACTCATGGAGAAAAATCAAATTACAAGTGACAAGAATAGATGGTGCAAGTGGATTCTGAAAAGAAATAATATTCTTACATGGAGGATTTGTAGAGGTAGAATCGGTGTAAAAGAAAATCTTGCAAAATACCAAAACAACATTGGGAACTTGATGTGCGAAGTCTGCAATTCAGATACAGAAACTGTTCTCCACACCTTCTTCAATTGTCCGGTTGCTAAAGGCGTTTGGTTTAGAGTGGCATTCTGGTGGAATCTAAAAGCGACAAGGGTAAACTCAGTTGAAGAAATCCTTGAGTGGCTAAAGGAAGAAGGGAACGACGCTAAGGAGAAGACTGCACTCTTTTCCGTAGGCGTAGCTACTCTCACAGCTCTTTGGCATAACAGAAATGAATCTACTTTTATTGGCAAAAGAAGAAAGGAGGAGGATCTCTTTAATTATATCCAACGTGAAGCCCTTCTTTGGATAGATAGTAGAGCCCCAAAAGTCAATCGAAATAGGAGTTTTTGGCTAAATTCCCCTAGAATCGCTCTTAATATGTAACTGTTTGTACACTCTTCAGTGGGTTGTCTTAGTTTCTGGCTGGGCTGCCCCTTTCTAATGCATGTTGCCTTTTCAAACAATATATATATATATATATATATATATATATATATATATATATATATATATATATATATATATATATATATATATATATTTGAAAAAGCAACTTTATAAATAACAAAGAAATCCCATTAGCAAGGAGCTAAAGGGGTACAAAGCAAGCACAAGCAAAATTACATTTTCTTGACCGCTATACTAGGATTTTTCGCCCATTCGGAACTATCAATAACCACTTTATGCGCTCTATTACTAATCCATAACAACGTGTCCCTTTGAATTTGCCCAAAAACTTCATCCGGCGTTCTTTGAATCTTATTGAATGTGGCGTCGTTTCTAGACCTCCAAATCAAGTGAAGAGTAGCGAAGCCAATCATTTCCATCGCCTTTTCCTGCACACGATTATTTGTAGCAGATGCAATCCAAACTAAGGTGTCTTCTAAATTGTCCCTATTGCTATTGTTTAAACCGCACCATGTCTGGATTTTATTCCAAATATGTCTCGCGAAAATGCACTCGATGAAAACATGCTGTATCGTCTCATGTTGAACTTTGCAAGACTCACAGAAAACCGAAAGCTGTCTTACACCCATGGATATTAAGCAATCTTTTGTCGCCACTCTCCTTCTAAATAATTTCCAAATGAATATGTTGACTTTATTGGGCACCCATTTGTTCCAATAGTTTATTCCAATTATTTGGTGTTTTTTTTACTAGCTCCTGTCTGTACCATTTGACTGTAAAGGTCCCTTTCGGACCTTCCAAACATCTCCACTCATCTTTTTTTGTTGTTTAGCAAAACCTTTCCCACACTATAATTTAAAATGTCCCATTCCTCTTTCGTTCTTCCTTCTCTCATGTTACTGCACCATTCTATAATTTCTCCATTTTCTTTCAACTTTTCAAAGACTAAGCTGTTTTTATTTGTTTCCATTTGAAACAATCTCGAGAATTTCTTCTCAAAAATCTCGTCCCCCTTCCACCAATCTCTCCAAAATAAAGTATCTTTACCATCTCCCACTTCCTTCTTTAACAGTTTTCTAGGGTCAAGGTCCCAAACTCTAACCTCCTTCCAAACCTTCATGATTCTTTTCCAAGTGTGACCGGTTTTGATTTCTCCGTCTTCTAAGTATTCGCTCCTATAACCATGAATACTCTTGATAATTTTAACCCATATCGCTTCTTGTTCGTTCTTTAATCTCCAAAACCATTTGACCAACAAGGCTTTGTTCAAGTCATCCAAAGCTTCAACTCCAAGACCTCCTTCTTCCTTCTTTTTTAGAATATATTCCCACTTCACCCATGGAATTTTCGAGTCTTCCTCATTTCCTCCCCAAAAAAATTTCCTTCGTATCCCTTCCAACAATTGAATTATCCTTTTCGGTGTCTTAAATAATGAAAACAAATAGTTTCCCATAGAGCCGAGAATGTTTCGAATTATAGTATACCGCCCCCTATTGAAAGTGTGTTGCCTTTCCACTTACTTAGATTCTTCTTAAATCTGTCCATCAATGGTTTCCACGGCTTCAAAGAACCCATATTGACTCCGATTGGCATCCCTAGAAAATTGAACGGGAGCTTTTCCGTTTTGCATCCAAGGATTGTCGCCATGGCTTCTATCGAAATCGAGCTTGTACCAATACCAATTAGCGCACTTTTTTCATAATTGACTCTAAGACCTGCTGCTTTCTGGAAACAATAGAGAATTCTAATAAGATTTAGAATGTTCTCCACTGACCAATCTCCAAAGAATATAGCGTCATCTGCAAAAAAAAGGTGAGTAAGTAATAATTTATCATTGCCCACTTCTATGCCTTTGTAACTCTCGTTGACCACCGCTTTTTTAATTGCAAGGTTGAGGCCTTCCATCACGAGCGTAAAAAGAACAGGGGACAGTGGGTCCCCTTGTCTAAGACCACGAGAGAGAGAGAACTCGGTAGTTAGACTAGAGTTCACCAACACTGAAGACGAGCCAGACTTAAGACATTGATTTACCCATTTTCTCCATTTCTCCCCAAACCCCATTTGAGACAACATGGAGTCAAGATAATCCCATGAGACAGAGTCATATGCTTTAGCTATATCTGTTTTGAAAATTAACATCGATTTTTTCTTTGCCTTGACCCAATCGATGACTTCATTAACCACCAGTGGCCCATCTATGATTTGTCTCTCTTTCACGAAAGCGGATTGTGTTTTGTCGATTAAATTTGGCAGGACCTTTTTAAGTCTGTTCGCTAGCATTTTTGAAAGGACTTTATAAACACTAGAAATCAGACTTATCGGTCTGTAATCGTTCACCACAGTTGGATTTTTAACCTTTGGGATCAAAGTTATAAAAGCAGCGTTGACTCCTTTTTGGATTATGGGGCGTCTAGCGAATTCGTTAAAGGCATCCAATAGATCACTTTTGAGGAGGTCCCAAAATTTCTTTAGGAACTCAACCGTAAATCCATCCGGTCCCGGTGACTTGTTAATGCCACAACTCCATATAGCTTCTTTAAGCTCTGTTTCTTCAAAATCTCTCTCTAAATTAATTTTTTCATGCTCCGAAATTTTTTTATTTCCATTCAAGTCTTGACTCCAGTTGCACTCCGCATCCGCTTTAAAGGTATTTTCGAAATAACTCCTAAGATGATCTTTGATTTTGTTTGGTTCCACCTCCCACACACCTTGGGCTTCTACCCCTTTGAGATTATTTATATGTTTTTTCTTGTTGATATTCCTGTGAAACATTGCTGTATTTTCGTTCCCTTCTAAACACCATCTATTCTTGTTCTTTTGTGCTATGTCTTGTCTTTCCTTATTTTCTTTTTGAAATAACTTTTTCGATAACTCCAGTCTTTCCTCCAATATCTCCTGATTGGCGCCACTATCTTCAATCAATTTGTCAATGATTGTAATTCTACCCAACCATTCTTTCTTCAACCCGTCCGCTTGTCTTTGTTTCTGAATGGACCAAACTTTGATTTTCTCTTTAACCACTTTTAGTTTTTGCATGATCACGAATAGTTTAATATGCTGACCCTCTATAGTAAAATCCTTCCATGCATCAGTAACTATCTTCTCTAACTCTGGTTCCACCAGCCAGGAATTAAACAGTTTAAACGGGATTGCTCCATAATTTCTTCTTATTTGTTTAAGGATCAACGGCTTATGGTCTGAAAACAGACGAACGTCGATCACCACTTCAAAATCAGGCCATTTATGACCAAAATCTTCACTAACTAGAAATCGGTCTAACTTAGAAAGTTTAGTGCCACCACCTTTTACCCAAGTGAACTGTGATCCTCCAATCTTCACGTCAATAAGGTTATTGTTTCGAATAAAGTTGTTAAATTTTTCAGTGGCTCTTGTGTTTGTTGCAGAACCTCTGTGTTCGTTCGCGTTTCTCACGTCATTGAAGTCGCCGAATATCACGATAACTCCTCTCCATCCAGACGCATATGAAGAAATAAATTCCCACAAGTCTTCCCTTCTTCTAGGATCTTGACTGCCGTAGACATTAGCAAATGAAATTTCTACATTGTTTTCAAGCCACATGCCTTGCACTAAAATACAGTCATCTCTTATAATGACCTGTGTTTTAGAGAAAAGGTTACTATTCCAAATGCTAACCAGGCCACCACCCCGTTTTGTTTCTTGAATCCCAACAAAACCAATCCAATGATTCAAAATCAATTTTCGGATCCAATTGATTTTAAAGTCTCCTTTTCCGAGTCCATTAGAATTTAAAGATAGAATATTCATTTGTTACCTTGTTTAGCGCCCTTTGTTTGTTCCTTCCTCTTCTTATCTTTATCTCTCGAACTCGATTTTTTGAAACCACACATCTCTCCTATTTCGTCCATTCTTTGTGTGATACCGACACTTACGGAAGAAGCATCATCGGTTAAGCTTTGCAGAAAAGACACCTCCTTGTTTAAGAATTGCTTCGTTTGGCTCCTTGTTATTCTCTTCTCTCTGTTGAAATTTCTTTCCAATCGCGACTCAGTAGAATTCTCCATATTAGAACCGTCCTGTTGTTCTAACTTTTCACCTTGGACATCTTCTTCGTAATCAATTATCTTCAATTTTCTTTCTAGTGGAGTATGTTTTGACAAAAGGATCTTTAATTTATTGGAGACCCCAACAAGTGGAGAATTCTGTGCTCGTTCTTCATTGGGTCCTTTTGTAACTTCTATTTTGCTTTCCAAATATGCCCTTTGATCGTATCTTTTTGTAATTGCTTCTTTTTGCTCCATACTTCTCCTAGATTGGCTTACTCCAACACTTTCTATATTATTATTAATATCCAAGATGCCGTTAGCTGGCAAGTTGATATTATTTTTTTGTTGAGTCTTCTTTATCGGGCCCTCACCTTGTTCCTGCATGATAGTCTCCATTATTAATTTCTCCTGTGTACTATCATATTCCCCCTCTTCTCCACTATATTCCGTCCAATTTTCTTTTCTTTTTTCTTTTATGCGTGACGACTGAGCTTCGTTATTTGTGACATTTTCACAGTTTTCTTTAAAGTTGTCTACATCGGGACTTGATTCACGCACGATCGAATCATTCCATGATTCATCGAAATCTTCGTCGGAACTCTCCCCTCCTATGTCCTCTTCCTCCTCCGATGACTGATACGGCTCCTTTTCCGGTGACCTCTCTGTTAGGATCGAGACACTTAGCATACGAACACTAAACTCACACACTCAACTCTCAAATTAAGAACACAAGAATTTAACGTGGTTCGGTCCAAAAATGACCTACATCCACGGCGGATAACTAGGAATGTTTTATTGATCTGTGTTTTTGTGTTGTGTGGTACATTTGGTTTGATGCTATGCTGCCCTTTATATAGGCATGTGAGTGTGTGTGAACAAATCAATGTGAAACAAAGAAGCTTTGCCTTCAACAAAATAGGCTACCAAACCTTGAGAAAAATTCTTCACCCCTTTGTTGACAAGGCCTCCATATTCTAACAATCTCCCACTTGGAGGCTTGAACAACTTAGTCTATCTCTGCCATCCAAATCTTGATCCTTAAACACACATTCTCTCTCACTTGAAGCCACGGAACAATCTTCACCTGTGCTTCAACTGTCTATTAAAAAACACTTTTGATCTTAGCTCCTTCCTAGTTACCCTGGCCTTCTCTTCAATTATCCTGAAGGCCAGTTGAAGCTATGCAGAGCTTCAACTTCTCTAAGGTAACAACCTTAGTCAACATATCAGCTGGATTTTCAGTTCCTTTGATCTTCTTCAACTTCAGAGTACCATCATTAATTCTTTCTCTGATGAAGTGATATCTCAGCTGTATGTGCTTTGTCTTCGAATGGAAGACAGGATTCTTTGCAAGGTGTATTGCACTTTGATTATCACAAAACAGTGCACAATCAACTTGTTCCTTGCCAAGTTCTTCGAGAAAGTTCTTCAACCATATAAGCTCTTTGCTTGCTTCAGCAACTGCCATATACTCTGCTTCTGTGGTTGAAAGGGCAACACTTTTCTGGAGTTTAGACATCCAACTTACTGCAGTGCCTCCCACTGTAAAGACATACCCGGTAGTGCTTTTGTATGAGTCTTTGCAACCACCAAGGTCTGCATCTGCAAAACCCTTCAGAATGACATCTTTCCCTTTAAAATGCAATGCCACTTTTGAAGTCCCCTTCAAATATCTTAGCAGCCATTTAACTGCTTCCCAATGTTCTCTCCCCGGATTGGACATAAATCGACTAACAACTCCCACTGCATGTGCAATATCTGGTCTCGTGCATACCATTGCATACATGTGACTACCAACTGCAGATGCATAAGGTACTTTAGCCATTTCTTTCTTGTCTTCATCTGATTTGGGTGACTGAACTTTAGAAAGCTTAAAGTGACTTCCCAAAGGTGTGCTTCTGATCTTGGCATCTTTAAGGCTGAATTTCTCTAATACTTTCTCAATGTATTTCTCTTGAGAGAGTGTCAAAGAGCCATCTTCTTTGTTTCTGAAAATACTCATCCCGAGTATTTGGTTTGCAGCTCCCAAGTCTTTCATCTCGAATTCTTCAGACATTTGCTTCTTTAACTTCTTGATCTCTGTCATGTCTGAGCCTGCAATCAACATATCATCTACATAGAGTAGTAGAATGATATAAGAACCCTTAAACTTCTTGATGTAACAACAATGGTCATTGTCACATCTCTTGTAACCAACTCTTCTCATGAAGTTATCAAACTTCAAATACCATTGTCTTGGTGCTTGCTTCAGACCATACAAGCTCTTCTTCAATTTACACACCAAGTTTTCTTTGCCTTTAATCTGAAAACCCTCAGGTTGTGTCATGTAAATTTCTTCATCTAGGTCACCATGTAGAAAATCTGTCTTGACATCTAGCTGCTCTAGATGCAAACCTTCTGCTGCTACAATACTGAGAACAAGTCTGATAGTGGTCATCTTCACTACTGGAGAGAATATTTCATTGAAATCGATTCCCTCTTTCTGTTGAAAGCCCTTGACTACTAATCTTGCTTTGTACCGTTTGGTACCATCATGTTCATCCTTGACCCTGAAAACCCATTTGTTTTGAAGAGCCTTCTTCCCGGATGGAAGCTTCGTTAGAAGCCAGGTCTTGTTCTTCTCAAGCGACTTCATTTCATCTTTCATTGCTAGCTCCCACTGCAATGAATCTTTCAACCTCTTAGCTTCAGAGTAACACTGGGGTTCACCATTTTCTGTCAAAAGAATGTAGTTGACAGATGGTGAGTATCTTTGTGGTGGTCTGATGACTCTGGAAGATCTTCTTGGTTGAACTTGAGGTGTGGCTGGGGACTCTGGAGCTGGAGGGCTGGTTTCTTCATCTTCAGAGTCATTTCTGGATTCATCCTCTGAGCTCCCACTGTCAGTTGAATCATCCCCAGATTCAGGGATTTCAACTGAAACTTCTTTCTTCTTTTCACCACCTTCATATTCAACGTACTCCTTCTGGACTTCTGGACTTTTGTTGTTCATGTCTTTGTATAACTCGGCTTCGTTAAAGGTGACATTCTTGCTTCGGATTATCTTTCTGCTTTCACTATCCCAAAGCCTGTAACCCATTTCATCTGACCCATAACCAATGAATGTGCACTTCTTGGTCTTTGAATCAAGTTTATCCCTGTCACCATCTTTTAACAAACTGTAAGCAGTACAACCAAAGACTTTTAGGTGTTTGAGACTTACTTCCTTCCCTTGCCACATTTCCTCCGGCAATTTAAGATCCAAGGGAACACACGGTGAACGGTTGATCAAGTAGGCTGCAGTGTTAACTGCATCAGCCCAGAATGTCTTTGGTAAACCAGCATTCAACCTCATGCTTCTAGCCCTTTCATTCAGAGTTCTATTCATTCTCTCAGCTACACCATTTTGCTGAGGGGTTCCTGGGACTGTCCTGATCATCTTTATCCCTTGTTTGGCACAATAGTCAACAAACTCCTTGCTTATGTATTCACCACCATTATCCGACTTCAGGCATTTTACCTTCAAATCAGTTTCATTTTCAACAGCAGATTTCCATATCTTAAAAGTATCAAATACATCAGATTTATTTTTAAGAAAATAGACCCATACCTTGCGTGTTGAATCATCAATAAAGGTTACATAGTAGTTTTTGCCTCCTAGGGATGAAACTGGTGTTGGTCCAAATACATCCGAGTGAACAAGCTCCAACTTCTGAGCTTTCGGTGTCTTCCCCGTCTTTACAAAAGTAACCCGCTTTTGTTTCCCGAGAACACAAGATTCACAAAATTCAGTTTCAACTTTCTTCAAGTCTGGAAACTTCCCTTTCTGAGCCAACATCTTCAATCCCTTATTGCTCATGTGTCCGAGTCGTTGGTGCCATAAATTAGATGGACTCGGATTTGTGGTTACGGCATGAACACCATCACTAGGTATCTCTACCATGTATAGAGTGCCTTTCTTCTTTCCTTTGGCAATCACCAAGTTGCCTTTGATCACTTTCCATTGTCCACCCCCAAAGTGAACATCAAACCCTTCATCATCCAACTTACCAACTGAGATCAACTTTCTCCTTAAGTTTGGAATAACCCTGACATCTTTTAATGTCCACGTGGTTCCTAAGGAGGTCTTCAAATCTACGTCTCCCATACCCGTAATATCAAGCACTTGATCATCAGCCAAACGAACTTTTCCAAGAGCACCTGTTTGTAGGTTCTTGACCATATCTGGGCATGAGACGGCATGGAAAGAAGCACCTGAATCCATAATCCAGGATTCTGCCGAATTCTCAACGCAACATATGAGATAATCTTCCGAATCTTCAGAGGATACATTGTTTACTTCTTTCTTTTCAGCTTGTGGTTTTGGGCATTGGCTTCTAAAGTGACCTTTTTCTTTGCAATTCCAGCATTCAATGTCTTTTCTGGTTTTTGACTGTCCCCTTTTTCTGGACTTTGATCTGCCTCGACCACGTCCTCTTTCATTTTTTCTTCCTCTACTTTCTGTATGCAATATAGAACTAGAACTAGAAGTCTCACCATTGCTTCTCCGTCTGATATCTTCATTTACAATCAAGTCACGAATACTCTCGAAAGTGAGTTTGGTAGTGCCAGATGCACTACTAACAGCTGTGACTGTGCCTGACCAACTGTCGGGTAAAGATGATAAAAGGAGGAGCGCTTGTACTTCATCTTCAAACTTTATTGCAACTGAGGCTAAACGAGAGATAATTGAGTTAAACTCGTTTATGTGAGCGGTAACTGACATGCCTTCCTTCATCTTGGTGTTAACCAATTGTTTGATGAGGAACACTTTGTTGGAAGCGGACGGCTTCTCGTACATGTTGGACAAAGCCTTAAATACTCCATAAGTAGTTGTTTCATTGACAATGTTATACGCAACACTCTTCGCCAATGAAAGCCTAACTACGCCCAAGGCTTGTCGATCCAACAACTTCCAATATTCATCATACATGTCATCTGGTTGTACGCCCAACATAGGCAAATGCAAACTTTTCTGATACAGCATATCTTCAATTTGCATTTTCCAAAAGCCATAATCGGTACCATCAAACTTCTCAATTTTAATTTTACCGTCTTCTGCCATTTTAACGGACAAAATGCACTTTTCTTTCAGAAATTAAGGGTGAAAAATGCAATTTTTCTGAAATTCAGGGGCTAAACTGCAATTTTCTGAAAGTTCGGGGGCTAAACTGCAATTTTCAGAAAGTTTAGGGGCTAAAATGCAATTTTCTGAAAGTTCGGGGGCTAAACTACAATTTTCAGAAAGTTCAGGGACCGGTTTTGCAAATTCTGGAACTTCAGGGACCTGTTTTGCAAATTCTGGAACTTCAGGGACCTATTTTGCAAATTCTGGAACTTCAGGGACCTATTTTGCAAATTCTGGAACTTCAGGGACCTATTTTGCAAATTCTGGTACTTCAGGGACCTGTTTTGCAAATTCTGGAACTTTAAGGACCTGTTTTGCAACTTCTAGAACCTCAGGGACCTGTTTTGCAATTCCTGAAACTTCTGGGACCTGTTTTGCAAAATGCTACAGTACCGCTACAGTGTCGTCTTCTCCGGCGAAACTCCGGTGCTACAGTGTCGTCTTCTCCGGCGACTCCGGCGCTACAGTGTCGTCTTCTCCGGCGACTCCGGCGCTACAGTGTCGTCTTCTCCGGCGATCTGGTTTCTTCTGTCACTATTCCGGCGAATGTTTGACCGGCGATTTGGAGGTCTTCCGGTGGTCAAAAAATTCGAAAAAATATATTTTCGGAATCTGCGGAACGAGACCTTTCCAACGGCGTAAACCAAAATCGTTTTTGAGACAAAAAATTTTCGACCCAAAAACAGAAAATCACTCTCTGGAGCTATACCAAGGCTCTGATACCACTTGTTAGGATCGAGACACTTAGCATACGAACACTAAACTCACACACTCAACTCTCAAATTAAGAACACAAGAATTTAACGTGGTTCGGTCCAAAAATGACCTACGTCCACGGCGGATAACTAGGAATGTTTTATTGATCTGTGTTTTTGTGTTGTGTGGTACATTTGGTTTGATGCTATGCTGCCCTTTATATAGGCATGTGAGTGTGTGTGAACAAATCAATGTGAAACAAAGAAGCTTTGCCTTCAACAAAATAGGCTACCAAACCTTGAGAAAAATTCTTCACCCCTTTGTTGACAAAGCCTCCATATTCTAACAATGTGTTTTTGTGTTGTGTGGTACATTTGGTTTGATGCTATGCTGCCCTTTATATAGGCATGTGAGTGTGTGTGAACAAATCAATGTGAAACAAAGAAGCTTTGCCTTCAACAAAATAGGAACTCTCCCCTCCTATGTCCTCTTCCTCCTCCGATGACTGATACGGCTCCTTTTCCGGTGACCTCTCCGCCATTTTTATACCACTACATCCGTCCTCTACCATGTCGTTTGAAACAAACTGCTTTACTTCAACTTCTTTGATACGAATCTTAACGATTTTTGAATTGCATTTCACATCTAACGATTCACAAATAACACTCTGTATTTTAGTTTTAATACAAACTAAGCCATATGACCAATCTTGATTCTCCTGTTTGCATGGGTCTGTAACCACCACCTCACCCCATAATCTCCCTATTGTTATGAACGCATTAGGATTCCTCAAACTCACTGGAACACCTTCTATTTTCACCCACGCAAATCTCTCACTGATTTCTATCTCTTCTTCCCAATTTTTTAGCGAGTTGACGTGAGCTCCAATCTCCTTACTCTTTGTAATTATTTCTTTTTCTTCCTCAGTGTTGACATCGAATAATACCCATAACCCCCCGATATATTTTGTAATTCCAAAACGTAAGCCTTCCCCTAAGCAAAGGTTTGTGATACAGGCCAAGCTACTAAAACTCTTTGCTTCTCCTACTAGTTTTTTCTACAAATTTTCCGACCTCATATGATCTTCATCGAGATTTAGTATTATCTCCAATTTCTTTTGCTCAACTTCCTTTGGACATTTTTTTTCCTCCATTTGGATCCCATCTTGTCTAATATTTTTCATGCTATCGGTAATACTTATCCTTCCCCCCTTAACAGCCTCTGCGAATGATCTGTTCGCCCTTATAAATCCATTTTCAATGACACTCTTCTGAGAAGTATCTCTCTTATTTGTTTTGGAGAATCGAAGTTTCTGCTTATTTCTGTTTGAATCGTCTTCTCTCCTAAACTTGGCCACCTTTGCAAAAAGACGCCTCCCTCCCATTGTCAAATCTTTCAGCTCCTCTTCAACACTTTTGTCGTTTTTAACTATGACTATTCTGACGAAGCCGAACCTTAAACCATGCTTATCCTCTCTCTTACTAAGATAAACATCCACGACTCTTCCCATGGTCTTTAGTACATTTCGTACTTCCTTCCAGTGCCAGTCCCATGGAATGTTGGAAAGAAAAAAAGAAGTTGCTTCTTTGAATTCCCATTTCTTATTTGTCTCTTCTACTCTCCTGATTTCGTTTCTTGCAACCCACACGAACGTTTTCTGACCAGGCTCCGCCAATCGCCGGAAAACTCCATCCCTTCTGCCCCTATTCTCTCTCTCTCGCTCTCTCTCTCTCTCTCGCTCTCTCGCCGGAAAACTCCATTTCGCTCTTATATATATATATATATATATATATATATATATATATATATATATATATATATATATATATATATATATATATATATATAGAGTCCGTTTCAAGGAAGAACAAATATTTTCCTAGGAACCGTAGGAACTTTTTGACTGAAATTTTTTTTTCAAAAAAAAATGACATAATACATCTAGTCGCTTATATTTAAGACTTTTTGTCAAAAAAAATTTGAAAAATAATATGTATACACGAAATGTGCATATATGCATTTTTTTCGCAAATGTGTATATGATCACGTTTCGTGCATATGTGCACATTTCGTGTATATATATTATTTTTTCAAATTTTTTTTACAAAAGGTCTTAAATATAAGCGATTAGGTGTATTATGTCATTTTTTTTGAAAACATTTTTTTAGTAAAAAAGTTCCTACGGTTCCTAGGAAAATATTGGTTCCCATTTGATATTTAGTCTATATATATATATATATATATATATATATATATATATATATATATATATATATATATATATATATATATATATATATATATATATATATATATATATATATATATATATATATATATATATATATATATATACGACTCTCCTGGTCTCCAGCTACTTGTGGAAGAGGGGGGTCCGAGGACAAGGTACTCAGTTGTTATATATATATATATATATATATATATATATATATATATATATATATATATATATATATATATATATATATATATATATATATATATATATATATATATATATAAGGATTTCTTATTGAACCCCAAATTGCCAAAAGGGGTGAATGCAGCCTTTATCACACTTATTCCTAAATGTCCCAATCCCACTAAGGTGAAGGACTTCCGTCCGATAAGCCTTATCTCTAGCATTTACAAAATCTTGTCGAAAGTGCTTGCTAACAGTATTTCAGGTTGCATGGATTCAAGATTGAACGTGAAGAGAAGCAAGACAGAAGACCAAAATCCTTCAGCGATAGCGATCGCGACGCGACGAAGGACATGGTCGCGACGCGAAGACCAACCCAACGCACTCACCAGTGGCCGACCAAAAGCACTCGACAGACGCATCTTCGCGACGTGACGGCATGCCCGGTCGCGACGCGATGCCTGTTCATCAGCAACTATAAATTGAGGCTTTCTCTTGTTGTTTTGTTACACCCAATCTACCAAACTCTATATACTCATATACTCTCCAAGAAACCCACGACCAAACACCTCAAGACACTCAAATTTCCGAACTTGTCAACAAAAACCAAACTATATAACCGCAAGAAACAAAACCTTCTCCCGACACCAAACCCATACAGCACCAATACAACTACAATACACACATTCAAGCAAACCCACGTCCAAACCAACACAAAACCGAAGAAATATCATTCAGCAAGAAAAGCCGAGCAAAGAACAAGAATCGACACTTCAAAGAGAATCGCCATCTTCATTTGCTATCGATAAGTTCTTTTGAAATTATAATTCCAATAATTTACCTGTGTTGTTATTGATTTATTTAAACCTTTATAAATCAATTGTACTAAAAATCCAAGACATACAAGTTGAACCGTGACAACGACAACATATGTGGACTGTATTTAACCGAGACATCTAACTTCTAACTTCTAACTTCTAACTTTTTATTTATTGTAAAAACACTTTATCATTGATAATGGCGTTTATTACATCTAACTTCTAACATTTACTTTATTTACCGCTTTCTGTCCATTTAAATACTGTCTAGATTAAATTTACCGCTTTATTTTATTTATTTACAGCTTTCAGTAACTTAGTTTTAGTTTATATTTATTCCGCAACTTTTATTTATTCCGCATATTATAGATAAAATACATATCTATCACACAGTAACCGGCTTAAAAACCCTTATTCGTGGAGATCGATTATCGTATTTTCAACAATTGGTATCAGAGCTTGTGTGATTTACTTTGAAATTTTTGTCGAGAACTTTTGTGTAGCGTTTTTATAAACCACCAATAAGTTTCCTTTAAAAATTTCATCTTAATATCACTTGTTCTAAAAAAAAAAAAAAATGTCTTCCGCAAACTACTCAAACATAAATTCTGTATCTATTGCTAACAGTATAGGTTCAGGTACTCGAGCACCCATTCTTATTCCCGAAGAATATAAATCATGGGTAGGTCGTATGAATCTTCATCTCAACTCTATAAGTGAAGATGTGTGGAAATGTGTAGACGGATCTCTACCAGATAACATGACCTCTCTTACGAGTAACTTGGATATACTGAATGAAAGGAAGAAACTTGAACTTCAAGCCAAAAAGGAGCTTGTGTCTGGAATACCTCACAGTATTCTAAGCCAAATGAATGATATAATCCTTTTAACTGCAAACCAAATTTGGCAAACTTTGAAAAATCGTTTTGAAGGAAATGAGAGAATCATTGGAAACAAGAAAACATCTGTTTTAAACGAATTTGACAACTTCAAAATGTTTTCACATGAGACCATCCATGATGCTCATGACAGGTTCAATCTCATTACCATCAAAATGAATAATTTAGGCATCAAAAAGTCACAGCATGAGATAAACCTCAAATTTTTAAACAACCTTTATGAAAACTGGAAAATGGTCAAACTCATCATTCAGGGAAATCCGGCAATTCATACTGAATCTTTGTACAATCTGTACGGAGAATTACAATCGTATGAATCCTCGATTGACCCACCAACGTCTACTTCTTTTGGAGGACCACTTGCTTTGTTGTCAACATCCTCTCAAAACCAAACACATTTTCATGATCAAAGTCAAATTGATTTAAATCAAAACCAAGCTTTTTTAAGTAATCCTTGTGACTTGTCCGATCCAAATAATGAAGCTGATTACCAACAATTGTGCGCTTTGGTAGCAAACACTAACCTCGAAAGATTTTTGCCACATCATAGACCAAATTTTCAACAAATATCCATTTTTGGATAAAACTTTCAGAATCGTGGTTTTCAAAATAATCACAACTCTTATAATAACCAAAGTTCTGGTTTTCAGCAAAATCATTCAAAACCATCTCAACAGAAACAAACTCAAGCATCTGAAAGACCACCCGTTAAGAGCCAAAAAGCTGACAATAACGATGATGATGATGACGTAATCATTTGTCACAAATGCAAAGGACTAAATCATTATGCCCGAGATTGTCGAGCCAAAGTCAAAGTCAAAGACTCAGCCTACTATGCTCAAAAAGCCGAAGAGCTGAAGAAACAAGAACAGAAAGCAAAGCAAAAAGCTTTGATGGCATTCCACGAACCTAGCGTGGAATACTGGCCAACTTCTGATGATGAAACAGATACTGAACCAGCTCAGTCAAACTTCTGCTTCATGGCTGACAATGAACCAACCACAAGAGCTCCATATGTCATCGATCAGGTATGGTATATGATCTCAGAACTAGGTCTTTCAAGAACACCATTTGAATCCCACATGACTAAGATTGAGAACAGTCTAAAAGCTGATCTCAGATTGTATCATGACACAATAGTCAAATCTGATATCTACAAATCTGAATTACAAACCTTGCAACTCAGATTTGGAGAATCTACAAGGACTAGAGACAAACTTGAAAGAGACATTGAACGAAAATCTGAAGAAAATAATCACGTCCTAGAACAATTAAATAAAGCTCTAAAACAAAAAAGGGACTTAGAAATAAGAAATCAATCTGTTATTTCATCTGAAATAAAAGATACCTTAGAAAAGGAAGTCCTTCAGTTAAAACAAAAAATTCAAGATTTAACTGACAAAAACATTAGTTTAATTCTAAAACTAGATGATTCCTCAAAGCAAATCAAATTTCTTGAATCCGAAAATCAAAGACTTCAAGGAAAACTGGAATCTATCAATATTGCCAGAAAATTGAGTGATGATGTTTTCATTAAAGCAAACAACTTAGGAACTGGCAAAATTGATACGAATTATAAACCAGGAATTGGAAGAGAATCTTTTGAAAATGAAAAGACTGAAAATGAAAATGGGAAAATTAGTGAAAACTCTAAATCGCCTTAACCAGATTTTTTCTCATCTACTAATGAGGATGATTCAGATGATGAAACAGTTATCAACTGCAGCCCAGATGATACCTTTTTCAACAAATCATTCAAAAGAGTTGTAAAATCTGAATCAGACTCTGCTAGTTCAGTAACTCATCAATTGAGATCTACTAAACTAACAAGGAATGATGGCACAATCAAACTCGAAAATTTCTTAAATGGAGAAAATTCTGATCATCAAAATGGTAGTACTTCTGTTCCAACTGTCTTTCCCTCTTTAAACTCAACCTTTATTGGAAAGAACAATCTGGGACAAAAGTATTCAAAGAAACAACAGACAAATAAACAACCCATTCAAGCTGTCTTTAAACCAAAAGAACAAAGCAAGCCCATTGTTTTCAAAGAAAAACCTTTGAAACTAGTCGCTGTGCCACAAAAACAAACCTTTAATCCAAAACAAAAACCTTTTCAAAAACCGATTCAAAGTCACTTTCAAAAGATAAACTTCAATCTCTCAAGGAACTTTCAGAAACCATCATTTCACCAAATTCCATTCCATCATCAAAGTGTTTTCCAAAACCATTCAGATCCCAGTTACAAAGAAAGGTTATCAAACAGATCTTCACATATAGGATACTTTTCACAAAACCAGAAATCATTTCAAATGACAGGTTTTCAAAAACAAATCTCACTTTGGGAAAATCTAATAAATCAACTTAAACCTCAACCATTCCGTCCAATCAACAAATATTACAATGATTCCAAATTATCAAAAACCATTAACAAATCAGGACCCACCATGGTTTGGGTACCTAAAATTTCTGTCTAATTGCAGGCACTTTGTGCTGGAGAGCCCAAGGATGGCACATGGTATATCGATAGTGGCTGCTCCAAGCATATGACAGGAAACCAGAGCTTTCTACGAGACTTCAAACCCACAGAATCCAAGCAAGATGTGACTTTTGGAAATAACATGACTGCAAGAATCAAAGGTTATGGAAACATAACAAATGGTCACTTCACCATCAAGAAAGTAGCCTACGTTGACGGACTGAAACACAACCTAATCAGCGTATCACAACTTTGTGACAACAATCATGAAGTTCTTTTCACCAAACAACGAAGCATAATCACGGATACCAAGACCAAAGCCATTCTAGTTAATTCTGATCGTCTAGGCAACATGTATCCACTAGATATGGACCTTATCTATGGAAAACCTGACATCTGTCTCTTGTCCAAAGCTTCTGCTGATATTAGTTGGTTGTGGCATCGTCGTCTTTCCCATCTCAACTTCGGCTACATCAACAAGTTGATTGCAAATGATCTTGTTCGCGGACTGCCACTTCTAAAACTTGATAATGAAACTCTTTGTGCAGCTTGTGAAGGAGGAAAACTGTCCAAATCCTCTCATAAAAGCATTTCTGAATCTAGTGTATCCGAACCACTAGAATTACTGCACATTGATCTTTGTGGCCCTGCAAAAACCCAAAGCATAAAAGGGAAGAAAAACATCCTTGTTATTATTGATGGATATTCACGCTTTACTTGGGTTTTCTTTTTAAGGCTAAAATCAGAAGCACCTGAAGAAATGATCAACTTCATCAAACAAATTGAATTAAAGCTCAAATGACCAGTTCGAAGAATCAGAAGCGATAATGGTTTAGAGTTCAAAAACATAACTCTAGACTCATTTCTCAAAAACAAAGGCATCGAACACAACTTCTCAGCCCCTTACACTCCTCAACCAAACGGCGTTGTTGAAAGAAGGAACCAAACTCTGTGCGAAGCTGCAAGATCAATGCTTATCTTTGCTGATCTACCACAATACTTCTGGGCAGAAGCAATAGCCACAGCTTGCTACACTCAAAATCGTTCTTTAATCCATAAACATCTTCATAAAACACCATATGAAGTCATTAACAACCGAAAACCAAACATCAAATTCTTTCATATTTTTGGTTGTCGATGCTTCATAAAGAATAACAAAGATCACCTTTCAAAATTTGAATCAAGATCAGACGAAGGAATTTTTCTTGGTTACTCTTTTACCTCAGCTGCTTATCGAGTACTGAACAAACGTACTAGAGTAATTGAAGAAAGTACTGATGTTCATTTCGATGAATTTTATGTCAGGAAGTTGGATCGTAAACATTTTGGTTCTAAAATGATTGATAATATTTTTCAAAATCCAATTCAACAAATACCTTCTACGGACATAGAAATCGATCTTGATTTACTTTTTGAACAGCCCAAAACCGCTTATAATTCTGAGGTTCTAACATCTTATACTATTCCTACAGGAAACTACGATGCAGAAACTTCTCAATCAAACCAAGAAAATGCAGATCAAGTTGAGGGGGAATTACCAACACTAAATCCCTCTTTGAACACTCCCAATCCACCTGTCCAAAATGATCCCAGTGCATCATCTATGGGGGAACCTTCTTTACCCCATACTTATCCTATAATCCAAAAAGACATATCTGACAACAACCAAAATCTATTCCCAACAGAATCACCTGACCAAGAAGAACAATGGGACATAGAAACACCAATCGAAATACCTAAAAAAACTCGCCTAAACAAATGGACCAGAAATCATCCTGCAGAACAAATCATAGGAGATCCCAATTCTGGTATTCAAACAAGAGCCGCTACCTCAAATGAATGTTTATACGGAGCATTCCTATCCATGACTGAACCCAAAACCATCCATTCAGCTCTCAAAGATCCAGACTGGGTCAAAGCCATGCAAGAAGAACTAGCTGAATTCGAAAGAAACCAAGTATGGGATCTTGTTCCTACTCCTCCCGATGTTACTGTAGTTGGTTCAAGATGGGTTTTCAGAAACAAAACTGATGATCAAGGCATAGTTTTTCGAAACAAAGCAAGACTTGTCGTCAAGGGCTATTCTCAACAAGAAGGAATCGATTACGATGAAACTTATGCTCCAGTTGCAAGACTCGAAGCTATTCGTATCTTTCTAGCATATGCAGCACACAAGAACTTCAAAGTTTACCAAATGGATGTAAAATGTGCATTTTTACATGGAAAGATTGATCGTGATGTGTATATTCAACAACCTCCAGGTTTTGAAGATCCATAGTTCCCAAATCACAGTTTTAAGTTACAAAAAGCAGTTTACGGCTTAAAACAAGCACCTCGAGCCTGGTATTCAACTTTGTCAACATTTTTAGAAGAATCAGGATTCAAAAGAGGTTCAATTGATCAAACTCTCTTTCGTAAAATTTTTAATAAACATCTGTTAATCGTTCAAATATATGTCGATGACATTATTTTCGGTTCTACTGATGAATCTTTGAGTATCAAGTTTGCAGATTTAATGAAGAGCAAATTTGAGATGAGCATGATAGGAGAAATGACTACTTTTCTTGGACTTCAAGTCAAACAATCATCAGATGGAATTTTCATCAATCAAGAAAATTATGTCAAAAATCTTCTAACTCGTTTTTCTCTTGACAAATCCAATACAGCAAAAACCCCAATGGCCCTTGGTTACAAATTAGATGCAGACTTAAATGGCAAGCCTGTTGATCAAAAGAAATATCGAGGAATGATAGGATCACTCCTATACCTCACAGCCAGCAGACCCGACATCATGTTTTCTACATGTGTCTGTGCCAGATACCAAGCCAATCCTATGGAATCTCATGCTATAGCTGTGAAAAGAATTTTCAAATATCTTAAAGGAACTCCATCTCTTGGCCTTTGGTATCCAGCTAACTCTGATTTTCAGCTTAACGCCTTCACCGACTCAGACTATGGAGGATGCAGACTAGACAGGAAAAGCACATCTGGTTCTTGCCAATTTCTAGGAGGCAGACTGGTAAGTTGGACTTCAAAGAAACAATCATGCGTGTCCACTTCAACCGCAGAAGCTGAATATGTAGCCGCCGCAAGCTGTTGTTCACAAGTCATGTGGATGCAAACTCAATTACGTGACTATGGCTACAAAGTCTCACAAATTCCAATATTTTGTGACTCAACCAGCGCAATTTCCATTTCTCACAATCCCGTGCACCATTCCATGACAAAGCACATCGACATTCGATATCATTTCCTCAAAGACAACATTCAAAAAGGTCATATCGAATTGCACTTCATCAACACCGAAGATCAAATTGCCGATGTCTTTACTAAGGCTCTAGACGAAACCAAGTTTCAATACTTCCTAGGCCGTCTAGGAATGTTGAATCCAGATAACATCCATCCCTAATTTCTTACTTTTTGTTTGTACAAAAGAGTGTTTACTTTCATCCAAAATTTTCCAAAAACATTCAAATAACCAAAATTTACCAAAAACATTCAAATAACCAAAATTTTCCAAAAACATTCAAATAACCAAAATTTTCCAAAAACATTCAAATAACCAAAATTTTCCAAAAACATCCACATAATCAAAAATCACAAAAAATTAGGATAAAGTTTTATCTTTTTAAAGACTTTATAAAACCATGTGATTAACATCTTCTTGACTAAATTTTCAGATACTTATGCTCGATGAATGTTCTCAGTAATATTGATTCTTAATTAAAGAGAAGGTTCAAATTTCAAACATTTTTGTTAAGTATATTCTCCTATTCCCTTTGAATTTATTTCAATTATAACGATTTTATCTATAAAGGGACATAAAATCAGGAGATTCAGATGAAAACCAAACCCATGTGAGAAATTGTGCCTCGTCTTTAACTACTAAGTGGAATTCATTTCTGTGAGCAAAGGTGTTCTCATTATGACTTATAGGATTTATACTCTTATACCGTGATGCTAGTCTCATTTTTGCTTAGATATCAAAATGACCAGGGACGATACAATCATTTCCTTATAATTAGACAAACTGTCTATTATATCATCCATCCCTATCCTCAATCAAGCCACATCAAGAAAAGATTTTTCATCTTGCATAGCAAGTCTGAAAATTGAAGAAACAACAAGTCATATCCAAGAAATCCAAAAGAAAAACATGGAAATCAAAACTCAAAGTGCAAAGTCATTTCCAAACATATGCTGTCAACAAATCACAATTGGCAACCACATCAGATATATTTTATACAATGTGTATTCACACAAATCAAGAAAAGATAAAGACAAAGGTGAACAATTCACCAAAGAAAAGGAAGATTTACAACAACAATCCATCAAGACAGACATCCCTCAAAATTTTCCAAACAAACAGATTCTCAAAACCAAAGATTTACCGGGATACTGTAGCCTTCATAATTGAATATTCTTAGTTGCAAACTGCACTATGAAAATTCTAAACCCCTCTACACGTATTTCCCGACGGAGAGAGAGTGAACATCAATGGCATGAATGAAGAAACCCTCTGAGTAATGCCTAAACCAGTCTTATGTGATTGATTATCTAATATGAAGACCAAGTGACTAAAGTATATAGGTATAAATCCATATTAAGCATAAGTCAACACCTTCAAACTGAGAGATATCACTCATCTTTAGTGATTATACACCAGTTCTGCACCTAGAACAAACAAACACCTCAGTCAAGTGTGAGCTATACCTATGAGAATTCATCTGAATCGACCTATTAAGATCACTTGTCGTCTTTATAAATGCTATAAAATCTTAAGGAATATTATGAAAATACATATACAAAAACCTTTTGATAATCGAACTCGAGACTTTGATTCAGAAACAAAAATTCTTGACTAACATTTTTCAAAACATAAGTAAAGTCTAGTCACACTCTTTCAAAACAAGTGATATGGTTTTATAAATGTCTTATCCAAATTTCAAGAATTTCAATCAAACATTTTTCTCCTCATTTCATTAATGATCACATAGGGGGAAATTGTTGAATAATGTTTTTATGTTTTTATGTGACCATCACTGAAATAAGTCGAAATGTTTTTTTAAACAAATATTATCAGTATTTCAGGTTGCATGGATTCAAGATTGAACGTGAAGAGAAGCAAGACAGAAGACCAAAATCCTTCAGCGATCGCAACGCGACGAAGGACATGGTCGCGACGCGAAGACCTCCAACGCGACACCACCAACTTTCTAATCGCGAGACTACCAACCCAACGCACTCACCAGTGGCCGACCAAAAGCACTCGACAGACGCATCTTCGCGACGCGACGGCATGCCCGGTCGCGACGCGATGCCTGTTCTTCAGCAACTATAAATTGAGGCTTTCTCTTGTTGTTTTGTTACACCCAATCTACCAAACTCTATATACTCATATACTCTCCAAGAAACCCACGACCAAACACCTCAAGACACTCAAATTTCCGAACTTGTCAACAAAAACCAAACTATATAACCACAAGAAACAAAACCTTCTCCCGACACCAAACCCATACAGCACCAATACAACTACAATACACACATTCAAGCAAACCCACGTCCAAACCAACACAAAACCGAAGAAATACCATTCAGCAAGAAAAGCCGAGCAAAGAACAAGAATCGACACTTCAAAGAGAATCGCCATCTTCATTTGCTATCGATAAGTTCTTTTGAAATTATAATTCCAATAATTTACCTGTGTTGTTATTGATTTATTTAAACCTTTATAAATCAATTGTACTAAAAATCCAAGACATACAAGTTAAACCGTGACAACGACAACATATGTGGACTGTATTTAACCGAGACATCTAACTTCTAACTTCTAACTTCTAACTTTTTATTTATTGTAAAAACACTTTATCATTGATAATGGCGTTTATTACATCTAACATCTAACTTCTAACATTTACTTTATTTACCGCTTTCTGTCCATTTAAATACTGTCTAGATTAAATTTACCGCTTTATTTTATTTATTTACAGCTTTCAGTAACTTAGTTTTAGTTTATATTTATTCCGCAACTTTTATTTATTCCGCATATTATAGATAAAATACATATCTATCACACAGTAACCGGCTTAAAAACCCTTATTCGTGGAGATCGATTATCGTATTTTCAACAAAGTGCTTCCTAAAATTGTGGATAAAACGAAGTCAACTTTTGTTAAGAACAGGCAGATTCTTGATGGGCCTCTAATTGCAAACGAAGTGATTGATTGGGCTAAAAAGAAAAAAAAGAGATTGTTTATCTTCAAATCGGATATAGCAAAGGCGTATGACTCGCTTTCCTGGGCTTATCTGGACTCCATGTTGGCCTAAAAAGGTTTTGGTTGGATGTGGCGGAAATGGATAAAAGAATGCTTACGTTCGGGTACCTCTTCTGTGTTGGTAAATGGCAGCCCTTCTACTGAATTTTCCCCTCAGAGAGGTCTTCGTCAGGCAGACCCAATTGCCCCCTTGTTTACTCTTGTCATGGAAGGATTAAACTCAGCTATAAAAAAGCCGCAGATAATGGCACCTTTAATGGAATAGAAGTAGGGAACGATAAAGTGCTACTAACCCATTCTTTTTTTGCAGATGATTCAATGTATTTTGGTGACTGGTCCGTAGAAAACTTCCTTAACTTGGTTCGAATCCTTTTCTGCTTTCATAGATCCGCATGTTTAAGCGTGAATGCGCAGAAAAGAAAACTCTACGGCAATGGCGTCACCCCTAAATAAGTTGAAGACATGGCCCTAATCATTGGTTGCAAATCTGAGAGATTGCCTATTACATTTTTGGGTTTGCCAATTGGATCCAGAAGAAGATCCAGAAAGACATGGAAACACCTTATTGAGAAGTTTAAAAGAAGACTGAGCAACTGGAAAGTTAAGACGCTATCTTTTGAGGGAAGGCATACATTGACAAGTAATGTGTTAGGAAGTCTTGGTAACTTCCTTTTTTCTATGTACAGAGTTCCAAAAGGAGTACTAAAGGAGCTTGAAGGTCTTAGAATGAAATTTTTCTGGGGTGGTGAAGATGAGAAGAAAAGAATCTTGTGGGTTAAATGGGAGGACGTGATTGCTGACAAAGACAAAGGAGGCCTGGGAATTGGTTCGTTGGAAGATCTAAACCTAGCTCTTTTGGCAAAATGGTTCTGGCGATATAAAACTGAAGATGATGCGATGTGGGTCAAAATAGTTGACAGTATTCATGGTAAACTTAGTAATTTCGATGGAAAGGATGCAATAAAAAAAGGAGTCACGTGGAAGCAGATTGTGAGTACTTGGGATAGCTTGCAGGAGTTGTCTCTTGACCCAAGGATGTTGGTCAAAAGAAAAATTGGGAATGGTAAAAATACTAACCTTTGGACGGACTGGTGGATACGAGAAAGTTCGCTTAGCCAATTATTTCCTAGAGTCCACAGTCTGGTCCCCAATAGAGGAATATCTGTCCACGAGTGGTTTAGATGTGATGGGCATAACAGTGACTAGAAAGATGCGATAAGGGAAGGGAGGACTAAAGAGGAGCTGGACAATCTTTCAGCTCTAATCTCAGCAACTATTCTGAAAGAAGAAGATGATAAGTGGTGGTGCCCCGAAGGCCCTAACGAGTACTTTACAGTTGCTTGGATGAGGAAAAGAATAATAGAAAATAAACAAGAAATCGAAGGAAAGAATAGATGGCACAGGTGGATCCCTAAGAAAAATAACATCCTTGTGTGGAGGGCATGTAAAGGTCGTCTTGCGGTTAAAGATAATCTCGAGATAATGAACTGTAACACCCGGCTTTTAAAACAAAACACCCCTGAAAATTTTTCATTTAAAACAAAGGTTTTAATGCGTAAAACCATAACAAGAGGGGTATATTTTATTAAAAACGGGTACAAGCGTATCAAGGAGTATACAAATATAATAACCTCCTTATAAGCCGGGCTGCTACTGACAGCATCTACAAGTCCACTTCTTGAGTCACGGACTTTATCCTTACCCTTACCAGGGTTATGCTAATCGGCAGGGACATTTAACAAACGGTATGAGCTACAAAGCTCAGTGAGTAATCGTATCCGCAAATAACATGTATAAAAATACAATCATATATCTGTCTGGATATCGAATCCAAACTCCTAGCCTTACTGGCTGACCAAATATCTCTTAGGATTTCACATCCTAATTTATAGCCTTACAGGCTAAATCATAATGACCTGCAATTATCAAGCCACGTCAGTTATTTGCACATATAATCATATCTAACCATTTCTGTCCCATGGTTCTTAGTCACAACGGACTACATCGTATTTCATGGCTATTCAAGCCGCACCCTGTGGCATAGCTATATAAGCTGCACCAAAACATTTTCAATATATAAATCATAGCCCAAAGGCTGTACCAGCTGGGTTCAATAACCCGATATCATAGTCAAAAGACCGCACCATTTGGACTTAAAGTCAAATATCAAAATCAATTATGGCTCACGAGTTTATCCCGCTTTTGCCTAGACTCACGGCTCCGTTCTTGCCATCGCAATGACTCACGGATTATCCGGTATTGTCTTTTTAAAGATTTGACTCACAGCTCCGTTCTTGTCTATCATAGACTCACGGCTTATCTGGTATTGTCATATTATTTCTGTTATTGACTCACAGCTCCGTTCTTGTCTATCGTAGACTCACGGCTTATCTGGTATTGTCGTGTCATTGACTCACAGCTCCGTTCTTGTCTTTCTCAGACACACGGCTTATCTGGTATTGTCTTTTCTACGTATCTGTCAACTGTTTATTTTTGTCCCCCAAAGCAGTTTCAATCTATAACAGTTCAATCATCATATATCATATATGATATCAATGAGATTACTCACCTGGATGCTAGCTGCATTTGATTCAGGTTGTTTCTTGCTTTTGCGTGCACCACAACCATTTATCCCGTACCTATATATTCATTTATATACCAAATGATAATAGGTTAATAACCATTTCAGTTGACTATACTACACAAGAGTCTTATACAATACAATTGGGGACCATTTCCAATCATTTTTGAGCAATAACAATCATTATAAAATTTTAATACACTTCCCGAAATACGCGTATTCTACTACAGTACTTTCGGGAGGTCGTATTCATATTCCGATAATTTTCCATGAAGTTTCACAACATATTAGACCTATGTTTAAAATTTCAGGTCAATCGGATAAGCCTAGCATCGAATTCCAAATTCCAAAACCCTCTGTCAAGTGGGCGCACCGCGCCAGGGTTTGGGCGCACCGCGCCAGGCGTCTGCCAGGAGGGCGCACTGCGCCTGGTTCTGGGCGCACTGCGCCTTGCGCCTGGGCAGGGTTCCAGACCAGTCGCGATTTGGCACTGTAGCATGCAGTTTTGACAATTTAAGTCCTTATTCCAGTTCTTAATCATATGGGGTTTGTTCTAGGACCAAAACCCTCCATTAATACAAGGTTTTAATCCATTAGAACCACCTTAATCACACCAATTCATGATTTAGGGTTCTTAGCAAAATTCCCAATTCTCAACAATAGCAACATACTTTCATGTTCTTGAGACATGTTCTTAATTCATAACATATTTAAAATGTTAAGCCATTAAAACACATAATTCATGACTGAAATTTCAGTCATCAAGTTCATTTCATTAAGAACACTCAAGAACATAGGTTAGAGATACAATTACTAACCTTTAATCCCTTGAAGCTTCCAATTCCAAGTACTAATCCGATTTTCAGCTTCAATTCTTCAAGAACTTGCCAAGGATTTCAGCCAAAAACCTTCTCCCGATGCTTCTTCAAGCTTCTGCACATGTGGGGAGATTTTCCTTCTATTTATACCTCCAGAATTTACAGTTTAGCCCCTCAAGTTCCATTTCTTGAACTTTGGCCACAATAATCAAGTTTTATAACATAAAACTTTCATTTCTTATATTTTTGCTACAACTAACAAATTTTATGACAAAAACCAGTTTTAATAACATTTTAAGTCCAAAACTCAAAATATTATTACAATTCAAGTCCTTTTCTGTCAAAAAGACCAAATTACCCTTTTATGGTAAAATGACAAATTTACCCTTTTCTAGTATTAACTTTCTAATACTTAGAACACCATGTTAAATCATAAATACACTATGATTAACATATTAATACTTATCAAAAGTATTGTGGTGTTACATGAACCTTCAAACGGGTAACCCTCTGTGTGAGGTCTGCAATTTAGAAAGAGAGTCTGTAAAGCATGTTTTCCTAGACTGCGCTTTCGCTAGGAATATCTGGAACAAAATAGCGGATTGGTGGGAGCTTGACAATCACAATGGGATCTCCATTGAGGAGACGCTAGACTGGCTCGAAGACAAAGGGCGTACTCCTAAGGAGAAAAAAGTGTTGCAGGTGACTGGAGCTGCGACTTTGGCGTTTTATGGCAAAATAGAAACAAATCTATTTTTTCTGGAAAAAGGAGAAGGGTTGAAGAAGTGTTTGCTCTAATTCAATCTGAATCATTCCTGTGGATTGGTAGTAGAGCTTCTAAGATCAATTTATATAGGAGACTCTGGTTGTTATCCCCTAGACTAGCCTTCAAAATGTAATGGTTTGTACTGTTTTTCGGGGAGTTCTGGCTGCTGGCTGGGATTCTCCTTCTTGTTTTAATTCAAGTTGCCCTTCAATATATATATATGTATATATATACATATATATATATATATATATATATATATATATATATATATATATATATATATATATATATATATATATATAAATATGTATGTATGTATATATATATGTATATATATATATATATATATATATATATATATATATATATATATATATATATATATATATATATATATATATATATATATATATAGTCCGAATCAAGAGAGAACCATTATTTTCCTAGTAACTTAGGAAGCAATTATGGATCCTTAGATCATCATCCATACCAATAAAGACATGATGGTCAATTGACAGTTTTATATTTTCGGTAACAAGTCTCATTTAATACAGAATTTTTTTATTTTTGGCAACAACAATAACCATCTCCTAAAATTAAGCCTATTAGATTTGAATATTCAAATTTCAAAAAAAAAAAAATTCCGTTTTTAAAAATCAAATTTTCGTTTTCAGATTTTCAAATTTCGCAGGTGCATATATGCATGTTTTCGCAGGTGCATATATACATATTCGCAGGTGCATATATGCACACAAATTTATTTATATGCAGGTGCATATATACATATTCGCATGTGCATATATGCATATTTTCGAAATTCATATATACATATTCTTATCTTTAATTATGAATGCAAACAACACAAAATCGATTTATTAAAAACAATAATATACAACTGTTTTGAACGATACATAAAAATTTATTAAAAATAATGAACAATACATACAAACAATATAAAAAACAACAAATTTTCATGATATCTTCATTTTTTAGTTTATCACTTTTCAATTCTTCAATTTGATTGAAAAATTCTTCTAAATCTGCAAAACATTAATAAAAACAAATATAAATGTATATTCAAAAACTTTAAAATAAAATACATACACTTATATGCACATATGAACCACTGTACATCTATTTATGCATATATACAAATACGCACATGTGTGTGTATGAATAAATTGATATATATATATATATATATATATATATATATATATATGTATATATATATATATATATATATATATATATATATATATATATGTGCACATACGTTTGAACAGACGTATGTGCATATGTGCATATATACACATGCATATACACATATGCACGTATTCATAGTATTCGTTTTCTAGAGGGAGAGAGGTTGAGGGACATCACACAATAATTGTGGTCTGTTTCCACCCTTTTCAAACTGAAGCCACGAAGCACATCTTGAGTTTAAAAATAAAAACAATAAATGAGAAAGAATGGGAGATATGGGTTAAATTGAGAGTGAAGAGAAGACGTTTCACATAATTTAGGGTGTTTCCTATTTACTAGATTTCAGAATCATATATGATTAAGCGCTTCATAACAAGGTTTAATCACATGTGATTGAACAAAAAACATATCACATATGAACAAGATTTCAGAATCATACATGATTAAGCACTTAATGGTACCTGAACAAGCCTGCAGCTCCTTGGACTTCGACATGACAGAGAATAGGGGTGTGAGACTGGTTTTTTGAGTTTGGTGGCATATTTTGAGGTCAGAGTGACTGCAAGGACCACTGATAGACGGGATTTGGATTAAAGAGAGTGAAGAGAGAGAAGACGTTTCACATAATTTAGGGTGTTTCCTATTTACTAGGATCTGATTGATATTTCCTATTTACTAGGTCAGAGTCACTGCAAGGACCACTGATAGACGGGATTTGGATGAAAGAGAGTGAAGAGAGAGAAGACGTATCACATGTGAACAAGATTTCAGAATCATATATGATTAAGCGCTTCATAACAAGGTTTAATCACATGTGATTGAACAAAAAACATATCACATATGAACAAGATTTCAGAATCATACATGATTAAGCACTTAATGGTACCTGAACAAGCCTGCAGCTCCATTAAGTGCTTAATCATGTATGATTCTGAAATCTTGTTCATATGTGATATGTTTTTTGTTCAATCACATGTGATTAAACCTTGTTATGAAGCACTTAATCATATATGATTCTGAAATCTTGTTCACATGTGATATGTTTTTTCTTCAATCACATGTGATTAAACCTTGTTATTCACATAGTCACATGTGATTAAAACATGTTATTTATATGCAAATATGTACATAATGATTTTTTATGTTTAAATAAAATTTCTTATTATATGTATTTAATCACATGTGACTATGTGAATAACAAGGTTTAATCACATGTGACTGAAGAAAAAACATATCACATGTGAACAAGATTTCAGAATCATATATGATTAAGCGCTTCATAACAAGGTTTAATCACATGTGATTGAAAAAAAAACATATCACATATGAACAAGATTTCAGAATCATACATGATTAAGCACTTAATGGTACCTGAACAAGCCTGCAGCTCCTTGGACTTCGACATGACAGAGAATAGGGGTGTGAGACTGATTTTTTGAGTTTGGTGGCATATTTTGAGGTCAGAGTGACTGCAAGGACCACTGATAGACGGAATTTGGATGAAAGTTTCTTTCAGCCATTTTGTCGAACACCTTAGGTGCATAAAGTGAGTTTCCATATGTGATCAACGATGTTTAATCACATGTGATTAAATACATACAATAAAAATTTTATTTAAACATAAAAAATCATTATGTACATATTTTCATAATAAATAACATCTTTTAATCACATGTGAATATCTGAATAACACGGTTTAATCACATGTGATTGAAGAAAAAACATATCACATATGAACAAGATTTCAGAATCATATATGATTAAGCACTTAATAACAAGGTTTAATCACATGTGATTGAAGAAAAAACATATCACATGTGAACAAGATTTCATAATCATATATGATTAAGCGCTTAATGGTATGTGGACAAGCCTACAGCTCATTGGACTTCGACATGACAGTGTATAGGGGTGCGAGACTGGTTTTTTGAGTTTGGTGGCGTATTTTGAGGTCGGAGTGAGTGCAAGGACCACTAGTAGGCGGGATTTGGACAGTTTCTTTTAGTCAATTTGTCGAACACCTTATTTGCATGACGTGTGTCTCCTTTTTTCTTAACATGTAGGTAATCGAGTGGTCCCAAAATTATATTAATAAAGTTTGGAATTGGATATATTTAAACATAAGAGAATTTATTTAAACATAAAAAATCATTACATACATTTTTGCATATAAATAACATGTTTTAATCACATGTGAATATGTGAATAACAAGGTTTAATCACATGTGATTGAAGAAAAAACATATCACATGTGAACAAGATTTCAGAATCATATATGATTAAGCGCTTAATAACAAGGTTTAATCACATGTGATTGAAGAAAAAACATATCACATGTGAACAAGATTTCAGAATCATATATGATTAAGCGCTTAATGGTAGGTGAACAAGCCTACAACTCCTTGGACTTCGACATGACAGAGAATAAGGGTGTGACACTGGCATCCAATTGCTTATGTATGTGTTAGGTCTTCCATATTTTCCAATCCAACATACAATTTTAATAATTATAAATATCAAGTATAATGAAAGAGCATACACAAAATAAAACATATTGGGCAATTTACCAAACACTTGGTGTGCATGAACACAATATGGAATGTAATATGATTTTACCCAATTTCGTTATCCATTCATTTCCTGGCTATTCTCCAGTTTCATTATCCTCAACACATTAATTAAAAAACAACACAAGAAGAATGCAGGTTCGCCAAATGCTTATGTATTTCAGACGGTAATTGTTAGTTCAAGTGATGAAATTAGGTTAGGGAATTTTAAAAAAAAAACCTTGCTATGTTGCTTCTTTAAAAGTAAATACCGTGATATGGCTGAAATAGAAACTTCAGTCGGCTTCATTTGGATTAGCCAGCCTGATATGCATACATTATTGGAATCTAATTCAACCGAATATATATGTTTTAATCTTAGAACTCAAACTTCAAAGTGAAGTCCTAATATTTCTAATGTCCACTATCACTCGCTTTTTCACTCATCTAAAGACAGTATAATTTCTAATAGTAATATCTAACAAGCCATTTGCTCAATCACAAATTATGTAATCAATTACTAATGTGTTCAATAATAGCTTAGTGGATAAGCTAATTAGTTCTTCTTCGTTTTTTTTTTTTTTTTTTTTTTTTTTTTAACAGCAAATCTATCCTACTCCTACTCCTAAACTACTCCTTGTTATGTTACTGCCAAGGTTTGAACCCATGACCTCCTTGTTAGTAATCACCTTGTTAGCCAAGTGGGCTAGCCCCAACTTGTAGTTCTTCTTCGTTTAGATCATAATAAATCCTCCCTAACTGATCGGAAAAAAACCGCAAATGATTTAGGAAAAAAAAAAGCAAAAGGACCACTGACCGACTCCTTGTATACCATGATCACGCGGTCAACTAATTCCTTGTCGCTGTCCGTTTGACGTAAAGTGTCAACTTCCGACAGATTGAAAGAATTCAAGAGATGAGTAAAAAAGGAGTCTATGTCAATTTCGGAATTTGAGACGACTTTTCCAGTTGTACCCTTGGCCTTTTTACGGGATACACTCCTTTCGTCATCAGTATCACGGGTGCTTTCCATATTCGTACCAAACCTAAAAGAATTGGTTGGTCGAACTTTCAGCTATTAACGGAAACAATGCCGGTCGTCGTGCGACGATGGTCAGTGGTTGTCTAGGTACTATTTCGCGATCCTAATTGTAATTAGATCCGATTTTCTCAACATTAGGGTTTCTTTTGCTCTCGTGATGACTTTCGAAAACCAAAGCCAAAGGACGCAGGAACCCAATTGAGCGTCTAAGAAAAAAAAACAATCTGAAGTGCTTGTTGAAAGTTCGTTCTTTAGCATCTAATTACGGGATCAAGGTGGCTGAACCCTCGTTTGCGATTTGGATGGGATAGAAAGCGATAAAAGACGAGCTCATATGGTTGCCGCAGGTGGAGGGGGCGAATGGGCGCTTATTTTAAATTGTGTAGTCAAAAATTGTTCTCGCGTTCTCAAATTAATAATTGTTGTAATTTTAATCTTCCCATATATATATATATATATATATATATATATATATATATATATATATATATATATATATATATATATATATATATATATATATATATATATATATATATATATATATATATATATATATATATATATATATATATATATATATATATGAAGGGTTTTATGCAAATCTATAAACTAATAACCTAAGTTCACATGCAACCTATAAGGATCTATGTTTTCTTCTAATTGAACATATAACTAATTCTTAAAAGGCCAATAAAAATTACTAAAGAATAAAAACAGAAAAACTAACCTTTAGGTTTTTCTTGAAAGCCAAGCAGCACAATTGTCCTGCCTCAATTGAAGTCACACCCAGAAGAAGGAGGAGAGGAGAACGAAATTCTACAGAGTCCAGGTCAAAAATGGCGCAGGTTTTTGGTATCTGGGGCTCCCTATTTATAGCCTCCAACAGATGACCAGATAAACCTTTAGAGATAAACCTTTTTGAATTCAAATTAAGATAAACATTTATCTTAATAATTCAAACCTATTTATCTATATATATATTAAAATCGAAAATTATATATTTCCATATATAAATTTCGCCACTTTTAATACTGCTATAATTGTCACTTACTCAACTATTGAATAATTACAATTCTAGTCCCTGAACTTTCTACCAAACCTCCAGCTATGAGGGCAACCTAAATGGACTATGCTACTATTAATTAGGTAAATACTAATTATTAGTCATGGCTTAGACACCTAATCCAACAGTCTCCCACTTGGATAAGTCTATGACTATAATTACCAATTTAACCTCTAATTAATCAACAAACTGTAGCTTCCTAGAAACTGCTGTCAAACTTTGACCTAGTCAGTTCTGTCCATAGATAAGTGATCATATGATCCTTCGTCCAACAAGATATTTCCAGACACGAAACATGGATTGATGATCCAATCGGATGCTCATCTGATAACATCTCAATATGTTATCCTGTCTATTTCTCTCCTAACTCCATTCTAGCAATGTGTATTGTGACTTCCTATGGTTCTGGGGTCTTTAGTCTACTTAACTGCACCCTAAGACTATTTCGAGGTGTCATGATGTGCCGGTGAACCACACGCGCTCCATCAAAATACCAACGAGATTCTTTAACCATCAAGTCATTTAACATCATGTCGTGACGTTAATAATTACCAATTTGAAAAATCTTTCAAATTAACACTATCACACCAATCATTTCATAATGAATTCTCACTTGAGTTCAAACAATCCATCCAGTATTCCCAGCCAGACAATATCCTGAATCCAACTTACTATGCCCTAAGCATCAAGTCATCAGGACATGTTCATGACATTATGATCGATCCAAGAAACATGTGGAACCCGGTCCAATCTTATTCCAAACCATTTCGGAATCCAAAGATTATTTATAATCCTTGTGTCATGATTTTCGAAAAACTGTTTCCTTTCGGAGACTCTTCTCATGCATCTTGAATCTTATCAAGATCATGCTTACAATGGCTAGGTCTATGTTGGCGATTTCATCTATCCAGTAGATGACTGTGAATTACGTGAGTATGTTGCACCTTCTTAATTTCTTTCATGCCAAGTCATCACACTTTGCAATGATAAGAAAACCCTTTCCTGGGTCTATGCATCTTGAATCTCATCAATATCATTTTGGCAGAGTCTGGATCTATCTCATAGACGTTTACAACCACCTGAGTGTGCCGTATTTTTATTAAGTCTTTCATAGCGATCCGTCTCTTAACACCAAGTCATTACACTTTGTAATGAAAAGAGACGTTTTCTAGAAACAATATATAACCCCCATATGGAGACAGTAGATAACAACAACACTCCCACTGGCTTTGACACGGTTATGGACTATTCACAAAATCCAGGACTTTTGGCACATTTTGAGAATCCAAACCTTTCTGACATCTTAATGGAAATCTTTCAGCCCTTTCTTAAAAAAATCCAATCCTTTGGCATATTTTTGAGAATCTGAATATCCTATCTTGCGAGATGCCCGTGGGGTAATCCCGGGTTCATGTACCTTTGTACTGGGACACTCTTTGTGAGTCCCTATTAGTGTGCCGGTGATCCATACATGCTCCACTAATGATTCACAATGTGCCATGCAGTTTCCTTTAGGATTTCATCTTCTATTGAGAGTGCTGTTCTCGGAATCATGTGTAAAATCAATCAATCACGTAGACTGTGTCTCGACCTAAGGTTCTTTTGTTTGGCAGCAACCGGGCTCACCAATGCTTCCAAGTAGTCGGATTGTAAATCCGCACCAACTATAGTGTTTTACCACCAATTGGTATGCCACCCTGATCATAACTACTTATGATGGCGATCAATACTACTGGTCAAGAGGAGATTATGTCAGTTGTAAAACAGAAATCTGATTTCTGCTCCAAGCCTAGTGATGACTAAAGGTTCTTTCATTTGGCTAATCCTAAACTCATTCAGGACTGTCCCAACTCCCACTGTTTCTTTAGACCATGGGTTCTTTCTAAAAGAGCTCTTCTTCTACGGTTGCAGTGGGATAACCAATGAAATGACAATGCTGATCATGTTCAGGCTAGTCATGAGGTTCGGATGAACACTACAAGACCCTGGACTTTCTATGTATAAATAAGATAATCCCAGCTTTACATTTCAGACAGTGTCTGCAAGACCTACTTAGTCTAGGATGTGGTCGGAATATGGTTTATATGGACTGACTGGTGTAGTATTCAAATTATTGGAAACTAATTGGCAATGTATCGAGGATCGAACTGTTTCGACCAATGCTCCATTATCTTCCCTAAGACACATTATAACTATTAATGTTCTTGGAAGAGAATGAACTGTGAAACATTTTTATGTTATCGCTCAGGTTCTGTGGAACTTGTACTTCCTTTGAAGTCCTTGAACTCTTCAAGGTTTCAATTCAATCTCTTATTCCGACAAGCGAAGTCATATTCGTCATACCGAATGATAAATATCGTGAAGTACAAAAATTGTGTTCCATATCAAGATTCGAGCAATACACAGCAACAGGTGTGTCCGTTGCTCTTATTCTCAATGTCTTTTACATATCTATGTAAACTTATGACTTTGTTAACTTTGTTCAAGACTTGCAATCTTCAGTTGACTCTAAGTCAACTGATTCTAAAATCCTATCCTCTGGATTTTTTTGGGTGATTCATTTCTTGCCACATGTGCTTTATAAAGAACTTAATCATCATCTGACTCTAAGTCAGATGATTCCAAAGTCCTGTCCAACTGGACCTTTGGTTGATTCATTTCTTGACACATTAAGAACTCAATTCATCAAGTGACTTTAAGTCAAATGATTCCAAAGTCCTGTCCAACTGGACCTTTGGTTGAATTGATTCTTATAACATTTGTATTAACAATCATAAATGACACAATTCTTGAATCCAAACACTTTGGATGCATCAACATTCAAGTTATTACTAATCATACATTCAACACATTCATATAACATTTCAAGGACAATTTCAGACAACAGGCGTTAAAATAAAATTGACAATTTTATTAAAAACAAAAATCCTTGAACAATGTGATATATGATAGACAATGTCAAAGCGCATCTAAAGCCTAATAACAATATTTTAATATCTATCTAAACTTCAAAACTGCACGAGCTGGAGATCCAATCCAAATGTGCTCCTATGCGCCAGAGTCCCGTGCCTTATTGATTCCATGCATACAAACCAAAATGTGACTATCACATTATGTATCAAGAATCTTGGAACAGGAGTTTTAAGGTTTTTAGATATACCTGAGCTTTTAAAAGATTTTGACCTTGGAGCGTCTTCCAATCTTTCCGTGACTGTATCCGATTTAGTGGATTCCCAGTTTGAGACATGTTCAGACGATCTGGACCGTTTCTTGTTACGTCTCTTCACTGGACTTAATCCAGAAGTAGCAGAGCCATTGGAGCTATGCCTTTCCAAGAGTGACTCGTATAAAGTCAACAGTGGATGCATTTCCATTAAAGCCTTTTTCTAGACTTCCTTTCTATACGTCTGAATGAACAGATCGTAGTCACTAGTCAGCGAAGCGAGTAGAATGTTAACACTCATCTCCTGACTCATGGAATAACCAAGTTTGTACAATTTACCTATGTACGCTTCAATCTGAAGAACATGCGAATTGATGCTACTTCCTTCTTTTAGCTTGCACTCTGAAAGTCTTTTGAAGATCCTAGCTCGTTCCTCTTCAACTGGTTTTTGGAACCTTTCCTCAACCAGTTGCATTAACTCATATGGCCCCAAGGATTCAAAATCCTTGCGAAACTCGGGGTCAATGGTTAATAGCATGAGGTCACGAATCTTTTCGGATTCATCAACTAAGAAGTTATACTTATCATAAGAACCTTTTATGATGACTTGTTCCGGTGGGACCGGGATCGGATACTCGGTGAGATGTAGCTTGCCAGCAATGCCGAGAACCAGTCTCCAATTGCGAAGCCATTCCTTACAGTTGAGACCAGTCAGCCTTTCCATATTTGGCATGGTCATTCTGTTGCTTTCAGAAATGGGTGAAGGAGGAGAAGGATGAGAATTGACGCTTGACATCTATAAAAGAAACATAATTTATTAGTTTAATTGATCCTTTTAAATAATTACCCAATATGTTATTTAATAAGGCTAGGATCCAAAATACCCCAACTATGGTGTGAAGAGGGATGCCGTAATCACAACATAATGGTCATTAAGGTAGATAAACACTTATCAATTCCATCTTATGAAATTCCTAGATCTGTTGGGATTCATTGATCTTTTCAATGGCATGTTTAATCTCAGATGTGCTCCACTGTTTGTGACTGGGATGCCGAGGATCAGAAACTGGATGTGAATAACCATGCAAATTAGCTTGGTACTCGCAGGTTAATTATCATCTCTAATTGATGTGCCGGTAAACCACACACGCTCCATCAACAATGATAACACCCAGGAAACCCATTGCAACTCTTTATAAACCCCTATTGGTGTGCCGGTAAACCACACATGCTCCACCAATGTTTCATAAGGTGCAATGTGCAATTTCATGGAATAGCACCAATTCACATATTTCCTAAAGTAACTAGATTTGGGGTCTTATTAAGTTGTTCTAGTACTTTGAATAATATCATTATACTTTTAATGAGATTAGGCGGTCCTATCAAACCCGTTCGGCTAACGACCCTCCACTGATCAGGCGAGCGGTGGGTGAGAGTAGACACCCATTAGACCGTCATTTTATAGGCAGTCTCCTTATACCCACTTTATAGATCAACTTCGTGAATGAGGTCTACTATTGATTTGACTAACCATTAAATCTTATACATATAATATTAACTTTTATATATAAGATGAATTTTAAACCTTTTAAAATGTTTTTGGTTTATCTTTTAATTTATAGAAATTTAAACTATTAAATTTAAAATTAAATTAAACCTTCAAATTATCTTTTAATTAAACAATTAATTAAATTTGGATATTTTAGACTTTTAAAATATTCCTAGATTTATCCTTTAATTTTTTAGAAATTTAAGGCTATTAAATTTAAATTAAATTAAATCCTTAATCATCTTTTAATTAAACAATTAATTAAATTAATTAAATTTTTTAGATAGGTATCACAAATTAATCAAATTAATTTAAACCTATCTTAAACCCCGTAAATTTCGATTTTACAAATAATGGGTTTAAGGTTTATCCATTTAAAAAATAAAGTTACCAAAAATAGAATACCTTCTAAAACCTATTTCCAAAATCAAAAATCAAAGAGGGGAGGGGCTAGGGTTTTCAAAACCCTAACCCTAGAAATCGATTTGCCTCAATTAGGGTTTAGGAACAATAAACCCTAAAAATTAGGAAAAACTATTACAGCAATTCAATAAGAAAACAGACAAAAGCTCTGATACCACTGAAGAGTTTTATGCAAATCTATGAACTAATAACCTAAGTTCACATGCAACCTATAAAAATCTATGTTTTCTTCTAATTGAACATATAACTAATTCCTAAAAGGCCAATAAAAAATTACTAACGAATAAAGCCAGAAAAACTAACCTTTAGGTTTTTCTTGGAAGCCAAGCAGCACAATTGTCCTGCCTCAAATGAAGTCACACCCAGAAGAAGGAAGAGAGGAGAACGAAATTCTAGAGAGTCCAAGTCAAAAATGGTGCAGGTTTTTGGTCTCTGGGGCTCCCTATTTATAGCCTCCGGCAGATGACCAGATAAACCTTTAGAGATAAACCTTTTTGAATTCAAATTAAGATAAACCTTTATCTAAATAATTCAAACCTATTTATCTATATATATTAAAATCGAAAATTATATATTTCCATATATAAATTTCGCCACTTTTAATACTGCTATAATTGTCACTTACTCAACTATTGAATAATTACAATTCTAGTCCCTACACCTTTGTTGGTCGTCGAATTACCAAACAAATAAAAGAGTAATGGAATATGGATGTAGTTTATAATGATGGGACAGAAAATGTGATATGTCAAAAGACCTCTAAATACTCTTCAATTAAGAATAGTATAGTAGTGGTACGAGTCGAACCCAAGGGAATTGGGGTGAGTTAATCTCTTGCCAAGTTTTCACACTTCTAGTGATTGGGACAAGGAAATGTAAAGTTCAAGGGGGGGGGGGTTGTCAAGTCGCTTGATAAACATAAAATAAGTAAGAATGTGATTTATATAATTAAACGGACATTCGGCTTCTGTTGGGTGTTGAAATATGAGATTAGATGAACTAATATAGATATGGAATCAATTACACAATCAATCACACAATGATAATGCAACAGAGCTTAATTAAACAATAAGATATGAATAACATGTGCCAAATGATTCGATTAGAACTTTGGTTTTACAGTTGGGTTTTCTATCTGGAGATATACAATTCTCGTAAACTAATCTTGTAATCTCTCATTTGACACGGTATGGTATCACTGATATTTATACTGAATCAATGATATCAATAGTACATCTTTTTCAGAGAATATCCTATCAGTGTACTAGCCAATAGGATAGAAGATTCATGCAACACGTATTGTACTATACGCGTGCACACAAAAGACAAGAGGACAGGCTGTGAAGTCTTCGGATCTTTTATGCATAGCACTTCGGAGTCTTTAGACTTCGGTGTCTCCTCTTGTTTATTCACTTCGGGGTTTCTTATGGGTAGGACTTCGGATATATCAGCACTTCATCACAAATGATCTCAACAATCTCCCCCTTTGTGTGAAGTGCATCCGAAGCCTATACTCGAAAATTTCTCTTGTATGCCCGCTTCAGAGTCTTTCTTACTGCAAGATACCAGTTCATATGATCTATAAACTTCTTCTTTTTCTCAGTGGAATTTGCATGGCAGGCATTCACATGAGAAATCATCCCTGTGATGAAGGAGGAGGGATGGAGGCCAATGTAGTCTATTTCAAAGAACTTAATTGTGACTTCGGTTTCATTTCGAAGTCCTTTGAAAACTACGCCATATGGTTCGTCTAAGATTTCTCCATTCTTGAATCTTGCTATGTTCCGAACTACAACAGGAGGAGTGTTCAAAGGTTGTCTGTAGTAGGAACATAGCTCCAGGTCATGTTTTGCAAACCGGAGAAGATAATTGTTAAGAAAGCCCAGTATGTGATTTTTGATAGCACGGGAAGACATTTCAGCATGAGCAGCATCCCCGCTTCGCAGAAGATCAAGAATCTGGATGAAGTCCATAGGATTCATGATGGGGAAGTCTGCAATTAAGAACCTGGATTCAACTTCGTCTGCACCCCTAAGAACAAGAAATTCATAATTTCTGAAGCCCAAATAGACTTCAGCTTCTTTAATTGAAATGATTTTCTTTATCTTGTTCAGGCTCCAAACATAGCTCTGCCGTTGAATGTATTTTGCATGAAAGTTTATTTTGTTGGTTCAAAAACTTGCTTTCTGATCCTCTGGTATCAAAGAGACGAATTGAAGGAAAGCGAAGGTCTTCGGATTCAATGGAATGTCAAGCTGGATGTCTTCGGAGTCAACAATTGCAAAACTTCGAAGAGGAAGTCTGTTAAGTACATTTGGATTTTGAAATCCAAATAACTTGATTGTCTCAACGGTCCATTCACCATTATCTCGAGTAAATTCATTTATCTTGATCATCAAATTGTAATATGCTCGTCTGGCCTTATATGTTTCTTCCATGTGTGGGGCAATAATGTTTTCTAGTGATCGGTCTGTTGAGCTTCCAGCTCCAGCCGATCCATTAGCACCCATCCCAGTGGTTGTGATGGTTGAGGTTGTAGGACCTGCTGTGGCTGCAGGGATCTGTCTAGGCCTGCCCTGTGGCCTAGACAACCTGTCAGAGAAATTTATCAGAGGTTGAAGTGCAACTCTCAACTTAGTAATCAAATCTTGTGTGAGAGCTGCATTTGTTCGTTGCAGTTCCTCTATAAATCTAGTGACATCCGAAGTGGTTTGGGCAGCAGTGAGCTCTTCAATTTTTGCTCTGGCCTCATCAAGCTGTTTTTCAAGCTTGGTACTTTGCTGGATTTCACTCCGAAGTCCTTGCAAGGTTTTCATGACTTCGGAGTTTGTTTTATCGGTCTTCTCAGTGAGAGCATCAACCTTCTTGTTTATGGAGGTGACAGCGGATTCCAACTTCTTTTCGAAGGAAGATTGAATCTTATTTTGTTCATCCAAGAGCTTCTTCTCAAGACACTCCACATACTCTTTCATTTCTTTGGATAGAGTGAACTCCAAAGATTCTATCTCTTCGGTGATGTCACCAATGGTTGGTTTTGTGGGGTCAAATCCTGTTTGAGCTTGAATGAGAGTGTCAAGCTTGGAGTTGAGGACTTTGTACTGTTTCATTAGTACAAAGCCTTCATCCGGTAGGTCTTCTTCTGATGCTCCTTCAACATTCAAGGGAGCCATGTGAAAGGCTTCGAAGAGTGCTGCTGAAGTGGGGTTTTGTCTTGATGGTGATATGGGTATGTCAAACTCTGGTAATGAGAAATCGATACCAGAGACAGGTATTTCGAAAGTTGGAGGAGCAGTTGTTGGTGGTGGTGGAGGAGGAATTGTATGTGGAGGTGTGTCAGGGCTGGTTGATTTTGGTGGTGATGGAGGGACAGTTGTTTGCGGTGGTGTAGGTGGTTTGGATGTTCTTAATGGAGATGGAGGAGGTTGGTTTACAAATTGTTCTTCTTCTTCTTGTTGTTCTTCTTGGACTGTGGATGGAGTCCTTTCAGAGTCCGAAGACTCATCCACAGGAATCAGTTTCCTCTGTCTCTTCGGCTGTTTTCTCTTCGGTGTGGTTTTCACCGAAGCCTTTCGTTTCTTTTCTTCTTTCTTCGGACCACTTGGTCCACCAGTCATCTTCTTTTTCCCTTTTCCCTTGGGAATTTCTAAGACAGATGTCTCCTTGCTCAAATCACGAGTAGGATAAGGGATCACCAAAGTATTGCGGTAAGAGCTTACTTCATTACATTCCATGGGAACCTTGGAGAGCATAGCTACATGTATTTGTGCACAGTAGACTGTGGGTTCATCATCCAATGGGGATACAGTGATTGGAGTGTACCTTATTTCGGGGAGAGGGGGGTCTGCCACATATCCAGTCTTCTGATAATGGGCATGAACAACAATTGCCCAGAACCTTGCATTTGAAATTTCAGTCCCCTTCAGACTATGATTGATGTGGGAATAGAAGTCAGCCCATAGAATCGAGGCGTAATCTACTTTGACATCATAGTAGATTCCGAAGAGTAGACTCTGAAAGGCCACACTTGCAGAATCTAGCCCTGAACTTCTTCCTAAAAGACATCTGAGGAAGATACTGAAGTAGTATCTCCACAGATCGGGCAGTTGGTTCTTCTTAAACATGCTGATCTTCTCGAGTTGAGGAAAGTACCCCATTTCGTTGAACATATCAACGAGTTGCTCAGCAGAAGGAGTCACAATCTCCTTAGGATCGTAGATGGGAAGATGAAGAGCCTCAGCAAATTTCTCCTTGGTAAGTTGCACTTTCTTGGTTTTTCCATTTACATCAATGGCTTCAAAGTATACGGATTTCACATGATTGTTTGTGTCGAACAGAGCATTCGAGGTGTAGTGTGCCCTGTGAACTAGTGTTGCTGGAATCGATGGTGTGCAGGTTAGGGCATAGCCAAGAATCGATCTCTTCAAGCATTCGACAAGAGCATCGATCGGCTTAGGGTAAAGTTGTAGGTTGTTACGTAGTACCAGATTTGCAGACTGGCTTTTGAGAACAGGTACTGAAATAGCTTCAGTGGTCTGAGAAGATCCTTCAGCTGCCATTGTTGGACGTTTGATGAAAATGAAGAAGATGAAGTAAGTTGTGTTTGTAGAGAGAATTCGAGAGTAAGTTTGCAAAGAGAAACGAGAGTTGTGTTTGCGTAAAGAGTGCGATGGATGAGGTGGAAGGTTTATATAGTATTCGTGGTCCCTAGGCCATTTAATGCACGTTTAAAATGGTCCAGTAGAAAGTAGACACCTCATCACCTGCTCGTCCCACTTTCTCTGCAAAAAGGAGAAATATACGGCTGTCAGTTACAATGATTCAAAATTTGAACTGTTATCTTTTGAGACGTCATTATGATTAATGTTTTTCATTTAATTCTCATTGACAGCTGTAAGCAAAACGTTTAAAACTCAAGGAATGTTTGTCTCTGTGATTTATCATAAATGTGGAAATCATTTGAACATTTAATTGACTTCGCAGTTATGAAAAATTATGACCATTGAGGGTACGCTTCGGAGCATAAAGTTCTTCACTTCGGTGTGTTTGCTATTGACTCCGAAGAGTGTTCGGTCACTTCGGTGATTGACAAATGATTTCAAAGTGTTCATCACTGTACCGAAGTCCATATGTTTTTCTCTTTGTTTTTCTATAAGTTTTTGATTTTTCTTTTGACTGATGCAGTATGTCGTTTAACCTTAGTTTTCATGAATATTATGAAAAGATGATTTATTCGAGTTAATGTTCAGAGTCGTTCGAATCATGTTGGAAGTCCATTTTTCAGTTGGAAGTTTGTTTGATTCAATATCGGTTATGAATTTATAAGTCTAATCACCCCATCACTGACTTGATTTCGCATTTAGGAAGCATGTTTATAGTTGTGCTTATGTGCCTCAAACTTTTCAAATATAATAAAGATAACATCCTTTGCATTTGAAATTTAAAAAGGTTTTCATTCATGAATTGAACATCAGAAGTGTTTCAGAAGGTATGATTGGATTGTTTTGAAGATTCGTTTGAAAATTTTATTTCATTTCATCAGTTGAAGTGTTTGGATACTAAGCTCAGATGACAAGCCTTTGAGCTTCGTACACCACTCCTACTTTATCATTTAAGATAGACTACTTGAAATGTTCATATTCCTCTACAAAGTACTCGACTATGTTATAGGAGCTCCTTGTACCGTTATTTAAAACAGAAGAATAAGCTTTTGAATGCTGATTTTTCTTTTGCATTCCTTTGGTTATCTTTTGATTTTTGTTTGTGTTTGTTTCTTTTGACAATTGTTTTCTATTTTTCTTTTTCTTTCATGTTTTCTATCTTGACTTTTCTTATCCGAGGATATAGAACATCACCATATGTTTTCTTTCTTTGGTGCATTTTGTTTTTGTTTTAAACAGTCCTTGTGAGTGAAAATCTTCATATAGTTCAATTTTGTATCATTTAATGAAAAGAGATTTAAATTTGCTTATCAAACGATGTTGGTCCTATTTTTGAGGAAAACTTTGGAGCACTATGAATTATCCTTTGTAGTTTTGAGGCTACATGATTAGTTTGAAGTTGAAGCGAGTCAAGTTTCGAAGGGTGGTTAGAAATAGACATTATGTTAAGGTTATTGAAATCAAACAAGGCTTCAAAGTGTAAAATAGCCTTGACCTCATTTCGAAGTCTGTTTTCTTACCAATGTTTCAAGTCGATTCCCAAAAGAGATTTAAATTTGCTTATCAAACGATTTTGGTTCTATTTTTGAGGAAAACTTTGGAGCACTATGAATTATCCTTTGTAGTTTTGAGGCTACATGATTAGTTTGAAGATGAAGCGAGTCAAGTTTCGAAGGGTGGTTAGAAATAGACATTATGTTAAGGTTATTGAAATCAAACAAGGCTTCAAAGTGTAAAATAGCCTTGACCTCATTTCGAAGTCTGTTTTCTTACCAATGTTTCAAGTCGATTCCCAAATACCTTTTAGTGCAATAAGGTATGATTTTCAGAATCTAAAATCAAAGTTTTGTCCTTTACTTGGTAAATTCATGAGAGTAAAGTTAAACGTTGTCATTTTGCATCAGAATTTTCTTTTCGTTTGGTATAAATTTTTCTTGTTTTTGAATTTCCTTAGTCTTAAACAACTCTTTATTTTTATCTTTAAAGAATGAAGTTAACATTTGTTCAAGTGATTTTCAAATTTGAAGAATTTATTTTGAAGAAAAGTTTGTTCCGCAGACCTCCGAAGTGATATTTTACTTCGGAATACTGCGGTGAAGTAGCAAGTGTTTTTGCTTGTTTTTCTCCGATGACCTCCGAAGTCAAAATTGACTTCGGGGTTCTGCGGAGTTTATTCTTTTTGTAAATTTACTGAACAGAGTAAGAGTGAACAAATCTGGAATTTATTGAAGAGTTGATCCATCTATCATTCCAAGTCCCCGAACGATTCTTGTGAATGCTTCTTCATTTAGAGCCTTTGTGAAGATATCTGCCAATTGTTCTGTGGTGTGAACAAAGTGCACCTCAATATTCCCCTCCTCAACATGACTTTTGATGAAGTGGTAGCGAAGAGCTATATGCTTCGTCTTGGAATGTTGAACCGGATTGTGGCATATACGAATTGCACTTTGAGAGTCACAGAACAAGGGAATTTTTCTCATGTTAATGGCATAGTCTTTCAATTGACTTTGAATCAAAATGATCTGCGAAGTGCATGCAGCAGCTGCTACATATTCAGCCTCTGCGGTGGAGATAGAGACACAAGTTTGTTTCTTGGATTGCCAACTGATAAGTTTTCCATCTAAGAATTGACAACCTCCTGAAGTGCTCTTGCGATCAATAGAGCATCCACCAAGATCAGAGTCTGAATATGCTTGAATGTAGAAACCAGAGTTTGCTGGATACCACAGACCATAAGCAGTAGTTCCATGAAGATATCGGAATATTGTCTTAACAGCAGCCAAGTGAGGTTCCCTTGGATCAGCCTGATACCTTGCACAATTGCAGACTGCAAACATGATGTCAGGACGACTGGCAGTAAGATAGAGCAATGATCCAATCATGCTTCGGTATTGCTGTATGTCGGTCTTTGGTTTGTCCAAAGATGGATTTAACCTTGTACCTGCAGGCAAAGGAACTTTTGCTTTGGAGCAGTTAGTCATTCCGAAGCGTTCAAGCAGACTCTTCGTATATTTTTGTTGATTGATGAATATCCCCTCCTTAGATTGTTTGATTTGTAAACCAAGAAAAAAGTTTATTTTTCCCATCATACTCATTTGAAATTTGCTTTTCATCAGTTTTTCAAAGTCTTTTGACAAATTGGGGTCAGTAGATCCAAAGATTATGTCATCCACATAAATTTGGACTAACATCAAGTGAGATCCAACTTTCTTTCTAAAAAGTGTTGGGTCCACTGATCCCTGTTTAAAGTTTGATTCTTTTAAAAATTTAGTCAAGGTTTCATACCAAGCTCTTGGAGCTTGTTTTAAACCATAGACTGCTTTGTCTAGCACATAACAATAATTCGGATGAGTTTTACTTTCAAAACCACGTGGTTGTTCAACAAAAACGGTTTCCTCGAGATCACCATTCAGAAAAGCACATTTAACATCCATTTGATAGACATCAAAATTTTTGTGTGCAGCATAAGCTAAAAATATCCGAACTGATTCGAGTCTGGCAACAGGAGCAAAAGTTTCTTCATAATCGATCCTCTCCTGTTGACAGTAACCCTTGACAACCAACCTAGCTTTGTTCCGAACTACGTTGCCTTCGGTGTCAAGTTTGTTACGGTACACCCATTTGAGACCAACAATTGAGGCATTTGCAGGTTTTGGAATTAGCCTCCAGACTTTGTTTCTTTCAAATTCTTCTAATTCCAACTGCATTGCTTCAATCCAGTCTGAGTGATCAAATGCATCTTTGACGTTCTTAGGTTCTACCTTAGAGATAAAGACATTGAACATACACAACTCAGAATTTTTGTTAAGATCTAATTGCTTTTGGTGAAGTTGTGCACGAGTCAGTACTTTATCTCGAACGTCACCGATGACAAGTGATGGAGGATGATTTCTCGTCCATTTGTCTAAAGGAGGATAGTTTGGATCAAAATCAGGAGGTCCTTCAGCATCGATGTCCTCAATGTCTGAGGGATATCCCGAAGTGGAAGGAAAATCACCCATTAGCAAGTGATTATTCGAATTTGTGTTGGTTTGTGGTGTGTGTATTTGTGAAGTAGAGTTTGATATGTTTCCCCTTTGGTCATTTGTTGGTGTTGAAGAGGTTGTAGCTTTATCCGAAGCGATTGTTGTGGCTGAATTCGGAGTGGCAATCTCTGGCTCCCCCTGGATTGTTGGATACATGGATATGATATTTGAGATTGACTGGGGAGTAGAGACAAGAGTGTTGGATCCTCCTGGACTGTTGATTGATTCATCATTAGTCCTTGAATTTCCAGCACATCGGTTTGATGGCTCCCCCTCAACACTTACATTTTCCAAACTTTGGTTAGATGACTCTTCCTCAATAGAAGATGGTCTTTGTATGCTGCTTGTAGAAGAGTCATCGGGTCCGTCTGTGAGCTTGGAGAGTTCGGACTCATGGTTGTCTGGTGCTCTGACTTCGGAGTCCACAGCTCTTACAGGTTGATCAAATAAAAGTGTGAAGTCTGTGTCGAATGTTGTGATTTGAGCAGCTTCTACAGCAGGGTTTGGAAATATTGAAGACATAGGAAATGGATGCAGAGACTTCTTGATGTAGTAGTCATCAAACCTTAGATTAAAGGTTTCTTCGATTTTGCGAGTTTTCATGTTCATGACTCTGTAGGCTTTTGAGTCTTGAGAGTAACCAAGGAAGATGCCTTCTTCTGATTTGTCATCGAACTTGGTTAAGTGATCCTTCATGTTTAAGATAAAACACCTACAACCAAAGATGTGAAGGAATTTGACATTTGGCTTTCTTCGGTTGAGTACTTCGAAAGGTGTAATATGAAATCTTTTGTAAATGTAGGATCTGTTTTGAGTAAAGCATGCAGTAGAAATTGCTTCGGCCCAGAAGTACACGGGCAAATTTGCAAAGTTGAGCATTATTCTTGCAGCTTCACACAAGGTGCTGAGAAATTGTGGTTAACCCCTTTATTTTCAAGAATCCATCAAGAGTCTTATTTTTAAACTCCGAACCGTTGTCACTGTGCACAGTTCGGACTTTCTTGTTGAGCATCAATTCCATTTTCTTTATAAAGTTGATGATTTCTTCAGCTGCATCGGATTTGTTTCGGAGGAACAACACCCAAGTAAACCTTGAATAGTCATCAACGATAACCAGAATGTACTTCTTCTTTCCTATTGATTCTATTGCAGATGGTCCACACAAATCTATGTATAGAACAGAAAGAGGTTCGGTGATTTTGGGGTTGATTACTGTAGGATGTCTTTGTTTTGTCTGCTTGCCATGTTCACAAGCAGAGCAGAGGGAATCATTGTCAAATTTGAGAGCTGGCATGCCTCGAACCAAATCCATGGCCACCAACTTGTTCAGATCTTTGAAGTTCAGATAGGCAAGTCTTCGGTGCCATAACCAGCTGACATCGGAGTTGGCTTTGGAGAGAAGACATAGAGATTGCCCACCGGTCACTGGCTTTAGATTTAAGGGAAACATAGATCCATTCCTTTCTGATTTCAGTAAGACTTCGTTTGTTGCTTCTTTGGTGATTACACTCCCTTGGTTGTTGAAAGTTACAGCGTTTCCCGTTCCAACCACCAATTGAGATATACTCACAAGATTATGTTTTAATCCTTCAACAAATGCCACTCGGTTGATAGTGAATTGGCCATTTGTTATTTTTCCATATCCCAGAATTGGACATGTTTCATTATTACCAAAGCGTACGTTTCCAGCATCATCTAAATTCCTGTAATCCCTGAGATATTCCTTTCTCCCCGTCATATGTCTTGAGCAGCCACTGTCCATGAACCATTTTGAATCATACCGCTCATCAGACATGACCTGCAATCAATCAAGAGGGAGTTGGTAGCCAATCAATCTTGGGTCCTCAGGGTAAGCAAAGGATTCTTGAATCCATTTTTCTACGGCCTCTTCAGAGATTTCATTTGCATTTAAATTAATCAAATTCTCCGAAGCCTCATGTAATGAGCATGATTCCGAAGTGTTTGAGCAGGATTCAGAAGAGTTTGTAGTTAAAATTAATGAGTCCGAAGTGACTGACAGAGTGGCAGACTTCGGAACCCATTTTTGAATGGAAATTTTTGATTTGGAGGATTTTGAAGATTTTGAGGTTTTTGTTTTTGCAGTTAAGTTTTCTTTAAGATCATTTCTTTTCCAATTTTGTTTTGGTGTTTCTGTTTTTGACTTTGTTGAAATTGAGCTACACAACGTAGAGGTACAAAGATACTCTTCGTATGCCAATTTAAAGTCATTTAATGAGAGATCCTTATCCTTGAACATTTCCAAATTGTTGTCCAGCCATTTGTGGAATGTATCTATCAGATTGTTTCCTTTTGAAAATGTTTTCTTCGTCGGTTTTCGAAATTTAGGATTTGGAAAGTTAGGTTTCGTTGGTGTAAAGGTTGGTTTTTCATTTTGATTTTTAACTTCTGAGATTTTTGAGCAAACAGGCTTTGTACCAGAAGTGGAAGCAATTGCTTCATTTTGTTTCGAATCTCTAAAAGGGGTTTTTCTTTTCACAAGATTTAGGGTTTGCTTGGTTTTTGAATTATCAACAGTGGGTTTTTGAGTTGGTTTTGAAGTCACCACTGCTGATTTTGGTTTTTGTAGAACTTGTTGTGCAGTTTTGTTTGTTGAAATTTTTGATTTTGAAATTTCATTTTCAGGATGGTGTGAAAAAGGGTCACATTCACAAGATTCCATTAATTCCAATACATCCATCTTCGGAACTGTGGGTTTTTCCACAACCTGAATTTGTTTGTAGTTTCGATTAATGTAAATGTGATCGTCGTTCTTGAGATTTAGTAAGTGTGACATGTTTTCGGGTACTTTCTCCTTTTCAAAACAAAGACGATTATATACGTTGTGGTCGTATAGTTCTTGTTTCCTTATATTTATTTTTACTTTCATTTTCTCATTCATTTCATTCTCGACCATTTTGGATGATGAGAAAAACCCTTCATTTGTAACTGTGGAGTTATCATTTTCAAGAAGTTTTTGCAATTCATTGTCAATTAAGGATAATCCACCGGGTTTTACAAAAATTGAGTTTTTGAAGTAAGAAACCTTAGGATAGATACATGCCAAATGGACTAGCCTTTTTGAATTATCCTTGAGATATTGATCGTAAGAGACAGATTCATCTGTGATTTGAAGTTTAAAATTTGAAGTTTCTTTGGTTTCAAGAATTTTTGATTCACAATTCATTTTTGTTTTTCCTTTGTCCACCGAAGAAATTTGTGAGATGTCTTCGGATGTCGATTCGGATATGGAGGATGACTTTAACAAAATCAAAGAAGAACAATCAATCTCCTCCATGTCCGAGTCACTTTCAGAATCCTTTTCAGACAAGTTATTGGCAATTCCTTTTTCTTCTGTTTCAATTTGAGGTACAGCCTTATTCAAGATTGGAACTTCTTGAGGCAATATTTTCAACAATTTATCAGCAGTTAGATTTTTTCCACAGATATCAGGCTATGTTTATATGACGGATTAGTAACTTCGGAGCCTGATACTATAGATTCGCATTCATAAGATATACTATCGACTTCCTTTAATTTAAACTCAATAAAAGGCAACAGTTGTCTATGCTGGACATTACAAACATCGGCTGAATGATAAATTCTTGTAATATGCGCATATAATCGTTTGGCTGTTTCACAAAATATGTTTCTCTGTCTTAAGATTACATCATGATTGTTTAAAAATTTTTCTCTATTTTCTTCTAACAAGGAGATTCTAAGATTAGATTTCTCTAATGCTAGCTTCAGGTTCTCTACTCTCCCCCTTAAGCTTAGAAGCTCCTGTTCACTGAGTATTTCCCAATTTTTAGCATCAATGAGTAATTTATGCATGACAGAACAATCACGAGTTATTTCACTTATAATGGGAGCAGATTGAGAAGTAGGAATTTTAAAAGATGAAAGAAGTTTTGATACCTGTTCTGGGATTGTCAAACGGTTGTCATTTGCCATCAAGCACACTTCCTCATCATCATCAGAAGAATCTTCAAACCAAGTCTTCGGAGTATTAGCAGCAGTTATGTTCAGTCCCTCCGAAGTCACAAAGCCAAGACCCGCAGTCGCTTCAATCTCCATTAGTTTCTCTTCATTCAACATTTCTGAAGTGTCTTGTAGAAAGCTCTTATCGACATCATAGGCCATGAAAGCACTATGAGATGGCTTTCTCACTTCGTCATCATATGAATCCGAAGACCAAACTTGATATGATCCTTGACGATCATCAGCAGCCATTAAGGCTAGGTCTTTGGTCCTTACTCAAACTTCCTCCATTTTTCTTGCGTAATAGGCTTCATCTTTTACTTGTGGTTTCTTTTCGTTTTGCTTCCGAAGCATGCAGTCTTTTGCAAAATGATTCTTGCCGTGACAATAATTGCAATCATAACCAGAATCACCTGAGATTTTCTTCTCTTCGGACTTCTCTTTGGAGGACTCCGAAGCCGGTTTTTCAGATGGCTTCGGGGTTGACAGTTTCAAGTTATCCTCCTTTGGAGTGTACATATCAAGTTTGGGTTTGGAGTTGAAGTTTGATTTGTTAAAGTTTTTCACAAATGGCTTTCCAGAGTTGTTTTTGAGGAATGGTTTCTTGAATCTTCGATTGTTGGCGGCATAGAGAGCAACAGTATCTCCATTATCATCTACCATGTAGGCAGCAATGTCTTCATCACTTGATTCTTCCTCTTCTTTTGACACGAGAGCTAGTGGTCCAGAACTAGCCATTTCACTTCTTCGACCTACCACATCGGGTTCATGTGATTTTAATAGATTGTATAGGGCAGCCAGTTTGTATTTCTCAATATTCTCATAGGATTTGACCATGAGCATGATTGGTCTCTATTCCTTGCGAAGACTGTAGAGAAATTTGATATTTATCTCTTGTTGGCTTCTTGTTTCCCCATACTTATCGAGTGTGTAAATCATGTTGCTCAAACGTTCATAACAGGCTTCTAAGGACTCATTTTCTTCTTGCTTAAAGTTCCCGAAGTCTGCAAGGATTTCTTGAACTTTGCTAGTATGAAGGATTTTATCTCCTCCGAAACGAAGTTCGAGATTGTCCCACATCTCTTTTGCAGATTTTGCATCAGCAATGTGGTGGCTGACATCGGGACCCAAGCCACTTCTCAGTTCGTGCATGACCCTCTCGTTGTTTTCAAGCTTCTTCATATCTGCAGCATTAAGAACAACAGCTTCTTCTCCGTCAGGAACAACGAATCGACCAGCAATGTCTGTGTGTGTACCTTCAGTCACAGACCTCCATAGATCTTTGTCCAGTCCTATAAGGTAATCCTTCATTTGACCAGCCCAATAATCATAGTAAGAAGTTACTAGAAAAGGGGCCTTCGTTGCTGAACCGATGAGGTTTGCATAGTTAAGCATATTGGCATAAGTTGCTGTGGAATCAGTCATCTTGATGTATTTCAACAGGATCTTTTCAGTGAAAATGGGTGGTAGAGATTTGCAACAGTTGCGGAAGACTAAATCTGAGAATCGATTCAGATTTAGAGCTGAAGCAAACGAATTCGAACTCTATCAACAGGTTTTTGAGCTGACTCGCTCTGATACCACTTGTTGGGTGTTGAAATATGAGATTAGATGAACTAATATAGATATGGAATCAATTACACAATCAATCACACAATGATAATGCAATAGAGCTTAATTAAACAATAAGATATGAATAACATGTGCCGAATGATTCGATTAGAACTTTGGTTTTACAGTTGGGTTTTCTATCTGGAGATATACAATTCTCGTAAACTAATCTTGTAATCTCTCATTTGACACGGTATGGTATCACTGATATTTATACTGAATCAGTGATACCAATAGTACATCTTTTTCAGAGAATATCCTATCAGTGTACTAGCCAATAGGATAGAAGATTCATGCAACACGTATTGTACTATACGCGTGCACACAAAAGACAAGAGGACAGGCTGTGAAGTCTTCGAATCTTTTATGCATAGCACTTCGGAGTCTTTAGACTTCGGTGTCTCCTCTTGTTTACTCACTTCGGGGTTTCTTATGGGTAGGACTTCGGATATATCAGCACTTCATCACAAATGATCTCAACAGCTTCTAGTCTAATCAATCTTGTCGCATATTCGTACTAGATGAAATTAAGAGTTAAGTAATGGTTCTTGTCAATGGAAAGTGACAATAACACATCAACTTAGAAGAGATCCAAATTAATATGCTCAATACTTCAATGGTCTCTATTTGTGAAAGAAGTATTGTTTTCTCATATATAAATGAATATCTCAATGGTCATCTTGAAGAGATAGATGTATCTCAACCGAGACAAGATACCACTTAAATACGCGAGCTTTAATCCAAATTCAATATTCCGTCCCTTTAGATGAAGGAACTAAGAACAAGCATGTAATTTAAGACATAGAAATTAACCGGGACAAAAGAAACGTGCATCACTAGTATAGAACAAGGAATAACACTAAAATTCTATAAAATGTATGCACAACACAATGGTCAACTAGTGATTAATGCTATAATTGACCAAGAGTGATGCTTTACGTTCTTTTGTTGGTTCTTTACTTCTTAAGAACTTGACTGATTCCTCGTGTCAAGCTTTTAAAAAGTGAAGTTATTTCTAAGATGTTACCAACAATGATCTTCAAAACAACTGAAAATACATATAACTGTAATTGGTTAACTATCGGAATATATTGATCGACTAAATTCCAAAATAGGGACCAAATTTGTAATAAAATTTAAATGACAAAACTAAACCAAAACAGTTTTAATAACTTCAAAACTTCATTCCAAGCACAAATATTAATGACAAGAAAGATAAATGACTAAAAGCCGAATGTTATGAGACTTAGCCACTCATGTTAGCTAAAATCTGCATAATTGCAAAGACAGACATTTAAACTAACTAGAAAATGACTAGGAATTCAAGAATAAGAAAGAGTGTTTGAAGTATCTTCAAGTGTATTCAAGTGTGTTGTTAACTCCTCTCAAATGCTCTACTTATAGTCCTCAAATGGCCCTGAAGAGATCTCAGTTCGGATTAATAAAATGGTGAAAACCCCATGCTCTAAAAGTTGATTTGCTGGAAGATTCCTGCTGCACATGGCTTCCAGTAAGAGCACGACTCGTGCATATATGCGCACGACTCGTACTTATCAAAGTAGAGTGTTAAAATTGCTTCCCAGCATGTGCACGACTCGTGCACATGTAGCCTTGGAAAGAGCACGACTCGTGCTCCTTAACAGGGGCCATTATTTCGTCTAATTCTTCCTTTTCTCATCCGAATTGTTTGGAACTTGGTGTGAGACTTCCGTTTGATATATGATTGATGGTCCAATTCTCAAAATGCCTGCAAAACATACCATTTTATACAAACAAATGGTTTTTGCTCCAAAATAAACACATTAGTCCGAAAACATGCATATAGCACGTTTTAAAGGCAAAATACGATGTTGAATGCGGTAAATAAACGTGCCAAAAGGTGTATAATTATACACCTATCAACCTTTAATTAATTAAATTAATCACCAAATTAATTCCAGATTAATTTCTAATTAATTAATATAGTTTCTAATTAAAATATTATCACTTTAATATATTAATAAACTATTTATTTTATTTCTATTGATTTATTAATCATATAATAAATCAATTTTTCTCAATACTGAACTTTCTACCAAACCTCCAGCTATGAGGGCAACCCAAATGGACTATGCTACTATTAATTAGGTAAATACTAATTATTAGTCATGGCTTAGACACCTAATCCAACAACATATATATATATATATATATATATATATATATATATATATATATATATATATATATATATATATATATATATATATATATATATATATATATATATATATAGCCAAGACAGTGTGTACCCGGGGCTGGTTTCCCCCCAGTCGTTGCTTGCAGGGCGTCTTTCCGGGGTGGACGTGGTTTGCGCCAGGGTTTGCCGATTGCGTGTGCGGGTCTAGTCTCTGTGCAGCATCTACTTGGAGAAAGGGAAGGTTCAACGGTATAACGACCGAGCAGTCCCATATGTACCTAGCTAGGCTGTAGTATATTACGTACCCGTGTAATAGGATTCATCCCTACTTGCAAAAAAAAAAAAAAAAAAAATATATATATATATATATATATATATATATATATATATATATATATATATATATATATATAAATATATATATCGTTGGGTTCAATAAGGGACTAAAATTATCCATGGTACTAAGGGACTAATCTCGATCGTCGGAATCAAAATCATCAACGACTAAAAATTAAATTGTAAAGTTTTTTACATTGACGCACATGTAGAGGATTATAACAAATAACCCACTTAAATTTTTTAATTTTTCGACAATGTTTTTTTTCAAAAATAAAAATCGAATATATCAATATTCATAATTTTCTGTCCTATTGATATATAAAAATAATTTTTTTCATAAGTACAGCTCCTTTGGATTCAAAATGTGAATCTGAACTGTAACAATTTGAATATGAGTAATAATTTCACTTTTAAATCTTTTACTACTTCACTATTATAACAATTTATAAGTAATTTACTATATTCATAAGTGGATTTACTCATATTTACATGAAAATTTACTCATATTCACATATCAATATCATATAGTATTGAAAATTTACTTAAAAGTTTTTTACTACTTCAATATTTTAACCATTTATAATGAATTTACTCTGATTCACAATTGAATTTACTTACATTCATACAAAAATTTACTCAGATTCACATATGAATATCATATGGTATTTTAAATATACTCTGTAATATGAATTTGATTAATTTACTTAGAAAATTTTGAACACTTCAACATTTTAATCATTTATAATAAATTTACTATGATTCATAGGGTAATTCCATTCACATATACACAAAAAACTATTCATATTCACATGACAATATTATATGTCATTGTGAATGCCAACAGTGAATAAAAGAATAACAAAATAACAGTTCAAATTCACATGTGAATCTCAAGTAGCGGAAAATTTGAATCTGAACTGTAAAAATTTGAATATGAGTAATTAGTTTAGTTTTAAAACTTTTACTACTTCAATATTATAACCATTTTATAAGTAATATACTTTATTCACAAGTAGATTTAGTCATATTTACACGAAAAGTTATTCATATTCACATATCAAAATCATATAATATTGAGAATGTACTTAGAAGTTTTTTACTACTTCAACATTTTAACTATTTATAATGATTTTACTCTGATTCGCAATATAAATTATTTACATTCACACAAAAATTTACTCATATTCACATATCAATATCATATGGTATTTTAAATATACTCTGTGATATGAATATGATTAATTTAGTTAGAAAATTTTTTAACAATTCAATATTTTAATCATTTATAACGAATATACTATGATTCATAAAGTTAATTCCATTCACATTCACATAAAAATTCATTCAGATTCACATGACAATATCATATGTCATTATGAACGTCAACAGTGAACAAAATAACAGTTTAGATTCACATGTGAATCTCAACTAGCGGAATTTTCGAAAAAAAATTATTTTTTGTATATCAATATGGATCTCTATTTGTAAAGGATAAAAAATTATAAATTTCTATATATTCAGATTTTTTTCGATAAAACATAAGCCTTAAAAATTAAAAAAACGAAGTGTTTTTTTTATAATCCGATAGATGCACGTCCACCGTAAAGTGTATAATCGTCTGATGAGATTAATTCATTGGTACCATGGTTTATATTAGTCCGTTGTTGAACTTTCGTGTATATATATATATATATATATATATATATATATATATATATATATATATATATATATATATATATATATATATATATATATATATATATATATATATATATATATAGAGAGAGAGAGAGAGAGAGAGAGAGAGAGAGAGGGAGGAAGACGATCTTTTTTTGCCGTCCATTTCGATTGCTTCGACAGTGTACCCTAAGTCATAGGCGCTAAAGTTGGCATATAAAACAGCGGTGTTTTTATTTTCCAACGAGGATAAGATGATTCTGGTTTGTGACAACGATGTTATTCTCTCTTTGAAATTTAAAGAAAGCATGAAAAAGGATAATAAGGACATTTATGTATACCAAATTGGGGTTGATGGAGTCTTAGAGTCTTACCTCATAGCTTATAACCCTTTAAACGGATACCTGTATACCAAATTGGGGTTGATGGAGTCTTAGAAGGCTTACCTCATAACTTATAACCCTTTAAACGGATACCTTGCACGCCAGGCACTTCACCAGACAAAGGCTGCTCTATATTTTCATTTTCTTGGCATTTTTATTAACATCTTTTTTTTCAGAATTGCATAAATTCCATGTATAATTGATCTTTCCGTTGATCGAGAGAACATTTCTATTCCAAAAAGATGGGATTGTCCTTCAATTTATTTACAAATATACTGAAGAAAGATAACAAACCTCTGAAGCCTTTGCCCATTGAATCGACATTCAAGCTTCCTTCATCATTACCCGACTTTCCTACAGGTGATCTCCAATTCTTCATTAATATTTTTACGGTAATTTATGGAAGTATATATCATGGTATTCGATCGATAAGACTAAAGGATAAAACCCATGGATATATAATATTGGTTTAGTAGTTTCAATTAATGACTCGTTAGATTTTCTGTTAGTATTGAGTCTTGATTCATAACCACTAGGTAATTTAGAGACTATAGTGGGCTCGTAGGCCACCGTTTGTCGTTGAAACTTGTATATGTTCTCTATTGATTTTAAAGTTACAAAAGCGTATGTCATTAAACCATTAAGCCATCACTAATGGAAAGTTTTTAACTTAATGGGTTCATTTTAAATATGATAACAGGCGAGGGTTTTGCAACTGGGACAATAGATCTAGGAGATTTACACGTGTGCCAAGTTTCTTCATTCACCAAAATCTGGGTTGCCCTAGAAGGCGGACCAGACAATCGCGGTGCAACATTTTATGAACCATCTTCAATACCAGACGGATTCTTTATGCTCGGTTCCTACAGCCAAAGCAATACAAGACCCCTATTTGGATCGATTCTTGCCGGCAAAAGTGTCGCAAATGAGCCTTCTCCAAGTTCGCTAGCTACCCCAACAGATTTTTCTCTTATTTGGAGTAGCGAGTCTCATAAACTCAAACAAGAAGGTGGGAATGGCTACATTTGGTTGCCAACGCCCCCTGAAGGATACAAAGCCGTTGGTTATGTTGTCACAAACTCGCCGGAAAAACCTTCTGTTCACAAAATCCGGTGTGTCAGATCGGATTTCACTGATGCTGTTGAAGTTGATTCATGGATATGGGGGTTAGACAAGAAGATCAACACAAACAATATCAATCTGTATGAATCAAGGCCAAAAGATAGGGGTGTCAATGCGCTCAGTGTACCCACAGGATCATTTCTTGTCCAAAATGGTGGTGCACCAACTGACGTATCACTGGTTTATTGTTTGAAAAATAAAAAACATAACCTTTTGGCCATGCCTAATTTGTCCCAAGTTGATGCACTGATTCAAACTTACTCACCTAGGATTTATTTTCACCCTAACGAAGAATACTTTCCATCTTCAGTCAATTGGTTTTTCCAGAATGGAGCTTTGTTGTATGAAAAAGGCAAAGAGAAAGAACCAAGCGAGATTGAACCTGATGGGTCTAACCTACCTCAAGGTGGTTCCAACGATGACTCATATTGGTTAGACCTCCCTATCGACAGTTCAGCTAAAGAAAAAGTCAAGAAAGGTGATTTGGAACATGCTGGTGTATATTTTCACATAAAGCCGATGTTCGGGGCAACATTTACTGATATAGTCTTGTGGGTATTCTACCCGTTTAATGGTCCGGCGAGGGCAAAAGTGGAACTCGTCAATCTTTCCCTAGGAAAAATAGGAGAACATGTTGGTGATTGGGAGCACTTGACATTAAGAGTTAGTAATTACAATGGGGAGCTAAAAAGTGTGTACTTCTCTGAACATAGTGGAGGGCGATTAATTAATTCTTCAGAACTCGAATTTGAAGATGGAAATAAACCTGTGGTCTATGCATCAATGCATGGTCACGCGTTTTACGCAAAACCTGGGTTAGTTTTACAAGGGGGTGGTCGAATAGGAATAAGAAACGATACAGGCAAGGGGAAGAAGGTGATGGATACTGGGGTCAGGCCGACAGTTGTGGCAGCGGAGTATTTGGGATCGTTGGTGGCGGAGCCACCGTGGTTGAACTATAGTAGAAAATGGGGTCCAAAAATAAGCTACGACATTAATAAGGAGATCAAGAAAGTGAGGAGTGTTTTACCAAGGGTGGTAAGAGGTGCCTTTGACAAATTTGTTAGGGGACTTCCAAACGAAGTTTTGGGTGAAGAAGGTCCCACTGGCCCAAAAATGAAAAATAATTGGAGTGGGGACGAGAAATATTAACTATTTAAAGTAATTGGAATGATTATGTGTAGTTGATAATTATCAATCGACTTGTATTTTAATTTTTAGCCATTTTTAGTGGGAAGTGGTTTGCATACGGCGATTTTTATTGATATATAATTTAGATGGTTATACAATATGAAAAGAAAAATGTCATTATTGTATAGCATCAAAAATTGTTGTGTACAAATCACTTCCTATTTTCAATTGGAGTTGAACAAGGATTGAATGGAGGATGTTGCGTTGAACTTATTCAAATTATTTATTGTAAGACTTCCGATTAAATATTGATATCAATTATCATATATATAGGTTCAATGAGTTTTTTTCTTATTTTAAAAATAAATATTTGATATAACTAAACATATTATTTAGTTTACTAACTCATTCGATTGAGTTTCTTTTGCCAAAATCGAATTTCCTAATAAATCTCTTAAACAGCGATAATGGTGATGTTTTCATTTCTCAATCAAATCCGATCACCGCTACATGTTTGAAACTGACAACCTTGAAAGAAAAGTTAGAACAAACAATGAAACATTAACTACCCATGTAATATGAATAAATGAATGATTCAAAGTTTTTTTTTATTTTTTTTTTTTTTTGAAACGGCCAATGTATTAGAAAAACTCCAACGCCTAGCAAGCAACTAGACGGGAGAGAAAAACAGACAAAAGAGTTTTACATACAAGAAAAAGGGGAAATACACCAACTAGACCGGCTACAATTTCCCCATTTGCCCCTATGCTTCACCCACAAAAACACCGAAGAAATAACATCATCAAAAATCCAAGAGGCTGAGGCACTGCGTTTCTTGAAAACTCTACGTTTAAGCCATATAAACTACTGGTCTTAATTGCCTTTGAACAGTAAATGAGAATTTGGAACATAAATATGTAATTAATAAATGCATTCATCATCAAATTCTTTTATTGAACGGCAGAAATACTATTAAAATACACAAACAACAAGAAGCTAGACCCCAAATGACAGCTACATATTACATTGTTTTTATTACAATATCACTACAACAATCTAGCCTTTAGCGGCGACAGTTTTAACGGCGACGCCTATCATTAGTGGCGACACCGAACATGCGCGTTTGATACCGCCGCTAATACTAGGCGTCACCGCTAAAGACCGGGTCAGCGATCCGTGTGTCAAGCCATCTTTACAGTTCATTTTTTTGGGATCTAACGGTCGAGAAAAAGGCGGGATATTTTCCCTCCAAAGGTGTCGCCGGTAATGTTTATAAAAATAAATATAATATTTAGAAATTAGGCCGGACGGATATATGAAATCACCTTTCTCCCTTCCTTCTTTAGTTACGCGATTCACCTTTCACAGCTCCGGCATTTTTGTGGTTTCCAACAAAATCAAGCCGTTTCCACCCTCCTTCTTACTAAAACAACCACCGACCTTCACTCTCTCACCTCCACTCTCGTTTTCCGGCAGAAAGGTCTTCAAAACCAGCGACTTTTCTTTTTTTTTCCGGCGACATTCCTCTTTTCCGGCGATTTCCCTCAACACTTTCGGTAAGAATGTGTGTAGTTTGCTTATTTTGTGCTAAAACCTAATGTTTGGAACTAATTTTGTGTTATTTCTACAACCTTGTGCACCACCACCGGAAAACAGCAAATCCGGCAACCACTGCACCGCCAGCAGGTGACCACCCTCACATCCGACGTCATTTAGGTGACCGTTGGATGCTTTTACCGGCATCACTATTACCGGCGACGCAATGTATGTTTGGCGACAGTTTTTACCGGCGACAGCGTATTACCAACGACAATCAAGTAATAGCGACGAATACCCCTTTTAGCGGCGACAAATACCCCTTTTAGCGGCGACATGTGCCGCCGCTATTGATGCTCTTTCTTGTAGTGAATGAAGATAAACACCAAGATTCCCAAGTAAACTGTGATAGTTTCGTCTAATTTTTTATCCATAGAAACGAATACACCTTTATTTCTTCAATCACCATAGCTTAGGATCATAACTTTCCATTAAAAAGTTTGTCCTTTCTAGCTCTCTGGATAAACCAGTAGGTCGAGATGGTCATAGCCTGTAAGATTGTCTTTTGAGAACTTGTTAATCATGTCATGTTTGGAAAAGCCAGGAGCTCACGAGCTCACGAACTGAGGCTGGAATCATCAAGAGCTGCTTGCACCATGATCTGATGACAGCCCAATGTTTCTAGCGAAACTGCATTCGATAAGCAAGTGCTCCACAGACTCTGCAACAGAACTGCAAAGCATGCAACATGCACACCACGTTTTCCCAATGCCAATAATGTCAATATTTTGTCCCAAACAGCTCGGTAGTAGAAACGGTTTAATTTTATTAGGACCCAATTATTCCAATCAAGGATACATTCTGTCGACAGACCGATCTTTAATTCGACCAATTTATGGAAGGTGCTTGTCGAGAAGCATCCAGACTGAACTCTGTTTCAGGCCCATGAGTCCTCTCGATTGTTGTAGAGGGTGTTGGATTTGTTCATCCATATTTAAACCAGAATTTAGAATTTACAAAGGAAGCATTTAGAAAATTGATGAATAACATGACATAACATGTCATCTCACCAAAATTAATATTTCATATGCATGTAAAGAAAACAAGATGGGTTTAGTCTACAACCTTAAGGTCATGGTTTTGGAAGCTTGAGTAAGATGATCACTCGAAGCCAAAGTAGACTTCCTCATTAGATTAGTCCACCTACAAGAAGTTGTCCGCGAAGGAATTCTAGTTCCATCTTGTTGTGCAAATCTTTTAAGATTTAACAAAACCACACTTTGTATTCAAGAAAGAGTTTGCATGTAAGCTCTCAATCCTCACTTTAGGAGCAATCCTATAGAGAAGTGATGTGAGAGAAATCTAGATCCAAGAGTGACCAAAAAGAATATTTCAAAGAGTAAACAATACTATCTTCTTATAATCACAACCACGCAAAACATCATCTCACATAGTCTCATGCATTGCTAAAGACACCCAATGCATGAAGAGTATGTGTGTCAAAAGTCATACATGTTTCACATCTTTGTGAGAGAAGGGAGAGGGTGGCATGAAATGGTGGAGGTGAGGTTACCTACTTCCACACTCCACTCCATTCCATTCCATATACATATACATATACATATACATATACATATACATATACATACATACATACATATCTATATATATATATATATATATATATATATATATATATATATATATATATATATATATATATAATTTTTCCCAAATCATTTATCCATTGATTTATATATTTATACACTCTTAAAAAATTCATACCATATGAATTTATAAGATTATTATTTTTTCTAAAATAATATAACAACGTTTATGAATATTTCAAATTGAATCAAATTCATAGTAACATAAAATATTCAAATGGTGTCTTCTTGATTTGGTGTGACCCTAATGGGTTATATGTTGTTGGAAATATCATTTTATAAAGATTCTTGAGAACTTAGATCTAACAATCTCCCACTTGCACAAGATTCATTATAAGTTGATACTGATAGTGGTGAAAGTCCACCAACATTTCACTGCCCCCAAATCATATAACATGAAAGTACCATTCATCAACATTCAATTGTTCTAGAGCTCCAAGCTTTAATTAATGTATAAGGTTATATATATATATATATATATATATATATATATATATATATATATATATATATATATATATATATATATCAGTTATCCCTTTGTTGCAGACATCATATTGAACATGAGACATGGATCTTGATCATTATCATATGTTCTCAACTTTTAATTAGGCACCTTGGATGTCTAACTCTCAACACATAAGTGGAAAAAATATCATATTGACTACATATTCCTCTTATGTTATTCACACTATACCTGAAAATGGCCTTTATAACTACCTACTATTTCAAGAACAATGTTTAACCATAGCAATGCATAGCACTCCCTACACTTGGGACCTGAATATGCTCTCAGGTCTAAGGATACAAAGCTAATACATTTGTTCAAGAATCACTCATGACGGTGATGCATAAAGTGACCTTGAAGTTGGTCAAGTCCAATACTTGTTCACAAGTACCTATAAACTTAGTTGCAACACTTTGCTATTTTTATCTTATGAAAATCAGCCAATCTAATTCATATTAGTCTTACTTCATAGTTGTTCCTATAGCTATGATCGACTATGGACATTTTAGAATAACTAGATTATTCAAGGGATAAACATGCTAATATAGAACAGAACAAGTATTAAAGTAAATATAATATCCAATATATGAAAACAATACAAATAGTTGTTGTTATAATGTTCCAATATTCAAATACTAAAACCAAATCAGATCCAATCACTAGAATAATGAAGACATATAACTCCTGCATGGCCTTCATGCTTAGCTTGATGTAGAGCCTTCGTGAATGGGTCCGTTAAATTCTTATTTGTATAAACTTTGCTAATACAAACGTCTCCTCTTTTAACTACATCACGAATGTAGTTGTATCTCCAAAATATGTGTCAGGTTTTTTGATTCGGCCTAGGATCCTTAGTTTGCACAATAGCACCTTCATTCTTAAAGTTGATTTCTAGGGGGTCCTGAATGAAAGGGACAACCCCTAGATCTTTAGTTAATTTCTTCATCCAGACAGCTTTTTGTGCAGCTTCCAACGCGGCAATGTACTCTAATTCTATGGTGGTGTACTGTTAGATTAGGTGTCTAAAACATAACTATAATTGGTATATACTTGAAATGATAGTGGCACAGTCTTTTTGGATTTCCCATTAGAAATGCAACACCACCTTGACCATCATAAAATGAATCCAAGTGGTTAGGTAACATTTTTCCCACAAAGACTGTACAAATAATGCACAACTGTTCCTCAACAGGATGACATAGATCTGTATTTAGAAAAAAAGGATTTATGTTTCACAATTCTAGTTTTTGGAAAACATTAAGGTATCATGTAGATTGCATACATCCAACGAACATAATAATCAATTGATAAAAATACAAATTTAAAATGATTTTAAAATTTTAAAAAATGATAAATATAAGAATTTGAAAAAAATATGACATTTTAAAGTTTATAAAGGATAAATTATGATATTTGGAAATTTCACAGGGGAAATATAATATTTTTAATGATTATAAAAAATAAATATAATATTTAGAAATTAGACCGGACGGATATATGAAATTTTGTGTTAATTTTAAATTTGACGAAAGAAATATAACCTAACAACATTATTTAACCTCGGACTCTTCGCATAAACGAAGTCATGCATTTAATCACTTGTTAATATAATAGTTATGAAGTAACGATCCAACAATAATAAAATATGTAAATTACGTAGTAATATGAATTAAGGATTATATTCTCTTTTCTTGATTTTGAATTGCCTTCCGAACGAAACCCAGCTTATAAAAAATCATCTGGACTGAAACGGCACGCAGACTTTCCAACAAACTGCGTGGATTTCACCATCCACCACACCACCATCTTGACAACGCCCTTTTGTGTCTGCGAAACAACACAATTACTTCTGTGTTTTGATGTGTATATATAGGCAGACCGAAGACATAAGCTTCTTCCAGACATGAATTTCCATTCAAATATTAGAATTGGTTGTGTAATACTGATTCTTTAGAGGCTTGGGATCGAGAAGGTGAGATTTTAGTGGTACGCTCTTTAACATATCGTTGATGTTTATTGGATAACTTGCAGATGTAAGTCCCGAATCAAGACTTCTCAGATACCGGAATAAGTATGAACTTTCTCTTTGTATTTCCTTCGTTTCTGTCATTCTCGATGAGTTTATAATGTTTGGTACGTAGTTATTTGTATTTACCTAAAATCATTAAACTTGGATCATAAAAAAAATAAGTTCATTTGTCGGAACAAACAGTCGTTATATATTGTTATATTGATAATTGCTCGAAACTATACGCAGGAAAAAAGAACGAAGATCTATCCAGTGACCACTGAAGCCCATGGCAGAACTGGCTTTTGCAAAGCAACGTAGCTTCAAAAGGTAAAATACGATTTTTGTCGATGAAAGATTTACTTTTTATGTCATGGGTTTTCAACACTAGCTAGGAATCGGGATTAATTAAATCTATAATCTTTAACATATCATCATCTAAACGATGAAACCAAATATCAACAACATGAATGGGTAATGCCGTAATGGTGATGTATGAAGTTGGTTAGCATCGTTTTTAAATACCTACCCTTGTCAGGTCTAACTAAAAGAATGCAAAAGTCTTAAGTTTCGATAGCGACATTCTCGTAGCTTATCTTGAGAATTAATATAATATAGTATATCAATGGTCAATGGATATGTGTTCGAACGTTTTAGATGCACCCTCCAGGTGAATTTTGAGTTAGGAATTAAAACAGTGAGTCAGTGGTTTTCAAGTCGAGTGGCACATGCTATTTGAGTGGAGTATGAACACACAATCTAATATACGGGTAGTGTTCTTAAATAGGTTTAATCGTGGCAAGCTATTAATTAATCTTTTTCGATAGGTGTAAGCAGTTTTCGGCTTTATTTTTTATTTTTTATTTCTTAACTACGAAATCCGAAATCCATCATTAAAAACAATGTGACGGATTGGTGATAGAATATTTTCAAAGCAAAAAGAGCATGTCATTGTCCGCTGCTAATCTATTTCAAAATTCTAGTAATATCTAGTAAATTTCGTCGCTAATCTTTCTGAAATTCCGTCGCTAAAAATTATTTTTAGGGGCTCTTTTTATTTTCCGCATATGGTCTTCAAAATCAACAAATCACTCATGATTATAAACAACAAAAATATCGGTACTAACATGGCAGTACAATAGGACATACAGTGGCGGATCCAGAAATTATTACTAGGGAGTGCATCCAAAAAAGATTTCCCGGATGGAAACCCTATCTTGAACATCTTTTGGTAAATTTTTCTGATTTTGCTGCAATCTGTCTTTATTTTGTAAAAATCATAACTAATTCTAGAAAAGTCGTATGGGGTTGAGGTTGGTGCCAAAAGTTTCGTATTGGAGTTTAGTATCTTTGGTTAGTTGAGCCCGAAAGTTGAATATGAACATAAGTAGTGTGAAAAGATCCATTTCTCACTGATCATTTTGGGTGAGTCTGTTTTGTGGTCATAACTTGTAAAAATCATATCAAATCAAGGAAAAATCATTAGAAGATGAATTATATATCCACGCGAAGCTAAGAGTATGAACTATATGATAGAGTCGCTCGAAAGTTGAGCCGATGCAAGGGCACACCCTAGAACCCCCTTGACTCAGCCCCTGAGGACATAACCAAAATTTGAGTTTTTTAACGACAACTTTAATTGGGAAAAAATCTACTAACATGCCAAAAGGGGAAAGAAAATTGATTCAAAGAGTACAACACTTGCATCGAAGCCTATTTATAGTAACGTGTAGTACAATATACCTAACCAAAAAAGTACTAACATTGATGAGATGGACGTTGGTGGTTCTTCAGAGGTTCTTCCAATGGTTGCCTATTGATCCAGTCGTAAAAGAGTCCGGGAACCCGTTTCAACAAGGACTGGATTTTTAGGAAACTTGAGAGTAAAAGCGTTGTTTTGTTGAAATGAAAATTGAAACGTCTCTAATTCCCATAGTTAGGGACATGATGGCCCATGACATATGGGTACCACTCAAGTGATTGAGTTGGAATCATTGACTTGATGCAAACAAAATTAATATACTAACTCTCATGTAAGAATATTGATACCTCTAAATCTCGTTGAATGAGATAGGAGTGCCCTTATAACATGGGTAGCACATATAGTACTGAGTTCTAAAACATCAGTTGTCATTTATTTGAACACTAAAACTGTGAATGTAACACCCGGTATATATAACAAATACATCAAAAAATTCACTTTTTAAAACATAATTATCATCTCAAAATACAGTACAGATGTATCAGTTACGTATAAGAGGTATACAAGTGATATCTGGGGATACAAAAGCAGAACAAAATCTTCCCAAAGCCGGGCTACTACGGTCCTCTCTATCGCTATTGTCAGCTCCTAACCCTGAGCTACGTCCTTCCCCTTAACGGGGTCTCTAGTACCTGCAAGGTTAGTATCAACATCGGTGAGCTACAAAAGCCCGATGAATAATCAACACGTATCATAGTATACAACATTTTAAAGAGAACACATAAACATATAACCACACAGCCACCACATCATACCACAGCCCCTGCTCGTCCACAATACCTCTAATCAATCACATCCGTCCCCTCCTCAACCCCTGCGGTTTCGAGTCACAAAGACTCACCGTACAACCCCTGAGTGTGTGATAGAACTGTCGGCCATTAAGGCCATCACAACACATGTGGTCCTAACCACAAACACTAGGTATGTAGCGCCACAGAAAAGATGGTCTCAACCACAAGTACCAGGCATGTGGCCCCACGGAAAAGGTGCTCTTAACCACACGTACCGGTTATGTGGCCCAACATTAGAAAATAACACTGAGCCACACAGGCTCCACAGTCACATAACACATAGGGAGAAGCATCAATTACTCACTGATCAGCTGCTCTGCGGTAACTCTAAAATGAGTGGACTAGTAGGCAATGTGCTCCCGCTCTGTTAGTTCCCAACTATATCTACATTGTCCAATATATAACACTTATAAACACCCTACATTCATCCAGCTAAATTTCTCGGGAATAAGGTGCCAAATCCCTTGATACTTGCATGAAAAACACATATATATATATCAAACTGCCTACACTTAGCGCCGCTGACTGCCTAGTTAGCGCTTCTAACTGGGCTGTTCAGCCATTCTCACTTTTTAGTCCGACTTAATCCATCTAGACCTCATTCCAGGGTCCCAACTCGATGGTTTAACATGTATAACAACTCTTAGGACCAATATAACAGTTCATAAGCGTTAGAGTTTAAGTTTAAACCCTCTTTCAAGCATATTCACAAAGAATTCACTAATCTCACACTAATCACAAGTAGAAATGATATACCCTCGGTAACAAACACATTCCCAGCAATATAGCTTGAAATCAGAAGTACCCAACTGAATTTTCTTACCTTGATTAGTGTAGAGGGTGATGAATTATGCTAAAATCTTGGACCCCAAATGACCCTGAACATGGCTTAAAACGAGTTTAAGTCGGTTTAGCACATTGGCACTACTAAGATAGAAGTTAGCGTCGCTAACTTGTCGCGTCACTAGTTCTCTTCTACGCGATACCATTTCATGCCAATGTCCAAAATAGCAATGTACCATCACATTAGAGGCGATATCTTACTAATTAGCGTCGCTAACTGCACTGTGAGAGTTTTCTTTGTCCATTTCCTTAAAACCCCAATACACCAATATTTAACACAGACAATGTTCCAGCATGATTTTAACTACATTTCCACGGTTATAACTACCCTTTCTCACTTCCATTCACAACATTTTTGAAAATGACCAAAATACCCCTAGAAGGTAATTTAGTCATCTTAACTAATCCTAACCACTTAAGGATATAAGTTAAACCACTTAAGGAACACGGTGTTACAGTAAATGTACAAATTTTCATGAGAGAAAATCATTAACTCTATATCCCATATAATAAGATAATAGTGTCCACAAGATGTGGGAAGCACTCACATGATTGAGTGTTGCCAATTTGTCCTTATGCCAAACAAGGTAACAAAAAAAGGTTTAAAATGAAGCAAAAAATTCATGAAAGGAAATTGATACCTTTGATTCCCTTTGAATCAGAATTGAGTGCCCCAAAAACATGAAGCACTATCAAGTAATCGAGTTGGAAGCTTTTAATTCGAGAACTAACCACTATGTAGCCTGAGAAGCCAGGGTAGCACCATTCTTTCTAGTTGGATCAAAAATCACGACCCTTGGTTTTAATCAAAGAAAAATCAATTGCTTGAATCTCTCCAGCTATGCTTGAGTATTGACTTTTTTTTACTAGTCTTTTTTTTCTAAATATTTGTCATTTCTAGTCCTCTAAATGCACCATATGGTGGCATGCAATAATAAGTCCCCTATTTTGGATCGTCTATTGTCACAATTATTTGGAAGAACTTTACTGAGTAGGGTTCCAATCTTTGTTTGTTATTCATGAATTAACCCGCTCAAGGATTTGATCAAGTTCCAAAATTTATGTCACATACGTACATATAAAAAACAGACATTCTAAGGTACTTTGTTAGGTTCGTGGTAGTCTCATAGTTCCAATAAGAATCCAATTTAATCTTCATTCTCGATCTTCAACGTTATCTACTTTTATGAAGCTATTGAATGTGATGGCTTTATGGTAAAACCATCGATTCACTAGCTTCATAAAAGTAGGTGATGTAGAGCTCCATTATAGTAATGTAACTTTGCAAGTGCCTTCTGTAAGGTTACTACTTACTTCAAACCACCCATCATGGATACTGATAATGTAGTATGTATTAGTCGAACCTCTCAAATCGTTATCTCAGGTGTGGTTTGTCATATGTCGATGTTGCTGATGCTTATAAACATCTTTGTTCTAGCTAGAGGGTGGTACCCTTTTTCTTTGTTTTCTTATTGTTGTCTAGCCGTCGTCGTGGTTGTTTTGTAATTGTTGTGAAAGATTAGTTTTCGATGAAGGATTTAACCATGTGTGTGTCATTCCTGATCCAGTACGTGTAGTAAATATTAGGGTTTACTTGAAACTAAAACGTGAGTATGTAAACCTTTTTGAAAATAATTAAACGACCCATGTGGAATAAGTGTAACTTTTTCTTTCTATCTAGCTAGTTAAGGGGATTATCATAACTTTTTAACCTAAATAACTAGTTTTTAAATAAACACTAAAATTTCATAATAGTACAACAACATTAACATGAAATAGATAAATTCTATAAAAAAAAAAATAATGACTCATAAGGGTGGAGCAAGTCCATCTTACCGAACCATCTCATCTAACTTGTCAAATAGTTGTCATATCAACTTTTTTTTTTCGCTTTCATCTTTCTCAATCCACCACACAATAAACACATTTTTCTCAACTCGCTTTCAATATACAAGTATTGAAGGATAATTTACAAGCTGAGAGTAGGGGTTGAGTGGGTTCATGAACCCGCATATTATCTATCTTTCGTCATTTTCCATGCAGCGGAGTGGTGATACTGTCCCATCGCTATCTATCGATGATGCCTCCCACCTTAAGAACTGACCGTAAAACATGGATTACTATATAATAAATGTTATCTTCTTTGTTTGTACCTTTTTTTTTATTCTTTTAATTGCTCTCTCTATGTTAAGAATATTATTTAATAATAAACAAAAAAAAAATATAAACAAGACAATGAAAAGGACCATGTACATGTATATTATATAAGGATAGTAATAAAAATATAAAAGTCATAACAAAAAAATTGCATTCAACCGTCCGTACTCGCTTGATTATGAAAGAAAACATTTTAAACTATAACTGCATAATCTTTAAAAGCTAACCATTTATTATTATGTTATGTGATTTATCTATCGGTTGATATTATAGAAGAATGCATTTTTAGATTTCTTTTTCTATAAACATAAAATTGAATTGTTTTCAAGAAAACATACATATTCTTCACAAAAAATAATAATAATAATAAATCTTGTGCCATTTTTAATAAGGTTATCGGTAATTGATAGAAATTTTTTGGAAAAAAAAAATCTAACTTTTTCCTCAAATAAAAACTTATATTTTTGACAAACATTTTTATTTGAACTTGTAATTTTTATTTTAACTTATAATTTCACGTATTGTTTATGGTATTCTTAATGATTTCAACAATAAAAAGTGAATGAAACATTAGATTGTTTTGGAACACGAAGAAAATGGTGTTATATAACAATTTTTGTTGGCAAAAAATAAAACATATCGAAATCAATAGATAACTCTCAAACTTCAATCTATGTTTGGAAATCTAACTTTAGCTTTCATGTTATTAGTCCATGATCATTTCATTAGATTCCTTCGAGACTCGATTGTTTTCATCAATAGCCATATTAAAAATAAGAGAGTCGCATATTACTTGGGAGTTGTGTTATTTATTTTTTTAATTAGCAGACATAGAAACTTCAGTTAGCAAATATAGAAACTTCAATCTCCAAATTAGCATATGCAAAACCTTAGTTCTGCAAACCAATGGTCACAACATTATTTGTGATACAAATTCATCCAAGTTAGCAGATGCAAAACCTTCAGCCTCCAAAGTAACATACTTTTAACCATGTGTTATACAATTTCGTCCAAGTTAGCAGATGCAAAATCTTAAGTTTCCAAATTAGCAAGAACATAATAAGTCGTAGCAACAAGAGCAAGGCAATTATGAGCTAAAACAAAAAACGTTGATCAAATATGAGGATTTACTAGGGAAAAAGTTAGGTATTTTTCAAAAAAATCAATTACTAACCTGCTAAAATAGCCATAATAAAAATTGGAAAATACATTTTTTTTCAAAAAAAAAAGGTTTAAATAAAAAAAATTCAAAAACATAAAATCGTTTATAATTTTGACCATTTATCTTATATCAGTTTGCTCCTATTCAAAGTTGAAATTGTGATTGGTCACTCGCGAGTTCTAAGAGCATCCATAATAGAAGTTTTTTTGAAGATACTTCAAAATGAAAAATCTCGGAGAAAGTCTTATTGCCTATAATGAGAGCTTTTTTAAATGAAGTTTTTTCACAAAGAATTATTAATTTACAAGCTCTTTGAAGAGAGCTTTTTCAATATTTTAGTTGGACCCGTGACATTCAACCAACAAAAAACTAATAAATAATTTTTTCCCTTAATTTGGTAGAGACTATATTTATCTATTGTTATAATTAATTCATCAAAAAAGCTTAACCAAAAGAACTTTTCTATTGTGAAGATTTTTTTAGCCTTTTATTTTGTTGATGTGGCATGAAAAAGCTTAATAAAACAAACTTTACTGATGTAAATGCTCTAAACATGTTCTACTGTTTTGATGATGGTTTGTCAATACCTGTATCCCTTCAAGTACATTACATGCCATAAACATTTACATTTACTCTAGCCACTTTTATAAAGGGTTAATGTCTTAAAATAGTAATCAATAATACATAATTTGCTTTCTAAGTCACTTATCTTTTAGTTGTATTCAATAAGTCACTAAACTTTTTTCTGTGTTCACATTACACCACTAGAGTAGCTTTTAATCAGATAAAGTGTTACTGAATCCTACGTGTTATCCACTGTGACATTTTATATAACAAAATTTATTCATTTAGTCCACTCTGACACTGATATTGCATCCATAATCACATCGAATTTGGCAAAAGTATTCGATTGAAATGCACTCTAATGGTGTAATGAGAACACAGAAAAAAGTTTAGTGACCTATTGAATATAATTAAAAGATAAATGGCGTAAAGAGAAAATTATGTATTATTGATTATCATTTCACGATTTGATGTAAATTAAGAAAAGTAAAGCAAATTAAGAACAACAGAATAAGCTGAATGGGAAAAGAACTCATTCTAATTAATTCTTGAAGATGCTTACAGATTTAAAAAGGTTACACAAGTATGGGACGTGTACAAATGAAAGAAAATATACCTATTTATACGAACGGATAAGTAAATGAAGGAGTCATGTATTTGAATGGATAATTTATTAAATTACCATACTCACACTCTAGATATTGAAATACAATACTACGTATAACTAAAAGATCTTCTCCCATGTAATGAAAAATCTTGAAGTTATTAGTATGCTTTTGACTCGTGCAGAGGGTCCCGATATTTTGGATTAATCTTGGTGTATGAAGTATTAAACTAGACAGAACTCGACAATAAGGTTATTATTTAAAAGGAAATAACAATTGGACTATAAGTTTATTTTCTTCCTTGTCTTGCTACATATGTCTCTCAGTGTAAAAAGAATTTATTTCGTATGAAGACAAGATTCTTCTTTAATCTATGTTAGCCTACCTAAGGATTCATAATTTTGTCTGGCCGGCAAATGAGATATAGATTTTATCCTTGCTTATATTATATGGATTCCTTTTTATTATTTTTAATAACTTTACCTAAATGTAAGCCTTGTCTCTGTGTTGTTGTCTTGCCTTCGCTTGACGTTTCTCATTGCAGACAACTAATGGAGGCACAGTTCATCGGTGGTGGCGGTGGCGGTGGCGGTAATAAGGGTGGTGGTGAAATTAGGAGAGTTCATATTGTATATTATCTTAGCCGCAATGGCCGCATCGAGCATCCCCATCTGATGCGCATCCACAAACTCTCACATAATGGAGTTTATTTGAGAGGTCAGTAAATATGAATAAAATTTTACATTATAAGATGTATATTATACAATATACACGTGCATCTTTCTTCTATTTTTTTAATGGAAATTAATTTTAAGTTTATAATAAAATAATATATAAAAATTGGTGATCGAAAGTGAGAATAATACACTTATTTCTAAGTTACTAATTAATTTGTAGACGTTAAGAGTTGGTTATCGGAACTCCGAGGAGAAGACATGCCAGAACGTTTTGCTTGGTCATACAAGAGGTTCGTTTATTTTTATGCAAAATATTTCAAACAATGAGGTTAAAGAAACGTATTGTTTTAAACTCGCCAGGGATATTGGTCGGTTATCTATTTGTTAAATAATTATTGTATGTGATAAAGACGTGTATTTACATTGTCAATAATTATAAAGTTAAAAATCTTTTTTTACATATTATGATTTTCTCTTTTAAATAAATAAAGATGGTACAAAGAAGGATATGTTTGGCAAGACCTACTGGATGACGATCTCATTACCCCTATTTGTGACAATGAATATGTTCTGAAAGGATCAGAAATCTCCTCAACAACATTAAATAATGGTACATTTTTTATCTTACTTTTTGCTAATTTCTTTATTATATCCTATGTCAAAATTATAGTGCTATAGAAAGACATATCATTTTTGGTTAAATAAAAAAATGAAAATATAAAATGAATAAATATGTTATCCATCAAATGAATTGAAGTGTTAATTTAAGAGTGTTCATCATTAGATATGAGATATTCGATTACTTTTTTTATAACCGATCTAATCCAATCATTCATTAGGTATTAGATTTTGTCAACCGATTCAATGAAATTCACTATTACCAACTGAACTGGACCGATTCAATTAAACATTGGATTGAAACGGTTTTATCCATTGTATATCTGATATTGGACATTTAATATATTCAATTGGATCCATCCAATTTTCATCCATATTAACCATCCACTTCTTTATCCATTTAATTTAAGTATTTTAAAAAAACATAATGTCATAATGTTTCAACTGCCAAGTTACAGTTCAAAGTTTTAAGTTTACAACTAAATGACAACAAATTAAAATTTTAAAATAAGCAATTGAAAGTTCAACATAGAACATAATATTATAATTGGTTGGGATTGGATACTAATTGGATTATATTAGATATATTAATACGATGAAAATTGGATATCTCATTAAATATCCAATTGGATTGGATCTAAATTATCATCCAAGAATCGGCCGATCCAATTTGGATATTGAAATATCAGAACCGATCCAATCTAATTGCAATTAGATATGTACTTTCTTTTGGTCGGTTTGAATTGGATCGGGTTTTTTCTGCACAACCCTAGCTAGGTTAACTAGACAAAAACATTTTTCAACCTTTTGTTTTAAACCTAACTTTATTTTTTTCAAGCAAACCTAGGAGCGGGTGTTATTATATCTCGTATTGGTACGACACGTTCCTATAAGTGTCTATATATGTTATAGAGACAATCTTGGACTCCACATATATATCTTACATCGTATCAGAGCTAGCATCTAACACCCTTATGGCCTAACATATCATTGTCTATCCTCATACGGGTATTGTATTTCACCTTCGTGCGATATAGTCATATAAGTGTCTATATATGTCGGAGTCTCGTCTCTCTCTTCATAAATGTTATTTTAGAGATAATCTTGGACTTCACATATGTCTTACAGTGTGGTATATTTTTGATTTGGCAATTTTAGTTTCTTTTCATAGTTGTTACTTGGCATGTCATATTTATTGTCTTGATTTTTTTCACAAATAACATTTTTTTAACAAAATGCCTTACATTTTGATATTTTTTTGTATTAGTTGATATTCTATTATGATTGTAAGTTTATGATTATCATGATGATTATGATATTTTGCATTATTACATGGTAAATTTTAATACTATAAAATTACATGTTAATGATATTAATGTAATTATGTACATGTTGCATCTCATTTGTGGGTTTCATGAGCAACATGACTTTGTGTGGTACAACATATTTTGAGGTTTTTGAGGTTTATCAAGGGGTTGCTAGCCATATGGTATACAAGGGATGAAATATTTCTTAGATATGCAAACATATAAGGGATGAAACAGGTGCATAGTCATGCAAGGACATGAGTGATGAAACATAACCACACAACGTCATCTCATACATAAATCGCATGAGATGCAACATGTTCATTATTAATTTAACATCTTTAGCATCAATTCATTCAATTTCACAAAATAGAAATTTACCGTCTAAACATGTTAAGCATCATAATTATCATAATTATAGACGAATCACGCCAAACTCATCCCAAGGCGGTAAATGGTAGAGCACTTAATATTTTGGGTGTGTTATAGTTTGAATGATAGACTTCATATGTAGACTTCCGCACATCAACCGACGGGCTTCTATCAAGGGGACAAAATGGTGATGTTGCATGACACATAGGCAATGACAACTGAGAGTCAACCTTAAAACAGAGTAAAAATTGTCTAAGAAACATGACCATATTCTATGTAATTAACACATCTATATTATGGTTATGCTTTTTCGAAAAGCCTATTTTTGGGTCAAACCAATTAAAAGAATATGAAAATGAATTAAATATGACTAGAATTGTGGAAAAAAAAAGTACATGTTAGAGGTTATAAATTTACAAGGCAATCGCAAAATATTCCAATGAAAAAATTCATGCCACTTATTCCTATTATATATTCATTTTGGCTCTTATATTTAACAACATTTCACTTCACACCTTGGTTATATTTAGACATCGAAGAATTATTATTTTTTGTTATATATATATATATATATATATATATATATATATATATATATATATATATATATATATATATATATATATATATATATATATATATATACTCAACATAGAACCAAATTATATCACCTAACCATAGAACCACAATCTTAACTTTTTGATTAGATTCCTTCATCAATGGTATGATGGTAAAATGGAAATACGAGTATTGCAGAAATCGGCCTTGGCGGCCGATTAATCGGTGATTAGTCGTTTGGCGGTCTTCAACCGATTACGATTAGGCCTAATCGGTCAGCTTGACGGTTTGCTGCAAAAATCGGTCAAATATCGGCCTTGGCGGCCGATTAATCGGTCTTGGCGGTCATTTTTTCATTTTTTTCATTTTTTTAATTTTTTATTTTTAAATGACGACATAAACACTCTCCAATACCTCAAGAAAACTGAAAAAAAAATCACTATTAAAGAATAAAAATAACAAATGTATAATCTTTGATGTGTATCTCGAAATAAAATGAATCAAACTTTGCTTATTTTTATATTTATATATTTTTAAATTAGTTCCTTTATAATTTAGGGTCTCCGATTAATCCCCGACTAATCCCCGATTAATCCCTTAACCCCACTCGACCACCAAGCTACCGTCAAACGATTTTTACAACCTTGGAAAATACTAGAAATAACAACCTCCAATAAATACGTACAGTAAATAAATTTTCATCAATGAACATATGTTCATCAATAAACATATGTTTATTAATGAACAACCGTTCTTCTCCTTCTTTGTATATTCATTCTTTGTAAATAAACATATGTTCATCCATGAACATATGTTCATCAATGAACAAATGTTCATCAATGAACATACATCCATCTCATTCTCTCTGTATATTCATATTCTGTAATTGAATATATGTTCATAAATGAACAAATGTTCATCAATGAACATATATACTCGTTCATTGTAAATAAACATATGTTTATAAATGAACAAAAATGGATGCATAAAAAACCCAGTATGCCCTGTGTTGGACATGATAGAGTGGTTCTATGTTGAACCTATCCCTATGTGTGTGTGTGTGTGTGTCTATATATATATATATATATATATATATATATATATATATATATATATATATATATATATATATATATATATATATATATATATATATATATATGACATAAACATCAAAGATTAAAACAATGTGGTCACAGAAAAAGTTATCTTCATTGTTCATTAAAATATTAAATCTAGTTAATGTTATTTTTTTCCAATATGATGTTTGCTTAAAAATAATAATCGATATGGGGGGAAATTTAAATAATCTAAAACAGATGAAGATAAATTAACTAGTTTTATTGAAGTAACTTATGGAAATCTTAATAATTAGAAAAGTTTGTGATAATGTTTTTTGTTAAATAAATATTAGTAAAAAGGTTGATGCGGAAAATTTAATAAGAAAATCCACAATATGAGTTTTTCAAAAAAAAAAAAAAATCATTTTGAAAAAACAATGAAAAAAAATCTGTTATTTACGGGAGTTTTTCACTCGGTTTTTCCATGAAACTTGTATTTTATAAGGTTTTAGTTTGAGTTTTCTTTTAAATTATTATGGTAGGTCTCATAGACTTACAACCATATGTTAATAGTCAACTTATAGCTAGTAAAAACAGTAAATCTCATAAACAAAAAAATTTCGGTCTCTAAAATAAATCTAAGGAGAAAATATATTATTGTGGAATTGCCTTAAGCTTTTTGGATTGACAACTTAAAGCCACGATGCCAGAAAAATGCTATCTCTCGTATTGTAAATAGTCTAAGAGCATTTTCAATCGACTTTATTTTTGTGAAGAGATAACATTATTCACTCCGATTGAACTTTATTTTACCCAAAAAATAGCATTATATATTCCAACAAACACTAAACACAACACCATTTTTGTGTTACAGAAAATGACGCTATATTCATCCCACATAACCATTTTTTCATTGAATAGTCTTGTTTTAGTTATTTTGTACTTTTTAAAATTGTTATAAGTAGTATATTGAAAATTATAATATTAAAATACAATTCTAATGTAAACTTTTAACCTTTAACATAACTTTTACATAAAATGATATTTAGTGTTACTTTTATACCAAATACTAACCAATATACTCTTAAGTTATTAGATCTTGAAAAGATGATAATGACATGTTAGCGTTTGATATTGATCCACAGACACAGATCCATTCAACGAGAGGGAAGACTTTGACCTGAAAAACTCGCCATCTTTTGAACTTCATGCCAAATCCCCAAAATACCCTTCAACCGAAAAAGAATATCCTCTACTTTTCTCAACAAATACCTCCATCGAAATGGAAGAATCTTCCTTTGCCTCTAACGTCACAACCGAAGACACGACAAAGACTCAAAATACATACGAAGATGAAGTCTTACAAACCCCAAAGGACAAAACCGAGAATAATAACTCCTTCAACGACACATTATTGGACAAGAATACAAATGACAACAACAGTAATAACAACAAGAACAAGAAAAGTGGGAATAAACGTGTAAACAGTTGTTTCAAAGCTTCTCCATTACCAACTTATTCGTTTGGAAAATCAGGTTTCTTTTCAGGCTCACGAGCATCACTTATGTTTCGCAATTGGATTACTTGTGGGACCGCTAATACAGATGAGAAGGCGGTGGTGGCAATAAACAAATGGAAAGGTGGTAGAACTGCTATGGTAAGTTCGGTTTCTGATAAGAGTAGTGAAGAAAACAACTTGGGGCAAATATGTAAAGAAAAAAAGTTAAGCGGCTACGAGAAAAGTTTTGATGGGATAAATGGATCAAAGAAGAGTAAGAAGGAGGAGTCTCACAAGTTCAAATCATCGGGAGCAGCTTATAAGCCTGTTAATGGCCCAAATTGCTCGTAAGTTTTAGTTTCTTTATTGTGTGGTTTGACTTTTGAGTTTTGAGGACAAACGGTTGTTGTGAAATTGAAGTTAACATGAAATCATCAAAACATTTTGAGAAACCCTACGAACCCGATGGACTTTTGTTCATCAAAGCTTTAGAAAGTTATTTTCATCGTAGGTTCACCCCATGTTTTAAAATTCGATTTTTAGTTGATACAAGATCGGTTACGGATCAACTAGTTTAATTTGGATTTCAAATTTTTTATATTTTTACGTATTCTTGCATACATATGAATATAGGGAACCTAGAAAATTTATGTCGACAAGTTCAAACATTAAGAAAACTTATTACCGTAGGTTTTACATCTACCCAAATATATCAAAACGAAACATAAACTACTGTGTGTGATATTAGCCAGAAATCCAAATTCGGAAGAGCAACTTATTGAAGTCCAATTCCAAAAGTACAAGCTTAATATGTTGATTAAAGTCCAATTTAATGGTTCAAACAGGTTTTTAACGAGTTGAAGTGGTCAGTATAACCGCATGTATATGTTCTAAAGCTTTTTATTAATTGAAAGATTTTCTAAAAAGCTTTTTAATATAAAAAGTGTTTTTGTCATTGTGGCTCTTAATTTTTAAAGCAATATATTTTGCATATTAATTATATTTAAAAATTAATTTTTTATGTTTTATTACTTAATCGATTATTAAATATACAAATAGATTTCAATATATATTTTATAGTAAATATATATTACAAAAAAATAGTTGTTAGTGTTTTCTAAAGAATACAAATACCAATGACTAAAAAAGGTTTTCATAACATACTATCGAATCGCTTTTTGTTTACTAAAATATTAAAACTTATTGGTATGGGAGCGCCACAGCGGGCAGGAGGTGAGCCGGCACCGCAGCCATTGCAAGAAGAGTAGAAGACCACACAACCCGATGTTTTCATTGCACTACAACCCTCCTCTACGGAGACTTTTCACCGCACACACAACACATATTTCACACACTAAATAGAGGGGAGGTTGAGTAAAAAAGTTAGGGAATAGTGATGATGGCCATATTCTAGATTTAGAGGAGTTAGGTAAAAGTTACAATAAGTTTATACGACACATAGGCGGTAGTAAAAAGTGAACATAAGATGAGAGCTAAAGGGTGTGTACATCTTTCGGTTTAATATTAACTAATGTTATTTTTAAAAACATAACGTAAAATTATAATTGAATAATCATACAACAGTAGTTTATATAACATATGAGAAAAATAAATGAATATTAATTTATTTCTAATAAATATTCTTTTTAAATGTTAAGTACTACAATAAGTTTATAACACCAATCCGTAAACATCAACAAACCAGGGAGAAAATATAATCTACCGTAATTTCTTACATAATTATCTTTTATGATCAGAAAATTACCATTTTTCATATGACTGCATTAGGATGTTGTACTCTATGCATGCAATAATGTACATATTATATGTTGATGCAGGCAATGTGGGAGGCAATTCAATCCAGAGAAGCTTCACAACCACATGAAATATTGCAGAGGAATGAAAGCTTTGGCTAAATCAGCCAGCACAAGACCTAAACCAAAGACAACATCACCATATTCGGCATCTTTCAATACGGTTTACTTGACAAATAACTAAATATTTTGGTTAGTATTTTCTGATTTTTTTTTTTAGAATACTCTAGAATTAGCAACTTTTATATTAGATCAATGCATGTGTATAATTATATATATTAATTATCAACTTTCGTTTGTGTGTAAGATTTACTGTTCATTTCTTTTGATTTTTTCCAGAATCAAAATTACTAGATTCAGATCATAATATTATTGTTAAAGCATTTAATACAAAATGAAAATAAGTTTTATTTGGAAATAGCAATTTTGGTTCTTCTTATAGTAAACTTTTATATTTATATTTTTTTCCCTCAACTAATTTCGAATTAATTGTTTTCATCCCTATTTATTATAAAGTTATATTATTGGTATTTCGTAACTTACGATTCCGGTCCCAATTATATTTTAAAGTTACATATTTTGTCCGTTACATAATTTTTTTTTTGTCGAGCTGTGTTTTTCAATATACTGGGCTTTCGTAGCATCGCAGTGACGGTCGAAACACTAGTTTGGATTAAATGTGATAAATAATAATATACTTTCATTTATTTGTGAATTTATAGTATCCCAATTTTATTTTAATTTAATTACAACATTGTAATTTTTAAATTTTTTTTTGAAAAATCTAGCTTTAACATTATCAGTATTCAATTATTTTGATATTAGCAATTTGGATGGCAATGCTATGATTTAGTAAAGTTTTTAGATATTTAGCCAATTATCAAATTTACATTTTAAATTTTTTATTAATTAAACAATATATTTTAAAATATTTATCCAATTATAATTAGAGCTGTTAACGAACTGAACGTTCAGCTAACTGTTTGTGAACTGTTTGACGGGAAATTTGTTTATATTCATTTATTTAATAAATGAACGAACATGAACACAAATTCTAAACGAACGAACATAAACGATGGTCTCTTCGTTCAATTATGTCCGTGAACGTTCGTTTATGTTCATATATATTCAATTGTGTTTGATTACATTACAATGTTATATGTTCAATTGTGTTTGTTTATCTCTGTTCATTTATGTTCGTTTAGCATGTTCACGAACATAAACGAACAAACATAAACAAAATAATTTGTAAAACGAACGAACATGAACAATAAAACTTGTTCGTTTATCCGATGGTGTTCGTTCGTTTCTCCAACTAACTCAAACGAACAAACATAAACAAACCCTCGTTCATATTCGTTCGGTTATTTACAGCCTTAATTATAATTGTACAATTGTTTTGTATCATGATGACATTACCATGCTTTGAAAGGATTTTGAAAGTACCAAAGTATAATAGAAATAAATAATTTAACCAAACAATCTACTAGTTCAACTTCACCATTCTAGTTGTTAAATTAAAGGAGTAACTTCTTGTCATACATTTGCTCAAAATAAAGTTAAAAGCTATCTTCATTAGTCTCTCCTAAAAATCTCTCCTTACTAATTCTTTAATGATCCAAATCGAAACACCTACAATTTCACATCTTTCGTCAGTAGTCATTTATACTTGACCTAAACTACTGATTTACATCTCTCATGATACTCCTAGGACTTAATAGTATGTGTCAACTCAAGACAAAGTTGCTGGAAGAATAACAGTTTTTCTCAGAATCTACTTTTGGACATGCTCAAGCAAAAACGCGTATAACTTTTTCCTCAAATTTTCTACCCTTTCATCCCCAATAACCGAATCATCGAGCCACTTATTAACCCTTTTGAGTTGTCCCAAAAGACAAATCGCAACCCCCGAGTCTTCTCCTTTTGACAATTTAAACCCCTTGTTTAAAGAAACCTCCAAGTAATTCAAAAACCATTTCTTTGATGCCAAAAGAAGTTTTTCGGATAAGTTCGCGGTTTCCTTTAAACCACTACTTCCATTTGACCATTCTACCCTTTCTTTTTTCACAACGGGGCCCACACGCCGCACTTTTGAAGTAACCGGTTCGTGGGTTTTCGGGCTTTTCTTGTTTTCGGGTAACCGATTCTCCACCTGGATCTTCTTCTCTGAAGAATTTTCGAGGACAATATGGTAATTTTCTTCCATTGTGAACAAGTTAAACTTTGATAGGTTAGTTTCTATGGCAGCTTGTACCCATAAAGAAGCATGACCTTTTGGTTTATCAAGAGTTGACTTTGAGTCAATTAAGTCGTTGACCGTTGAAGCTGATGCTTGAAGTTTCTCATAGAAGTTCAAGAATTGTTCGAGGGGATTTTTAGAGGTCTCCGCAAGTTCACATATTTCTGCAAATTCACTAAATAAAACCCAAAAAAAATAATAAACAAAAAAAAAAAAAAAATTAGAGTTAATTGGAAATTGATGTGTCAAAATATTACTATTTACTAAATACTTGGTGGAAATTTTATGTTTCAAAAATAATAAGCTTCTGAAAATTTGAATAAAATTGGAGGGAATTTTCTAAAAGTGTTTTTAATAAATAAAGTAAAGTGGAAATTTAATGTGTTTGCAGAATAAATCGTTGCGTAGTGCAAATGGACCTTTTCAAAAGCTTTGAAATAGTAAAAAGTAAAAAACTCATCTTGAATTGGCGTTGCAAGATGACATGGCATTCATTCGAACTTGCAACAAATTTTTTGATTTAGAAAAATTGGTGAAATGTCACATGATTCAAGTTGATTTCCTTACCAACTAAAGAACAATATTTTATTGTTTTTAATTGCTATATATGGTAATAAAAATATTAAATTATAGTTAACTCATAACCAAATTTAAAGTTATAAGTTACAAATTATATTTAATATTTTCAACAATGATATTTTGATTATTAGAATGAGTCAATGTGTAGTCTAATTTTTGAACTCTAAAAGATTGTAACATTGTTTTATAAATTTTTACATTTATTAAGGGGTAAATCATAAAAATAAACAGTGCCCAGTTGCTATCTAAGGATTTTATTTTAACTAGATAAAAAAAATTTATTAAATTGTATATCTTCTAAAAAATATCATATTAATTAAATAACAAAAGCTGTTACATCAATGTTAATATATTATAAATGACATAAAAAGGTAATTACAAAGATGAAAATACCTCATGCATTGAAGAATATTCTCTACAGCCGAAGTTTCTTCTAAAGCATTTACCGCAGACGAAATTCCCAAATTTCTACGACATATAAGATCCTGATTTGGATCAAATTTCAAATAAAAAATCAATTCATCAAAATCGCAAAGGAGTAGAAAAAAAACGCTTTCAATAATCCAACAATTTAAGCACCTTTCCGAGTTCACGAATCGTAGGTGAAACAGAATCCCATGGAATTTTCGAATCAGATGAAATTCTAGCACCGATTGGGACTTTGGTTAGTTTGTTTGGTACGCGGATGGAATCGAACGATGTTTTCAAGTCTTTTTTAATTAATTTTTCAGAAACTATCACGTTCTTGTTTCGAAGAGGCGGTAGATTCAAATTGGGGGGTTTTTGAGGTAATTCCTTCACCGAAGAAGCCTTTTTACTCGAACGAACCTGAAATACAAGAAATATCGAAGCTCGAAATTTAGTTTATTAGTTTGTAATTGATGTTTCAATGGAAGATTTGAGCATTTTGACTTTTGAAGTCAAATTATATGTATTGTTTTAAATAAACTCGAATTATTTAATTAATGAATTTTGGTTTACAATAATAGAAATTAAATTCAAGGATAATTTCATAACAACCACTATAGTTTCTAATTTAACAACTCAAAGTTTGTTTTTGTTTTCAAAAAAATCACTGTAAGTTTGATTCATTTTCAAAACACCACTATAAGTTATTAAGTTTTTCTTTTTTTCCGGAAATGAGCTACAAAAACCATTTGAACGAATAAGTTGTTTGGATACGAGGTGGTTTTTTGAAAAAAAAATTCAAATTTTGAATGGTTTAATCATAAAATTTAATTGTTTTGAGTCGTTAAACTGCAAAATAAAAATCAAATAATAATGGTTTTGTAGAATAGAAAGTTTTATATAACGGTTTTTCTCAAAATTTAAACAACAATCTCGGTGGTTAAAGTATGACAAAAATTCTTTCACTGGTTAAACAAAAAAACTAAACTATAGTGGTTTTATGACATTAACCCTTAAATTTATAGTAAAAGTTCATTAAAACTCAAATAATATCAAAATAAAAAACATATTTTATAGTTCTTTTTATGAAATAAATATGTAACTTAATTAAAATCATTAAAAAAAATTCAAAAGAATTTATATTGGAACACCCAACCACACTAACCGCTAACTAGCATCCGTTACAAAATTTAATGAGGCTAAAAAAAGTAACAAATATATCTAAAAAAAGTAAGGCCTCCACGTGACTTTCATAAAAATAAACCAATCTTGTAACCAAAATAGTCGACATTAATGGTTACTTTCAAGAAATTTAGGGGCAGTTTTTAGACAAAAAACCAAAATAAATGCTACAAATTTATTGTAATGGTCATTTACTGATAATTTGATTTAGTCATCATGAAATGTACAAGTCACAAAGCATTTTCCTATTCAATGTACAAGTATTTCATGCATGTTTGCAATGGAAGAAGAATGAGAGATATACCGGAGTAAAACAGACGGGAGACGACGGCTCTACGAGTTTTGAAGCGAACCCGCCGTTTGATTCTGAACCGGCACGGCGGTGTTTACTCGCCGGCGCCGGACTCCGGTCCCAGGCCTTTCTCGACGAATAATCCAAACTCAACCTCCTGGTTTCCGGTTCATCACGAATCTTCACATTTACCAATGACAGTCTTCTCGTATTACTCTCCTTCACTTTCCCCTCTTTCTTCTTAGAGAAATCAACCCGATTACTGCTTCGAATCACCAACGCATCGCTCGAGATCAAATCCTTCGGGTCGCCGACGCACGGCCGCCGTTTAGGAACCGGCTTGAGGCCGCGAAGAACCGGAACGGGTGACGCAAAATCGAGGCGAGTAACATGTATGAACTGACCTAGTTGGATCTTATCGCTCAGAATCAAATCAACGTCGGCTTCCGGTACAGAAACGTACGCCGAGTGAACGGAATCCGAGACTCTCAAATAAAACCCTTTGTTCTTCCTGTCGAAATCGAAAACATCGTCCTTAGGTACGATCCCGATGACTTGGAGGAGAGGAGAGCGGTGGTCTCCGGCGATTTTCGCGGCGGGGTTTTCTAGGTTTTGGAGGAGCTTGGATAGAACCCCGGGTGTAAGAGACGCCATGAAAATGACAGAACCGAGAGCACCATGGCAAAATGAGGAGAGATTGAGTGCGGGAATGGAAGAGAGATTTGAGATTTTTATGGGGAAAAGAGCGAAACGAATCTCAAAGTGACATCGACATTTGGGGGCAGGTGTCGAATTGCGAGGCCGGCTGCGACAATGGAGGGTTGCAGGATTTTGCAGAGGGTTTTAAACAAATGAGAGAAGAGGAGGCTCAGGCATTCATGGCCATGTGCACCATCAAAAGCTAATACCGACAAGAATGAACAGGAGATGATACTTTTTACAAACTAGTAAATCCAAAATTTGCATCTGGACTCAAATGTAAGACAAATTAAAACTATAATTAATATTGTAGAGATAATATAAAATAGTTTGAGGGCTAATCATGAATTTGAATATGATAAGCATTTGTTATGTAGCAAAATTACAAATTTGATCGACATGAATATTGTCTAATTTGAATATTATTTTTTAAATAATCAAAGGTTAATTGAATATCAAAATAGTCAAATTTTGTAAATACTTATGAAATTGACATTGTATCTGCAAAATAATGATAAATGTTAATGTTATAAAAAACGATATTGTTTTGGAAAAAAAATTATAAAAGAAATGATAGATGTCATCTACGAAATCAGAGAAAAATACAAATGATTAAAAGTTTCTTATGTTAGAAATTTTAAAAATCATTTCCACGACAAAAAAAACTTTATATTATAGTTTTCATCTGTGTCACAAAAAAAATCTCTCCAATTTTAAAAAGGATTTTCCGTTGTATGTTTTGGTTAAAATAATGTTTTTAAAGTAAAAGTTATTTCAAATCAGACGTATTATATAAGATGTTATAATTGGTATCAGGTCATTATTTTAAGTAAATTGACAATTTAAAGAATGATTTACTTTAACTTTGTGTATAAGGAAAACCTTCTAATTGTTTCATTCTAAATTCTAAGCAATTACATATATCAATATTTTATACTATAATCAATAAACATGATGAAGTACTTGTTTCCACCTCTTATGGAACCAACACTAAATCATGCATGTTTGTGTGATTTATATCAAGTAGTTAAATTTTCTTTTCAACCGACTTGAAAGATGTCCACATTAATTTGGCTTCAACACATGTTTTAAATTTGTATTTTGATTCAACATTGAATGTAGGTATGCAATCAATTTGATTAACTTATGGATTGAATTAAAATTAACATGACCAAGTCGTCCATGCCACATGTTTGAAAGATCATGCATATAAACTAAAGCAGTACTTGATTTATTCATATCATTCTCGATAACCACTAAATTTAATTTGAACATCTCATTTTATTTGACTCAATCACGATGAAAAATCGATACTTTTTGCTAAGTATCGACAAATTATTTGAACAACTTCAAGAGGCCTTGCTTGTTTCCAAAATGATTTAAGATCAAGGTACCATCAATTGAAAGTGCGGGAATCCGATATTCCAAATACCGCTTTTCATATTTGTTACGTGCATTATGAATTGGCGAGTCTGTTTGGGTTGACGAATGCCCCGCTGCTTTTATACATTTGATTAATAGAATGTCACCCTTTTTTGGGTAGATCGGTTCATTTGTGTCATATTTTAGGACTTCTTTGAACAAAAAGTTGTATGCAAAGCTCTTTAAATGCGAATTTTGGCTAAGTGGAGTACAGTTATTGGATACATCATTAATGCTGAAAGTAGCAAAGTCGATCACGTAAAGGTTGGAGCAGAGATGTAATGAAACCATCCAAAAACCTGCATGAGATTTGTAGTTTTTTGGATTAGCCGGCTATATCGAACAATTCGTAGAGAACTTTTCTAGTATAACGACATCGTTGACTAGGCGAATGGAAATATTATTTTTTAGCTTGAGATTGTGTTTCTAATTTCTAGAATATAAATTGTTTTGAATTGAGTTTCTTATGCAAATTGAAATATAACATGTTATGTTTCCTTTGAATAACCAAACAATATTCCTACGGTTAAAAATAATTTGAGGAAAGTAAACAAGAATCCAATCCTTAAAAACCAGAACAAGACACAACCACATTCTACATGAGCTATAGTAAAATCATAATGTTAGTATTCCTCATGCAATTTTAAATCTAAAAACAAAGATCAGTTTGAATAGAAAAGAAATTGAAATTTGTTAATTGTTTGAATAAATAAGAAGTTAAATATATTACTTGTTTGAATAGATAAGAAGTTAAAAATGATTACTGTCATGACCCATGGTGACTAGCGAAGCGCAAAATAATAAACATCTCATGGATAATCGGTAATAATATGGAGAACATGATGAGTAATCTCGATTTCATTAGATAACAAAGAGTATAACCATACATGAAGAACATGTGGCTAGGGAAAGTGTTTCACAGCCACACAGAACTCTCTGAAATAAAAAAAGACTACATTATAGGTGCACACATACAAATGACCGCTTCCCTTCCTATTTATAGGAAAGAGGGAATATTCTAAAATACAAAGGGAATATTTTAGCATAGCTATCACTCATCATTGTAGAGCATTTCTAGCTTCAACAATGTCACACCCCCAAACCACGATGGCGGAAACGTCTGAGGGTGGATGACTTCATAACAGTATCACAACAACGTTTGCACAATAGTGATCAAAGCAAACACATCCATCATATACATAATTGTAAATGTTACAATAGTTCAAAAGATTGTATGTTCTGAATACAATTACAATATGATATCAAAATACATAGTATGACGCCATAGCGACCCATCGTCAAAGGTTGTAGTTACCCTATCAATTTCCTGAGTATACAAGTAGTTTGAAAGAGTGTCAACATTACGTTGGTGAGTTCATAAGATTTTTGTATGAGAAAACCCATAATCCTTTTTCCTTGTAGAAAGATAGTGTTTGAAACCAGAAAATCCAATATTTTCTTATAAATGAGTAGTAGTCTTAAAACCCAAAAACCGAAAATGTATAGGTATTTGTATACTTGAAAATAGTATTACGTAGTTTTATTTTTGTATAAAACTGTGTAAATAGGCGTTTACTGGTAGTCGAATCGTAGATTTAATTCCACAAAAGTCGTATGTATAAGTAAACCGTACTTATATTTATATCTTTGATAAAACATAGTTTTAATTCCCATAGAATCAGTGTGTATAAGTAAAACCATACTTATATTTGTAACTTGTTAAAATGTAGTTTTAATACCATAAAACTTGTATGAGGAATCTCTTTCCTTGTAAAATGTAGTATTGTAATCCAAGAAAATCCAATATTTTCTTATGAATGTATCCAAGTCCTTAAAACCCAATGACTAAAATGTATAGCATAGCTTGTAGTATAAAGCCATTGAAAATGTATATTTCCATGTAAATAATTTAATAAGTTGATTTCCCATGCGAGACGCCCTATAACCATACTGTGACCATGTAGGCCTGCTTCGACGTTCTTCAGGCGTCGGACTGTTATGACATTTGTCACCTCAGACCCGTCGGTCTAGTTGTAGCTAGTAGCTCAGGTGCGGGGTTGTCAATCCCCTATAGATCTATACACAAATATCACGTTCTCTTACCGAGACTCTGGTTATAAATTTCAGGACTTATAGTATGTACTTAAATAAGCACTGTGAAGACCCGTCTCACAAAAATGTATGTATCAATCAACTTGTTTACGTAAAGTTTGTATATGAAAAACCCTTGTATTTGCCCATTATCATTTTTCCCATGATAATATAGTAATGTATAATAATTATATATTTGTATATAATTAATTATCTTGTTCTAACGGTTATAGTAACATTTGTAACCACAAACTATTCCTATAATAGTTTATTTTTAGTATTCTTGTCGTGAAAAGCATATATTTACGAATATATGTGAAATAACTTATTTAAATGGTTATAAACAATATCTTTTAATATATTTTCCATAATAGTGGTGTAATAACTTGGTTATACTCTTTATTAATTCAAATATAATATTTCATGACTATCAAATAAAGAACGGCCATGTAGAATATCAAATGGAGAGGCAGGACCCTTTCAGCGTATAAGCCTTTCGGAAATCCAGCAACCTAGCCCAAATGATCGGCCTAGACACCGCTCTCGTAAGTAGATCATTCGATATTATATTTTGGAACTATAATTGAATTGTTGTCATAATGATGTTTACAAAATTTACATTTTGTTTACTACTGTTACAAATGAGTATGAATAGCTATTTTTATAATATAACTTGTATTCTCCCCCTTAAAAACTTGAATAAATATAAAAAGAAGGGGTATGAACTCACCACAATGTCGACTAAGATCTTATCGTCAATTGTTGTTAGATCGCCCGACTCTTTGTGTTTCTAACTCGAACTCACTATATTTATAACTAAAATAGCTACTTCTAACGCTCATTCTTCGTATATTTCTATATATATCGAAGAATCTTCTAACAATACTATCTAGTGATATAGAGATCGAGATTTGAGGTGTGAGGAAATGAGAGGATTGAAGCCTCTATTTATAGTAAATTTATTTTCGTATAGCGTCCCTCAAGATACAAATATTTGACGATTATAGCTTTTAAAATTTATTTATGACAAAACATGTCCTTAAAATACTCTTTAAATAGATTTAATAGTTTTTATATAAAATAAATGATTTTTGTTTATAAAAATATAATCTACGAAAATCGTAGTTTAATAATATCAACTTTTTAACTAAAAGTCTTTAACGAATTAACGAAAGGGTATTAATTGTAAGTTTAATAAAAATATAGGGTTTAAATGTAAATACAATTTCATTTTATAGAAAAAGAAAATATTAAATATAAAACTAATATCAATAATATTATATTTTGACGTCAGATTGTTGGTATCGACGATACAGTTTTGACAGTAATTTTTTTTCGTTTTATAAAAACTCGTAATATTTTTGATAAATTAAATAATACGTATTGATTTCGTAGGGTTTGAAATGAAAATACGAATTCTTTGGGGTAAAATATGAAAAATTGAATAAATAATAAAATGGGGCCCACAATAATAATAATAATAAATATAAAAAACATTTTTTTCAAATCTCCAGTGGAGACAAATAAATTTTCAAATATTTTGACTTTTTTTTTTAATATTATATAAATATTTTAATAACCAAATGTCGTTTTCAAGTTAAATTAAACATTTTTCTATCATAACTTTTTATATATAACGTTTGGTAAAAATATAAATATATATTCGGAACCGTCGTATTTTTATCTACGTTTTGATATAAAATTTGTAATATTCCGAAGAGTTTTAAACTTTTACCGTTCACTATTCACGCCGGTTACTATTCATGCCGTAATTTTTTTTTTATATTAAAACATCTAGTTCAGCATGGTTTGTTCGTATAACTGACTTAAATTAGCATACGTAATATTATAATATCAAATAATACAACGTCGAGATTATGAAATTTACATTTCACATATTGACTTTAACGTACGCTTTGGTTGACTTAAGTTGACTTTCGTTGACTAAATTTACAGTTGTCACAAACAATCTCCCCCTAAATGCTAGGAAATGATGAGGGATAGAAGGAGTGATACAAATACATGATACAAATACAAGGCTAAAATACATAATATCTAAAAGCATGAATGGTGCAGCTATGAGAAACAAATGTTGAGATGTCTAGGATACTCTGAAGTGTTTGTGATCTCTGATGTTGGGTAATAGAATCTCTAATCGTCAAAGGTCTTCAGCTTTGGAGGCTTAGGCACTCCAAGGCAGAAAAGTAAGATCTCAATCTGCAACTGATCAATCCCCAAAAACTGATGAAGTTCGGAGGATTGTGTCAACTCCGCAACTGAAAATACAATGCTCAGATCACACATCATCATCAAAAGTATGAATAATCTCTTGTTCCCTGAATCACTGAAGTACGCCATAGAGCACCAATAACAATAAGAATAACATGCTGAGAAATAATAAACATCATGTAATAGAGTCTGAACAATAAATAAACATGATCCGGAGACAGTCTAGCAACGCCATGAATTTGATATCTGAATATCATAAATAAGTGCTAGGCAGCATCACTAAATAAGTCTTCGTCGTCGGATGTTCTCGGAAATCCAAACTCTAACAATAATAAGAAGTGCTCTAAATCATCATAATAAGTAATCTATATCTGAAAAGAATCCAAGCGATGCCAGAAATTTAATCAGTGATGACCAAAAGTCAGTGTCACATCGCATCGTAGCACTAAAAATCTCTTCGTCTACAGACGACTCCATAAACAAAACACTCTCGGTCCTGATGCTCATCATGAATTCTCTCCCAAATTTTTATCACAAGTGCTCGATCAAAAATAAATAATCCGGGCAGGAGAATCTCGGATATCAGGAGCTTCGCATGCTCCCCTAGATGTATGAAAGGTCTCGATAAAACACGAGACAAAAACTAAAATAAATTCTTCCTGATCATCTGTGATCATCTGTAGTCGGTCGACTCTGCTGTACTATGATGAACAAGTAATATTGATAAAACGATAAAGTACATTTGCTGAAATAATCTCTCTTGTATGTTGAAGAGTGGCTGAATAACCCACATATGATCCTCGATTGCGGATGCAATGCAGAAGAGCGAAGCGAAATGTAAGCTTCAGTCGCAAATCGGAGGATGACAACGAAGTTAGGTTCCGAAATATGCATCGGAACATGTCAGTCTGAGGACGTCGGATAAAAATATCTTCAGTAGGATGCTACTGAACTTGGATCTCTGATTCGTCAAACGTTGGTCCGAAGTATTGGTTCGCCAACCCAATGAAAAATGTCAGTAGCAAGGATTAGAATAAAAATCCACATCATATGTAGTCGGTCGACTCTGTTGTGCTATGATGAAAAAGTAATATTGATAAAACGATAAAGTACAGGTGATGAAATAATCTCTGTTGTATGCTGAAGAGTGGCTGAATGACCAATACAGAATCCTCGGTTGCGGACGCAACACAGAAGAGTGAAGTGAAATGTAAGTATCAGTCGCAAAACGAAGATGACAATGAACAAAGGTTTTGAAATATGCATCAAAACATGTTGGTCGGAGGACGTCTGATAGAAATATCTTCAATCAGATGCTGCTAAACCTGGACCTCTGATTCGTCAATCGTTGGTCTGAAGCATTGGTTCGTCGACCTAACGAAAAACGTTAATAGCCCACAAGCCCATAAGTATAAGCATAAGTGGGCCTTCATCATGCCACCAAGTCATCAACATGTAGAAATTTGCACCCAACAGTTTGCCCTATAAATCTGTAGCATCACTTGCATAGGGTGAAATTCCAAATATTCACCGATCATAAATGTTTGAAGTACTTGTTTTATAAAAAAGGTGCACATACGAATACTGATGTGGGTGGAATTATTGAAAGTTTACGACTACAAGATTCATATCACTACATAATATTCACAATCTAAACATTGGACATATTATGCATTGTGTAGTGAACGAGATGTATAAATACCAAAATAAGGAAGGCTGAACACGCAAGGTCTTGGGCAGAAAATGCCAAACTAGGCCTGAGCACCTAGTTGCTTTAGTCTGAGAATCGACTAAACCGTGCTCCCCAATGCTGCTCTGACACTCTAATATTGTGCCGTCACGTATTCCCAAGGTATTCTGATAGCTGATGTGACAATACCAAGGCAGGGTACAACCGAAGACTCCTTCTTCGGTTAGATAACCCTCCTTGGACTGCATTCGGGTAACATGCCCACGAACAAGACTGTGTAAATGTCTGACTTATGCTCCTGCACTTCTGTCAGACTACACCTCGGCCAGAGGCCAACTTTTCGCTAGAGAAAACTCTTCGGTGTGAACTGAGATTCGACTAGAGAATACTGTGGTCTCACCTTCTTCTACTGCTGTGACAATTGTAAAAAAAATTTCTCAACAAAAGTCAACTTAGGTCAAATGAGGAATACGTTGACTCATGTAATTAAAAGTAAATTCATAACTTTTAGAATGTATTACTAGACATCATAATACCACGTACACAATTTCAAAGCGAATATCTCACGAACATTATATTACAAGTAACAAAATCACACTAGGAAAGAGACCCATTCGCACGTTGAACAATTTTTGGATAACAAGTTCATCATTTGGAAACCCTCTCAGAATGTTCCCAACCTCCGAACCACCTCCGAAATCTTTGGTTCCGGGACATGGCTTTCGGACCCTTCAACTTTCTGAGTCCCCGAAGCTGACTTCGAAACCCATTAAGTTCGGAACTCCCAACTAGGAGCCTCTTGATTTCGGAAACCCCCACGCTCAGAAAATTTACCACCTGACCTGGAACTTACACTCGAAGGATGCTCAGGTGTCTGAGTGAAATTCGGAAACTGATTCTCCGAAATCTAACCATCAGACTCAGAACATTGACAGTTGAACCTTAAATGCTTGCTGATTGAGTTCCGAAAACATCATTTTCGGACTCCTTACCTCCAGAACTTACCGTCCCCATGCAACATCCACTTCCTAAGAGAAGACCATCACCCTAATCATCACACCCAGCGCCTGTTAAATAACAATTTCCAACGCATATATCAACTCAGTCACAAAGTCAAATGCTAATAATTACACCTATGACTAAGTGATTTGACATAAAGGTTAACTAACCACTCTCCTAATCGGTTCCCCATACTCATTCGAGACCATAAACTACGAATCCTCTTCACTTCTCTAAAAAATCTCTCTCAACTCTCTTTATTTCCTCTCAACTCTCAACTTCCACCACCTTTTCTCCCTACTCACTGCCTCAACAACACCACCGTGAACGGCCAATTACCACCATTTTCCCGGTGTAAAATCTTATATTCCTGGTAAGTTGAATTCCTTTTGTGATTCTAAGCCTAGCTATTTAAGTTTTAGCTCGTTTACACACACTAACATCTAGTAAAATCGTTGGATAATAGCTTTATCTGAAGGTCCTTAGGTTCTGAGCAACCAAGACTCGACCTCCTGACGTCGAACCTTCGAACCGACTCTCTTTTCTCAACAAATCATGCTTCAAGGGTGAGCTTCATACCCCTCCTTTTCACATTTCAGAAACTTTTAGGGGGAGAATAATAGATATTATACTATAAATGTTGTTTCATACATGTGTGAATGTACTTATCTGTTTGACGAAGGATTTACACAAGTTCAAACTATTATTTCATACGAAAATGATTCTGACTTCAGACTTTCATTTCCGAATCAGACCTTGTACACGTTATGATACGATTTTTGATAAGAGAAGGGTGCTGACCGTGGCCCCATTCTCGTAAAATTAGTAGTTCCAAAATAAACTATTATACTATATACACGAGAACGCACTCAATATAACAAACAGTGATTTAGATAAACTATTATAGGAATAGTTTATGGATACTCAGTTTTTCCACTACATCAAAACAATATAAAGTTATTTATGTAGAAATATATACATAAACCAAACTAAATACAACGTTATTTTGGGAAAATAAAATAACGACGGAAAAACAAAACTTTTTCTTAATTGCTATACGTAAACGGGTTGATGATACATACATTTTTGTGAGACGGGTCTTCACAGTACTCCCGAGTACATACACTATAAGTCCTGAAATTACAACCAGAGTCTCGGTAAGAGAGCGTGACATTGTGTATAGATCTATACGTGATTGACAACCCCGCACCTGAACTGTTAGCTGTAGCTAGACCGGCAGGTCTGAGGTGACAATGGTCATAACATTCCGACGTCTGAAGAACGTCGTAGCAGGCCATCTAGTCTACAACATGGTTATAGGACGTCTCACATGGGAAAACGATTCAACCCTAAATAAGTGTTTATGTAGAAATATACAATTTCCACAAAGTTACACTACAATTTACACTACAACACAGTCTTTGGGTATTTAAGACTTGGACATTTTAATAATAAAATATTGGATTCTCATGGGTTTTCAATTTTACTTGGTACAAGAAATGGATTTTTCTCAAATACATGCTTATGAACTCACCAACTTAATTGTTGACACTTTTCAAACTACTTGTATTCTCAGGGAACCATTAAGTAGTTTTTAAGCTATGATAAAGGGATGCTACGACGTCTCAACTACATATTTTGATATCATGTGTAATTGTATTAGAAACAGTAACATTGAAACTTATGTAACTTCTACAATTGTATCATGATGGTTGAGATTGCTTGGATTCATTATTATGTTGACATTGTTATGATATCGTTCATGAAGTCATCCACCTCCAAACATTTTCGCCATTACGGTTTGGGGGTGTGACAACTGGTGATGCATTCACTCCTATGACCGTAGCCCAAGCTACTGTTGTCACGGTGAACTGCAGTTTGTGAAAGATACTGGTGATTGGCTTCTTTTGACATATTCATTCTGATGGAGTTTACTTTGTATCACAAATAATTGGTCTGATAATCTTCTCTGCGTACTGACCTCCTTGATTATCATCAACTCCTGCTGTCTATATGAAAGGTTTTCCGCAACCATGAACTAAATAACCTAAGTTCACATGCAACCTAGAAAAGATCTATGTTTTCTTACATTGAACATGTAACTAATTCCTAAAGGCCAAACAAAAATTAATTAAAATAATAAATCAGAAAAACTAACCTTTAGTTTTAATCTTGAAGCTAAGCAGCACAAGTGTCCTGCCTCAAATGAGATCACACCCAGGGAGCCAGAGGAAGGTCACGAAAATTCCAGAGAGAATAATAGAATTAGCACCAAATAATGAGGTCCAGGGATCCCTATTTATAGGGAAACAAGATACCCTAGCCGTCAGCCATTTTCCGGATTATACGTACGCGCGCCGCGGCCTATACATTGGCGCGCCGCGCGCCGCAAATTCAACTATTGAATTTGTACGACTTTAATCCCTGACTTCCTGATTAATCTAATTAATGCCACAGAAATTAATCTAATTAATTCCTGATTAATTATTAATCAATCAATATAGTTTCTAATTAATATATTATCACTTTAATATGTTAACAAACCATATCTTTTATTTCTATTGATTTATTAATCCTATAATAAACCAACCTTTCTCTCTACCAAACTTTCTACCAAACCTCCAGCTATGAGGGCAACCCAAATGGACTTTTCTTCTATTAATTAGGTAAATACAAATTATTAGTCATGGCTTAGACACCTAATCCAACAGTCTCCCACTTGGATAAGTCTATGACTATAATTACCAATTTAACCTCTAATTAATCAGCAAACTGTAGCTTCCTAGAAACTGCTACCGAACTCTGACCTAGTCAGTTCTGTCCATAGATAAGTGATCAGATGATCCTCCGTCCAACAAGATATTTTCAGACATGAGACATGGATTGAGATCAATCTCTGTCTGACACACTGTTTCCCGATTTCCGATTTTGCTTATGACTTTTAGACTTCTAATTGAACGAACAGCGCTTCAGTCAACTTCAAAATCATCGAGTGGCCAACAGATATCTGTTTCCCGTCTGGGTCAAGGGACGAATAAGCTTCGACTAATATGTTATATCTTTTACCCGACAAATCACTCACAACAGCACGTTTTATAACACCGAGTTACCGATGCGTTTTCGTACTATCAATGAACAACCGCCTTGCAAATTATAACTCATATCTCTCAACTCTAAGACCATAAGATATTATCGTCTCAACATTGCTCGTGATATAATCCATGAAGCAATCCATTGAGCGCGGGTTTATCCAATACTCAAATCTCCATTTCCAAGTACTCATGAACGTTGCAGCAATCTTATTGCTATGTCTAACTCCTTAGACAATCTACAAACCAATTCATGACTGTCTTCCTTCATACTTACTCCCTAAGAGTATGAACGACTGTGGATATTTGAATAATCCAATTATTCAGGAAGTAAACATGCAAAAGTGAAACATAAAATCTGACTGGCAGCTACTCTTGCTTATTACCAAGTCTCCACGAGGTGATCACCAAGTCAGATTTATCATAACTATTATCGGTTTCTTATTCTCTTTTAAACTTTCAATTCAAGCCTTTTATATCTATGTCTATGACCTTTTCACCCTTTCTATGTATCCAAGTGTCTAACACTTATACACTTTATTGCAGATGATCTTATCGGATACTCTTCCGATGATATCTCAATTTGTCATTTTGTCATTCTCTCTCACAACTCCATTTCGGTGATGTGTACCGTGACTGCCCATGGTTCTCGAGTCTTTAGTCTACATGACTACACCCTAAGACAATTTCGAGGTGTCATGATGAGCCGGTGAACCACACGCGCTCTATCAGAAACCAACGAAATTCTTTAACCATGAAGTCCTACAGCACCACGTTCTGGTGTAAATAATTACCGATTTGAAAACCCTTTCAAATCAATCACCCTAATCATTTCCCAATGATTTCTCACGTCTGTTCAAAAATCCATTTAGTATTCTCAGCCAGGCAATATCCTGAATCCAACTTACAATGTTCTAAGCATTAAGTCATCAGGATATGTTCATAACACTTCTGATTTGTCCAAGAGGCTCGAGGAACCTTATGTAATCTCATTCTAGGCCCTTTCGGAATCCTAAGATTACCAATAATCATTGTGTCATGATTTCCGAAAACCATTTCCTTTCAGGGACTCTTTCTTATGCATCTTGAATCCCATCAAGATCATATTCTCAACGGCTAAGTCAATACTGTCAGTCTCATCTATCTGATAGATGTCTATGAACTACGTGAGCATGCTGCACCTTCTTTGTTTCTTTCATGCCAATTCATTACACTTTGCAATGACAGGAAACTCCATTCCTGGGGTTATGCATCTTGAATCTCATCAAGATCATATTGCCAGAATTCTGATCTATCTAATAGATGTTCACAACCACCTGAGTATGTTGTATCTCTTAAAGTCTTTAATAGCGAACCGTTTCTTAACACCAAGTCATCACACTTTGTAATGATAAGAGACGTTTCCTAGAACCAGTATGTAACCCACATACAATTATAGCAGATAACAACGATACTCCCACTGGCTTTGACACCGTTATATGACTCTTTCGGACTATTCAAAAAATCCAAAACTTATGGCACATTTTGCGAAACCGAAATCCAAACCTTTCCGACATATTAAAGGAAATCTTTCAGGCTATTCACCAAATCCAAACCTTTTGGCCTATTTTGAGAATCCGAATATCCTTTCTTGCGAGATGCCCATGGGACGAATCCCAGGGCCATGTACCTTTTGTAATGGCATGCTCTATATGAGTCCCTATTAGTGTGTCGGTAAACCATACACGCTCCACTAACGACTCACACTATGCCACGCAGAATCCTCTCGGATTACATCTTCTATTGAGAGTGCTTCTCTCAGAATCAGTTGCTTGACTCCAAGTGATGACTCATTCAACCAGATGTTCTGTAAGTACATTTCTATGTTCCCTTCTTTTGATGATTCAATTACTCCCACTGGTTCCTAGACCAGTTGTAAAGATCAATCAAACTGTCACATAGACTGTGTCTCGCGGTAAGGTTCTCTTATTTGGCAGCAACTGGGATCACCAATGCTTCCAGCAGTCGGATTACTTATCCGTACCATCTTTAGTGTTTTACCACTACCCGGTATATCACCCTAATCATAACTCCTTATGACAGTGACACTAACTACTGGTCAAGCGAAGAGAGGGTATGTCAGGTTTAACAGGAATCTAATTCCTGGTCAAGTCCGAGTGGTGACTAAAGGTTCTTTCACTTGGCTAAGCCCTGAACTCATTCAGAATTATTCTTACTCCCACTGTTTCCTTAGAACTTGAGTTCTTTCTTAAAGTACTCTTCTTTCAAAGGATAACTGGAGTGGCCAATGAAAAGACATTGCTGATCAGTTTCAGGCTTGTCATGAGATTCAGACGAATGCTACATGACCCTGGACTTTCTATGTACTAGTGGGATGATCCCAGCTTTACATTTTAGACAGTGTCAACATAACCTACTTAGTCTAAGATGAGGTCGGAATATGGCTTCTGCGGTCTGACTGGTTGAATATTCAATTCATTGAAATATTAGTCGGAAATGTATTCAGTGTATCTTATACACCGAGGATCAAAACTATTTCGATCAATGCTCCATCATCTTCCCTAAGACACATTATAACCATTAGTGTTCTTGGAAGAGGATAAACTGTGAAACATTTTCTCAGTCTATGTTGTTACTCAGGTTCTGTTGATCTTATGCTTCCTTTGAAATCTTTGAACACTTCAAGGTTCCAATCAATCGCTTATTCCGATAAACGAAGCCATATTTGTCAAACCATTTGGCAAATATCATGAAGCATAACTAATCGTGTTATGTTCGAAGATTCAAGCAATACACAGTAACTTATGTGTCTGTTGCTCAAAATCTTAATACCTTTACAGTTCCATGTAAATTTATGACTTTGTTAATATTGTTCAAGACATGCAATCATCACCTGACTCCAAGTCAACTAATTCCAAAATCCTATCCATTGGATCTTTGGGCGATTCCTTTCTTGCCACAATTAATTTTATTAAGCACTCAATTCATCATGTGACTCTGAGTCAAATGATTCCAAAGTCCTGTCTAACTGGACCTTTGGTTGAAGTGATTCTCATAAAATTCACTTTAACAATCATAAAGAACACAATTTACAAATCCAATCCCATTAGATGTATCAACATTCAAGTTATTACCATTTACGTCATCAACACATTCACACAACATTTCGAGGACAATAAAAAAATCATGTTTCAAAAAAATATTTCATTAAACCAGAATTATCCTCAGAACAATGTACTATGCGAATCCATGTCGTATGTATCTATAAACTAATAACAAGAACAAATATCTAGCTTAACTCAAAAACCGCACGAGCTCCAGATCCAATCCGAATATGCTCCTGTGCGACACCATCCCGCATCCTCCAGAGTTCGTGCATACAGAGCAAATGTGTGAAACACATCCTGTATCAAGGAAATGAGGATCAGGTGTTCTGAATTCTAAGATATTTATGAGTTTACCAAACGGTTTGGCTTTGGAGCATTTTTCCAATCTTTCCGTGACTGTGTCCCACCTTGTGGATTCCCAGTTTGAAACATCGAACAATCGGTCCAGACGATCTGGATCATTTCTTGATGCACCTTAATACTGGACTCAATCCTGAAGCAGCTGAATTAATGGAACTATGCTTCTCCATGAACGATTCATACAGAGTCGACATTGAATGCACTTCCACGATTGTCTTATCCGGTTACCCTTTCTATTCATCTGGATGAACAGATCAGCGAGTTGAGCTAATGCTTAACTCCCGATCACAAAGGGAAACCAGTTTTATACTGTTCGCCTATGTATCCCTCAATCTCGGGAACATGTAAACTGGTGCTACTTCCTTCTAGCTTGCAACTTCAAGCTCTTTGAAGATCCTAGTTCGTTCCCTTTATTCAACCAGTTCACGGAACCTTTCCTGAACTAGCTGTGCTAACTTATCAGACCCCAGGAATTCTAAATCCCTATGGAACTCGGGGTTAATGATCAATAGCATAAGGCAACTAACTTCCTTGGACTCAATAGTCAAGGAGTCATGCTCATCACAAGCTGCTGTGTGATGCCATGTTTGGGAGCGGACACTCAGTTGGATATGGTTCGCCAGCAAAACTAAGAACTATTCTCTAATTGCAAAACCATATCACATAGTTCAGGCTAGTCAGCCTTACCATACTAAACAGGTGCTTTCTAAAGCTCTCAGAAATAGGTGAAGGAGGAGAAGGAAAGGAATGACATTTTCTTCAGACATATATAAAATTTGAATTTATTCGTTTAATTAATCCTTTTAAATAATTACCCAATATAAATTATTTAACAAGGCTAGGATCCAAAATACCCCAACTATGTTGTGAAGAGGGACGCCGTAGTCACAACACAGTGGTCATTAAGGTAGATAACTTTTATCAATTTTAGTCTTATGAAATTCCTAGATCTGTGAGATTCATTGAACTGTTCAATGACATGTTTAATCTCGGATATGCCCCACCGTTTTTGACTGGGATGCCGAGGATCACAAACCGGGTGTGAATAACCATGCAAATTAGCTTGGTACTCTCGGGGTCCATTATCATCTCAAATTGATGTGCCGGTTAACCACACACGCTCCATCAACAATGATAACACCCGAGAAACCCATTGCCACTCTTTATGAACCCCGATTGGTGTGCCGGTAACCCACACATGCTCCACCAACGTTTCATAAAGTGCAATGTGCAATTTCATGGGTTAGCATCAAATTCACATTTTTTCTAAAGTAACTAGATAGGGAATTCTTGTACGGGTTCTAGTACTTTGATCATTATACTTTTAATGATTAAGCGGTCCTATCAAAACTGTTCGGCTAACGACCCTCCACTGATCAGGCGAGCGGTGGGTGAGAGTGAACACCCATTAGACCGCCATTTTATAGGCAGTCTCCTTATACCCACTTTATAGACCAGCTTCGTGAATGAGGCCTACTAATGATTTGACTAACCAATTTATCTTATACATATAGTATTAACCTTTAATAATATATATAAGATGTATTTTAAATCTTTTAAAATATTCCTGGTTTATCTTTTAATTTCCTGAAATTTAACTATTAAATTTCAAATTAAATTAAACCTTTAATTTGATTTAATTTATCTTTTAATTAAACTATTAATTAAATTAATTAAATCTAGATATTTTAAACCTTTTAAAATATTTTAGGATTTATCCTTTAATTTTCAAAATTTAACCATTAAATCAAAATTAAATTAAATCCCTTGAATTATCTTTTAATTAAACAATTAATTAAATTAATTCAAATGTAGATAGGTTTTTCCAAATTAATCAAATCAATTTAAACCTATCTTAAACCCCTAATTATCGAATTCAAACAAACTGGGTTTAAGGTTATCCATTTAATTAACCAAAAATAGAAAACCTCCTAAAACCCTAACCAGGAAAATCGAAAAAGAAGGGGGAGGGGCTATGGTTTCAAAAACCCTAAACCCCAAAATCGAAATCAGGCCCAAAAGATTTATAAACAATAAACCCTAATTATAAGGAAAACTATTACAGCAATTCAATAAAAAAACAACCAAATGCTCTGATACCACTAAAAGGTTTTCCGCAACCATGAACTAAATAACCTAAGTTCACATGCAACCTAGAAAAGATCTATGTTATCTTACATTGAACATGTAACTAATTCCTAAAGGCCAAACAAAAATTAACTAAAAGAATAAATCAGAAAAACTAACATTTAGTTTTAATCTTGAAGCTAAGCAGCACAAGTGTCCTGCCTCAAATGAGATCACACCCAGGGAGCCAGAGGAAGGTCACGAAAATTCCAGAGAGAATAATAGAATGAGCACCAAATAATGAGGTCTAGGGATCCCTATTTATAGGGAAACAAGAAACCCTAGCCGTCAGCCATTTTCCGGATTATACGTACGCGCGCCGCGGCCTATACATTGGCGCGCCACGCGCCGCAAATTCAACTATTGAATTTGTACGACTTTAATCCCTGACTTCCTGATTAATCTAATTAATGCCACAGAAATTAATCTAATTAATTCCTTATTAGTTATTAATCAATCAATATAGTTTCTAATTAATATATTATCACTTTAATATGTTAACAAACCATATCTTTTATTTCTATTGATTTATTAATCCCATAATAAACCAACCTTTCTCTCTACCGAACTTTCTACCAAACCTCCAGCTATGAGGGCAAATGGACTTTGCTTCTATTAACTAGGTAAATACAAATTATTAGTCATGGCTTAGACACCTAATCCAACACTATATTGGATTACCTTCTTCGCATGCCCAACCAAAGGAGACGTATCTCATGATCCGGATAAGGTGTGACATTCTTCGGTCCTGCTGATTTGATACTATTTGGTTCCAACCTTTCTGCTAATCTACTGAAGAAGCACTTCTGTCATTTTGGGTGAGATACACCCAACTCGTGATATTATCTCCCGTTGTCTATTTATGGTTGCTTCGGACTGCTAAATCTCTTTGTTTATTTGGACTTCTTCGGTTAAGATTAGGCTTCAGACTTTTCTCAATAGTCAAATCACTAAAACTCGTGCTGAGAGGTTCAAATATTTCCAATTCCAAGAAAGAAGTAGGACGAGATTACTATGTATTTCTGTAGTTAAGCTACATTGAACTATACACGGTTATGACTCCATATGTGTCGTGGTATCTACTATTTCTGATAGAGATAGTTGGTTTACTTATTATTGTTGGCAAACTTTAGGGGCAAATGGGTTCCAAAGTGCTTATGTGAACCGCATATCATCCACAGACGAATGGTCAAAACAAAAGAATATCCAAACCTTAGAAGTTATGCTTTGTGTCTGTTATATATTTTCGAGGTAATTGGGACATCATTAACTGTTGGTGGAATTCACTTATAACAATAACTATCATTCAAATATGCAAATGGCGCCTTATGAATCATTGTAGATACATCATGTAGGACTCTTACTTGTTGATGGAAGCTGGAGAAAGGCCATTTGCAGGACCCCAAAATTGTAGCGAAAACGAAAGCAAAGATTAAAGAGATTCGTGAATATATACGAGTGTCTCAAGAATGCCAAAAGCAATATGCTGATATGCACTGCAAGCGTTTAAAAATTGGGGTAGGGAACATGGTAATGTTAAAGGTTTCCCTAAGGGAAGACATTATCTGCTTTCGAGGAAGGGTAAGCTAACTTCATGATTTATCAGACTTTTCTAGATACTGGAAAGAGCGGGAGTCATAACATATCACCTTGAGTTTATGAGTGAACTACAAGGTATTCATAGCATGTTCCATGTGTATTGCATACGAAAGAATAATTTGACGAGGCACAAAATATGTCATTAACTGAAGTCGAGATGGATGAAAGATAATATATAAAGAACAACGTAAAAAGATTTTGGATTGTATGTACACAAAGCTTTGCAACAAGAAAATTGGACTTGTTAATGTGCAATGGCGACATCAGAAGGGTGTGACCTCGAAACCCAAGGGAGAATTTAAATCAAAATTCCCTCACTTATTTTATGGAGGATTTTCAGGTCAGAATCATTATAAGGGTAGGAGAACTTGTAATACCCGTTTTAAGTCATCCTTTGTGTATAAAAATCCTAAGTGTAACTCGAGATTCATGACTCTGAACTGAAACATAGTGCGAACTAAAGCAGGCACTCCAGTTTTTGTCTGAAGCAAAGAAAACTGGCTGCAGACAAAAGAAGACTTTGCTCATATCCTGTAAACAAATTATGTAATATATTACATGATAAATTGGCACAATGTTATTAGTTTTTTCTTATTTTGTTTTGTGCTTAAATTCATAGTATATTCCAATGAAAACTTTATTTAGTACATGGCCTAAGGAATCATCAAATCACGTTAAAATTCTTAGTTATTTTAGTGGCACATTTTATCGAACACCTTTCTTGCATTCCAATAAACACCGGTTATTTTTATATCTCACGCCTATCGCTTCATACAAATAACTCAATCACAGTCAGGTATGATTATTATAAATATTAGAAGCAACTTGATTTAACAATAGGTATTTTGGTTTCAAAAATAAAACATTTACTTGATGCAAACCAGCAAAGACAAATTCAAAATTTTAGTTCGATTTTGGCTGACGAAACCAACCACAATGAAGTCAGAAATCTAATACAATAAAGCAAATCGCGTAATTAGAGTAGAGAGACAATTACTTGGAGTGATGCAGGGTTGCACGGTGGGTGATGGGAGTCATTCACTTCTATTTCCTCAAACGTATGTCCCCAAGAGTGATGGAGGGCGACACGGTAGGCGATGGGGCGGTAGAGCACGATGGATTAGGCGAGATTGCGAGAAGAGCGGCGGCTTCTGCTTTTTGGTTTAGGAGAAGAGTTGTGATTTTGAGAGAAAAATGTTTCGAGATAGATGGTGAGAATGTAAATTTGACGTAGCGGGAATGAAAAATTAAACCGAGCGGGAATGAAAATGTAGGCGGACTGGGGCTGGAATTTAAGTGGAGACTACAGTGTCAAAAAAAGAAGTGCCACTAAAAATGTAATATAGTGGCACAAACAATATTATGCCACTAAATGTAAATTTGTTTGTAGTGACAAAAACCATTTTGAAAAGTTTTTTGAAAAATCAAAAAGTTATCATATATCCGAAAAGTTGTATAAAGCTTTCTCCTCTAATTTGTCATTTATTGTGCATAGTCACATACATCATATTTTTGAAAAAATTGATGTTAACATTTAAATATATAAATAAAAACATTACAATACACGGCATCTGAAAATTAGGTCTAAACCTATATTACATCTTTCGCTTTAATCTCATCATGACATTTGATGCAAATTTTTGTTGATTACTTTGGAAATTCAACAAACCTTGCATTCATTTCATAGTATCTATACTCTTGAAAAGTTCACACTAGGTGAGTAGGTGTTAAGTTTGAAGTTGAAGTTTTTTCTTTTATAAACATGGATAAAGTGCGATTTTCTTCCGTAATATTGAGTTAATCACGTTATAAAATGGGCAGTAAAAGCAACCGAGTCAAGAATTCAGATCGACTAATGAGCAAGAATACGCAAATTATCAATTCGTCTAAATTACTCAATATCAAAAAAGAAACACACTTTACACGAGATTATATCCAATGAAACCTATTACACGTTTACGGAACTCAGATCCATGAAAACCACATAGACTAAGCTGAAAAACATCAAGAGTTACGATGAACATGTAATTCAATCGTGGAAACCCTATAACGCAAATCAATCCAAATCACGGGTGAAAAAAAACGGTCTTTAACTCTTTATGTGTGTCTGTGTGTGTGTGTGTGTGTGTGTGTGTGTGTGTGTGTGTGTGTGTGTGAGAGAGAGAGAGAGAGAGAGAGAGAGAGAGAGAGAGAGAGAGAGAGAGAGAGAGAGAGAGAGAGAGGCTTCACCTTGGTACAACAATGTGCTTTATTCTTCTTCAACTTTGTTAGGTAATTAGCATTCGCTATTTGCAAGTAAGACATCTCACCATTAAAAAGGACTTGACAAAATTGGTCACCAACCAAACGTTTGATGACCACAAGTCCACAACTACGCATAAATTAATTCATTACTAAGCATTCCAATTGGTAACCTCAATTATAATCCTCTGATATATTTCTTCCCATGGCCATTTGTTAGATCCATTTAAGCAAAGTTTCCTTACACCAATGGGAAATGAATCCAAACCAAATAAACCCCACTACGACATCACATTGTCAAGAAGAACCCGCAAACCACATTCAAGAGCACGCTTTGGAGAGAAAGTGAGTGCTTTGAACGACAATGATGAAGATAAAGAAGTTGAAAAGGAGAAGGGAAAAAAGTTCATAGATATCATCAGTGAAAAGGAAGAGGACCCAGAATACAGAAGCTCGCTTGGCGAACATTTCACAGAAGAAGACAATCAACTTCAGTTGGTGGTGAAACAACATGAAAAGGGAGATGATGGGGCAAGTCTGAAGAAAATGGTGAGTCGTTGTGCCAAAATGTGGGGACATATGATTAAGATTAAAGGAGGATCTAGAAAAAAGCGTGTTCTTCATCTTACAATGTGATGACTAATGATCAAGGTGGGACGAGGTTCTTTCTCCTCGTATATATGTTTTTAATACAAAAGCATTTCCTTTTAAAGGAAAGTAGTATATAAATGATTTTGCATGAGATAAATAATGTATTAAAAGGGATTTTTATATGGACAAGTTTATTGTACGTCCATTTAATGGACCATGCAACCTATTTTTGAATATTCTTCGTCCTAGTATATGACAAATGCCACTTTATATATGGGTCTATGTCTAGATATACGTACACACATATCACATTGACCATCAGCTTAAATTTGTTTTTTGCTTGCATTTTGTACAAAATGAGTCGAATTGTTACGATATAACCATGTAATGTCACTTGGTTATCAAGACTAACATGTGATTACAATCATCAAGGTGATCTAGTGATGATCGCTTGGAAATTAAGCACTATAAAATGGAGTTGCTACAAGTTTGAATCTCATAGGCTTCAACTTTGAGAAGGTCCACGACTAGAAAAAGAGGAGGTTTCCTACCAAAACTTCCTAAGAACAATTACTCCTCGATAGTTCCGACGCATTTCCGAGGAAATTACAGAGATACATTTCCTAGGAAATTCCTCGATAATTCTGAGGAATTTCCGAGGAAAACCAATATTATTAAGTTTCCTCGGAAATTCCTTGGAACTACCGACAGATTTCCTAGAAAATGTTATATTTTGTTATTTAAACACAATTTAATTATTATTAGAAACAAAATTCGGTTTTTTATTTTTATTTTGCAGGGTTCAAACGATACTTTTTCTCCATATTTTATGCAACGTTCCTATATATAATACACTTTTATCTCATTAAATTATATCACTACTAGAGAAATGGGTATTTAGCCACGAAAAAAAGCCACGCAAACTATAGACACGCAATTTCAACGCATAAACTACACAACCTAAGACCCCAATTTTAGACACGCACTTGTGACGAAACTTCAACGCATCAAAAATTTGTTGTTGTTTGGCAAAAATATCCACACGATAGCCACGCAGTCATTGGTTGGGTGGTAAGAGCGTGGCTAATATAAATAAATGGAAAACTGTGTTTATGGCGTGGCTAAAAGTATCCACGCGATAGCCACGCAGTCATTGAATGCGTGGTAAGAGCGTGGCTAATATAGATAAATGGAAAACTGTGTTGTTGGCGTGGCTAAATAGACACGCAAATACTACGAACAATAGTTTAAAACATCAGGAAAGGTCTGGTTGATATTGCGTGGCTAAATAGCCACGCATCTACCACGCAACATTTAAAATCGAAAAAAATGGGAGACGGGATTCGAACCCTGGTCACCTTTGTGGGGGGAACATCAACTACCACTTCGGCTATAAACCTCATCCGTTCATCCTTTCGAAAAATTAATTATTGTTGTTATTATTATTATTATTATTTATTTCGTTTTCGTTTTCGTTTTCGTTTTATTAATTATATCGTTTTGGGCTATAAGCCTCATCCGTTTTTGTTTTATTGTAAATATTATTAATATTATTATTTTTTTCGTTTCGTTTTCGTATTATTTTTTCGTTTTCGTTCAATACATCTCTTTCGTATAATTAATTATTGGTATTATTGTTGTTGTTGTTATTATTATTATTATTATTATTATTATTATTATTATTATTATTATTAGTCTCATATTTTTATTATTATTGTCAATATTATTAATATTACGTGTGTGTGTCTATGAGTATGAATGTATGCACATCAATGTGTTGGTTTGTTAAAATCACAAGTGCTTATACACCTTGAAAAGATAACATTTGAAATGAACAGCGGGTTTGGAAGGTGTACACGCTTGTGTGTAAGTCGAATTTACGTATAAACGGAGAAATATAAAGATAATAAAGTATAATAAGGATTTCCAAAAAATGAACCCAAAAAAATAATTTTTGGCCTTCAAAAAACAAAAAATACAAATACAGTCGTGGCTATTGCGTGGTTAACTAACCACGCATTAACCACGCACTGTCTGGTTGTGTGGTAAATGCGTGGCTAATTAGCCACGCAATTACAACAAGGATTTTTGTATTTTTCGTTTTTTGAAGGGTAAACATTATTTATTTGGGTTCATTTTTTGTACATCCTTATTATACTTTATTATCTTTATATTTCTCGGTTTATACGTAAATTCGAATTACACACAAGCGTGTACACCTTCCAAACCCGTTACTCATTTCAAGTTTTATCATTTCAAGGTATATAAATGTATGTATGTGTGAGTTTATGGGTATAAGTATGTATGTGTGTGTAAAGTATACGTATACGTGTGTGTGTGTGTGTCTATGAGTATAAATATATGCACATCAATGTGCCAGTGTGTTAAAATCACAAGTATTTATACACCTTGAAAGGATAACGTTTGAAATTAACAACGGGTTTGAAAGGTGTACACGCTTGTGTGTAAGTCGAATTTACGTATAAATTGAAAAATATAAAGATAATAAAGTATAATAAACGATGTATAAAAAATTAACTCAAAAAATAATGTTTGACCTTGAAAAAACGAAAAATTAAAATACAGCCGTGGTTATTGCGTGGCTAATCTACCACGCATTAACCACGCACTGTCTGGTTGCGTGGTAAATGCGTGGCTAGTTAACCACGCAATAGCCACGAAATATTTTAATAATTTTTTTTCATTTCTTTTATTATATATATATATATATATATATATATATATATATATATATATATATATATATATATATATATATATATATATATATATATATATATATATATATATAACGATGTTTGTGGCTATTGCGTGTCTATATAAATAAAAAAACCGGTTACTAAACCCTTTTCACGCTCACGCTTTAAGTTGTTGTATGTTATGCAATAATTAAAATACACTTGGGCGTGGCTATGGCGTGTCTAATTAGCCACGCTTTAACAACCATTTGAATTAAATGATATCCCGCTCCACCCTTTGGCATCGAAAAAAAAAACGATTACATCCTTCTCCTCCTCCCTGTCGACTGCTGCCCTCCAACGAACCACCATCGCCGGTCGGTGATTTTGACCGGCCAATTCCAGCCGCCGGCCGAAGGTAAACACCTCCCTTAGGTCCGTGCTTCTTCATTTCGAAAAAAAACACCTCCCGAAGGTATAAGATGTTGATTTGTTTGATGTATTATATTGTTCAGTTTTATGTTGAATTTTTTAAAAATTTGATTGTTTGAAGTTCCAATCGTGATGCGTGGCTTAGCAGTTCCAATCTCTGCCTCTGTCGCTCTGTTGTTGCGGTCTACCGTAAAGGAATTTCTCCCGTTTGCAGTTCCAATCGTGATGCGTGGCTTAGCAGCTAGACTCAGCTCCGTAAGTTTCTTAACTCTAATTTAGTTCAGTGATTCTTCCTAGCAGTGGTTTCAGAAACTTTGATTTGTGTGATATCAATTAGGTTTTGCTGGAAACTTTGATTTGTTTGATTGAATTTTCCAGGATTTTTAATTGGGTTTTGCCGGATATTTGGAACAACGATCTGGAGACAGCTATGGTTTGCACTCTATATATATATATATATATATATATATATATATATATATATATATATATATATATATATATATATATATATATGCCTATTTTAACATATTATATTAATCAAATATTGTTTATGGATTTGCGTAATAGTTCTTATTGATTGATTTACATAAAGTGGGAATGGCTTCTGTTGGTGTAAGTTGCAATATAAAGAATCAGGTATATTATTTTATCAACACATGGTTGGTTTTTTACCTCAAGCGATTGATGTATTTCCAAATTAAAAGCTTTAATTATTTAAGGTATATTATTTTATCTAACCATTGATCCAATTCGTGTTGTAGTTGGCGATCTAAACCATCTCATATGTGTAAATGTGGGATGCCAAGAACATGATGTATGTAGCTGGCCCATGTCACAGTTGCTACTTAACCACTTCAGCCATCTACTATGGCAAAATGAGCACAAAAGAAGTTGATGAACAAATGTTGATGCCAAATGTTTGTGTTTTTTATTAGGTTTTTCTCACGGATGAATATTGGATTCCAGAAAATGTTGTTGGATGGGTTTATCTGGACCGGATGTGGTGGCGAAGATGAAAAAAATTAGAGGAGGTAAATCTTGTTGCTTTTTTTTGCCATTCTTTTTTTTTTCCGATTAGTAATTAATAATTAATAATTGATAATTGATAATTGATAATTGATAGTAACATGTAATGAGAAGAATATATGGTGTATGTATGACCACAGGTTTGAAGATCTTACATCATCTGGGAATGTGATAATAGAACTATTATCCGGTTGAAGAGATCCTGAAATTCAAAATGTCGAACTCCCCTTCCAAGTCGCCATTGTCAATCCAGAAAATCGGGACCACAATCATCCGAACGGCTACCCTTTTGAGCTCACATTCATCCGAACGGCTCTCCTTTTGAGCTCACATTCATCCGAACGGCTCTTGAGACATCCGACCTCCACGCCCTTGATTTTTCTGGTCCAAACCGGCATATTACAGGTTTGAATTTGTTCGAGATTTATCCAGTGACTTTGAATTTGTTCCGGTGACATTGAATTTGTTCAGGATTTATCCTTTGTTGTTATATGTATTTTTTGCTTATTTGTTATGTATAAATATAGGGGTTTTAATCTTTATTTATGTTTGTAGATCTGAGTTTGTAAAATGAATGAATTGTAGATTATTGTTTGTAGATAAAATGTTTGTACCTCTTAATTTTAAGACATTTGTGCATAAAATGTTTGTACAATTATGTATGTATTATTATTATTATTATTATATATATATATATATATATATATATATATATATATATATATATATATATATATATATATATATATAATATGTGTGTGTTTTGTCAAATGTGGTTAATGACATAAAAAATTGGAACTAATAATAATATTCTGGTATTTAAAAAAAACGTACTTGCGTGGCTATTTCGTGGTAAAAAGTCAAAGAAAATGTTTGTGTTTATTGCGTGGCAAATGCTTTGCGTGGCTAATGCGTTTTAAATTTGGGTGGATATTGGGTGGCTAAATTTGGTTGAATTTGCATGGCTAAATTTGGTTATCTATTGCGTGGCTAAATTTGGGTTGATATTGCGTGGCTAAATTTGTGTTGTTTTTGCGTGGCTAAATTTGTGTGGAAATTGCGATACAAAATTCTCTGGATTATTGCGTGGCTAAACGTATGTGGTTATGGCGTGGATAATGCGCGTGGCTATTGAGTGTTAAAATGGCGTGGCTAATGCGTGGTAAACTGTGCGTGGTAGTTGCGTGGCAAATTTGCGTGGCTAAAGCGTCACTACAAATTAGACACAAAGGGTTCTTCCACAGGTCAGTTTTCGTGGTTATTGCGTGGCTATTCGGCTTTTGCCACACAACTGCCACGCAAATGTGCGTGGCTAACCCCCCAGTTTTCTAGTAGTGTATGTATTAATTATACACATAAATATCATGTGTACGTCATCAGAACCCATTAATCAAAATATTATTTTTTAATGTTTTCAGTAATGGTATTCGATAGTGCACACACATATACAATTACGTATGATACGTATAAGTTGTTAAAAATAAAATTATTTAATATATATGTACGTACGAATGTGTATACTACGTATATAAGTTAGTAAAATAAAAATATCTAATATATATAGAAGTTGTAAAAAGTACGGAACAAAAAGATAAAGTTTGAACCTCGGAAAGCAAAAAATGAACTAAGATCCCAGGTAATCCGCTGGAAATGTGTTGGAAATTTCCTAAGGCTTTCCTACACAATTCAAAGTCCATCACTAATTCCTTAGAAATGTGTAGGTAATTTCGAGGGAATACCTAGGAAAATAAATTTGTTTTTCACTTTTTAAGGTTTAATGGTTGTATTTTTGTTCCATATTGTGTACAACTTTGTTTTATATTTCAAGTTTTTATCTCACCAAATCATACGTATTATACTCATATATACGTACGAGTATACTATCGAATCTCATTAATCAAAACATCAATTGTAATGTTTTAAGTAACGGTATTTGATGGTGCACATGTACGTACGAATGCGTATATTACGTATATAAGTTAGTAAATTAAAAGTATCTAATATGTATTGAAGTTGTAAAAAGTACGGAACAAAAAAACAAAAGCTAGAACCTCGAAAAACAAAAAACGAAGTAAAATCCCAAGAAATCCCTTGGAATGTGTAGGAAATTTTCTAGGGATTTTCTACACAACTCAATGTCCATCACTAATTCATTGGAAATGTGTAGGAAATTCCAAGGGAATTCCTAGGAAAATAAATTTGTTTCATTTTTAAGGTTTATGAATGTTTTTTTTGTTCCATATTGTGTACAACTTTGTTATATATTTCATGTTTTATCTCACCAAATCATACGTATTACATCCATATATACGTACGTGTATACTATTAAATCTCATTAATTAAAGCATCAATTGTAATGTTTTAAGTAACGACATTTGATGATGCACACATACGTACGAATTTGTATAATACGTATATAAGTTAGTAATGTAAAAGTATCTAATATATATTAAAGTTGTAAAAAGTACGGAACGAAATAACAAAAGTTTGAACCTCAAAAAACAAGAAACGAATAAAATCCCAGGAAATCCCATGGAAATAAGTACGAAATTCCGAGAGAATTCCTAAGAAAATAATATTTTTTTTCATTTCTTAAGATTCAAAGGTCCTTTTCTTACGTCATATTGTGTATACAACTTTGTTATATATTTGATACTTTTATCTCACCAAATTATATGTATGTGCGTGTATACTATTAAATCCCATTAATCAGAATATCACTTATGATGTTTTAAATAATTGCATTTGATGGTGTACAAATACGTACGAATGTGTATACTACGTGTAAGTTATTATTATATTTATTAATACACATATTAAAAATAAAAACATATCAAATAATAATAATAATAATAATAATAATTGAAATAATATTTAACTAAAAAAATATAATATTTTCCTTCTTTGAAATGTACATAGTTTTATGTGTGTGTGTGTGTGTGTGTGTGTATATATATATATATATATATATATATATATATATATATATATATATATATATATATATATATATATATATATATATATATATATATATATATATATATATATATATAGGGAGAGAAAGAGAGAGAGGGAGAGAGAGGAACTTCCAAGGACGCATAGTAGGATTCCATTATTCCGAGGAACTTCTGATGATGCAGGGTTACGAGGCATTTTCGAGGAGCTTGTAAACACACGTTTTGTGAGGAATTAACGAGGAATCGTATAATCATGCGTTTTCTGAGGAATTTTCGAGGAACTGAGGGTTTTTGCCCTTTTTGGAACACAACAAACAGGTCTTTGTCTCTCCCGATCTGACTTTTGGCCATCGAGCATTCTTGACCAGCGATTGACACCGCCGGTGTACTAAGCTACAGTTAAACTGGTGGCGATAGTGGACCAATCGTCCCTCTCCTTCCCCAAATTACAATGTCGATGGACTAAGCCACAAATTGGAACCTTTTTTGCGAGTAGCTCGAGAGCAACACCAAAAAACAGCCGTCTCCGACCAGAAAACACCCATCTATGACAAGTAAGTTGCATTAGCCATCTCATACACAGCTTCTTGCGGTTCATAATCATTGTACCTAGGATCTCCTTTGTCATTTACTTATTGCATTAGTCACTGCATATGCTTTTAATTTACTTTAAATTTTATGTTTTATGTTGGTTGATATTGAAAGCTACAACATGATGTTGGTTTATAGTCTGATTATTTACCGTAAATTTTGTGTTTTATGTTGGTTGATATTGAAAGCTACAACATGATGTTGGTTTATAGTCTGATTATATGTGTTTAATCATGTATATATGTGGGAAAATTGTCTATAAAGAGCAAGTAAATGTTGGTTCATAATCTTATTATTTACTGTAAATTTTGTGTTTTATGTTGGTTGGTATTGAAAGCTACAACATGATGTTGGTTTATAGTCTGATTATATGTGTTTAATCATGTGTATATATCGGAAAATTGTCTATAAAGAACAAGTAAATTTTGGTTTATAGTCTGATTATTTACTATAAATTTTGTGTTTTATGTTGGTTAATATTGAAAGATACAACATGATGTTGGTTATAGTATGATTATATGTGTTTAATCATGTGTATATGTGGGAAAATTTTCTTTAAAGAACAAGTAAATGTGATAAGTTTGTAAACAATAAGGAGTTGATGGGAAAATCCAGGTTTTCCTGATTTCTATAAGGTTTTTTTTCTTTTTACATTAAGTCAAAAGAAACACTTCTAATAACTCACGAGCCTGCCTCGTTCCGTCCGTCACATAATAAACTCATTCTTTGATATTCGGGTGTACAGGTACGACCGGTCATGCATCGTCCTTTATCATGAAGCAACCCTTGGATCGATCAACTCATTCTTTAGTCGCCAGAACGAATCCAACGACTATCACATATAAGCACAACAGCCTAATCATACAGCCTAACCCATCAGGTTCCTATTACTAACCATACAGTCAAATAACGTAAGGCAAGCCCAGCTAACACATTACTTTACACAGTAAATAAGGCTACCTATGCATGAAACTTCACCCATAGTATAGTGAGAAGACTCACCTGATCCATAAAGCCAAACAACACTCTACACGCATGTCTTCAGATCCCGATACCGTGAACCTCCTAACAAGGATAAACTCCACATAGAACTTCCTAAACCCCAAACAGGATAAACTCCTAAGACCAGTATCCCAAACCATCAAGTTTGACCAAAAGTCAAACGGGTCAAAAAATCAACGGTCAAAGGTCAAAGTCAAAGTCAACGGTCAGGTAGTTAGCATCGCTAACTATGAACAGGCTCAAAAATCCATTAAGTTCTTAATCTAATCAACAAGGTCTCAAATCTTCCAGGACCTTCCAAACAGTCCCAAGGTCTATAAAAATCCTAACATTACCATCCAAACATGACCATACAAGCTCACGAACAAGATCCAAGTAAAAAATAGTCTAAAACTCAACAAAATCACCAAAGAGAGTTTGGATTACTCTCTAAACCAACTTAATGGTTCTAAAACAGGACTTAAAAAGGCATAAAGTTCCAAACTTTATCGTTTCCAGTCATGGACAACATTAAAAAGGGACCATTACACCATTTTAATCCATTAATCTCACTTAAATCACAAGAAGAATCCTTAAAAAGTATAAAGGTGGAAACTTTACTCACAATGGTCCAGAAACAAAGAGCTTTAGCTGATTTCCACTTGAACAATGCCTTCTAACAACACCAAGCTTCCTCTAACATAATAATCTCTTCAAGAATATCTTCCAATGTAACCAAATGAGCTAAAAATCATCCAAGGGAGCAAGAGAGAGTTTCAACGTTCTTGGGGGCTGAAAGATGATGTTTGGCGGCTTCCCTAGGGTTCCCAACCCTTAAATATGGCTCAAACTTCAAAATCTAGGGTTATGATCCAAAATCAGTAGTTAGCGTCGCTAAATCTTTAGTTAGCATCGCTAACTGAGATCGTGCAAACCCACTACCAAACCATGCGAACATTAGCGGCGCTAACTGCATAATTCCCAAAATCTCAAAAAACTCAATTCTTTTAACTTGAGCTTGGACATTCCGGGTTCAGGGTCTTACAACAGTTTCGGTTTCGGTTTCGGTTTCAGTTGATAAAACCGACCCATTACTATTAATTAATTATTGATATATCATTTATTCTAATTCTACAAATATTTTTAAAATCGGGAGTCCATTGCATCCCGTGTTTCTTTCCCTCTTTCTCAATATCTGTGTAATGTTTATGTCTCACTTGGTCACATTCCTGATTAAACCCTAAATCGGCTTTACTTTCCGATCGAAGACGGAATAAGCAGTCGGCTGTCGGGATCACCGAGTCTCATAAGTTGGTATATGTTTCTTTCACTCCTTTAGTCTTTTTCACAAGTTGGTATTTGTCTGTGAGTCACAACACCTTTCAGGCTCCACTCAACAACTCAGCACACTCAACAACTCAGCGTCTCAGGCTCTTGGCACACAGGTACGTAGTTACGTACCATCAATTTCTTGAATTTGACCGGTTGTTATCGGTTTCTTCCCCTATTTCTCAATATCAGAGTAGTAGACTGTTATCAGTGTTATTAGTTCTTGAATATTATCAATTTTTGATTTCCGATTTCTAGATTGTTATCAGTTATGAGTACTTGAATATTATCAAATATCAATTTTTTATGTATATATATTTTTAAGACTTGCTGGAAAATGGGTTCAACCCCAAAACCCATGAACCCATGGGTTCAAACTGAAATCGACCCAAAACCGAAAGTAGAAACCGAAACTGAACCCAAAGAGAAACCGAAACCGACGGGTTCTAGAACCCAAAAACCGAACTGATCGGTTTGGGTTCGGTTTTGGGTCCAAAACCAGCCAAAACCGACCTATGCTCATCCCTATTGAAATCTTTATGCTTAATAGTTTTTGTATCTTAAATAGTTTGTTGTTAAGGTATATATTGTTTAGGTTATTATGTAAAGTTCTTAATTTGAAAGCTTTATGTCAAATAGTTCGTGTATGTTATATAGTTTGTTGTTAAGGTATATATTGTTTAGGATAATTTTTTAGGTTATTAAGTAAAGATCTAAAAAATGTTGAATATTAGTTATAGATCCAAAAATGTCATCTAATAGAGAATGGATGTACATGATGAGAGGCAACAATGGTATATTCAATCCGGCATGTCGACGTCATGTGACTTCTTTTTTGGATTTTGCATACGCCAACACAGCTAACATAAAAAGAAAAAGCATCGAAGGGGTGGAGGTTTTTCAAATTAGATATTCGTGTTCCAAATGCTAAAATCGTTATTTCAATACAAGAGCGTCATTGAGTTTGATTTATATAAAAATGGGGTCGTGGCTAATTATTTTGTATGTTATGCGTATGGTGAATCATTTCATGCACATGACGATGGATATTGTTCAAACCCCGTATCGTCTCAACACATGAGCCAACGCATAGATCGTGAAATGTCTCAAGACATTAATGACAATCTAGGTGAATATACCATATACGAGCAAATGGTTATTGAGAGCATGCACCAAAATGTTAATCCTTATTATAAACAAGGAGCAAAAGACCCAAATCAGGTAGTCGAGGCATTATATGCCTTGTTAAGGCAATTTGATGTACCATTGTGGGACGAGTCTTCCAGACTCTCCACCACCACCAAAGTATTAAACTGGAAATCAGATTACAATGTTTCCGATTCAACATATGATAAACTACTTATGATATTCATAGAAAGCATACATGATGGTGAGAAGTTGCCTACAAACTTTTACTAGACCAAAAAAATGTTAAAGCCACTAGAGTTATCGTCAGTATAGATTCATGTATGCAAAAATCATTGCATGATATTCAATAGACGACATTCTGACCTGGATCATTATAGAATATATCATGAAAGCAGACACGATAATAGAGGAAATAAGGTGCCTAATTTAGTGATGACATGTATGCCGATTGGACCAAGACTTCAAAGATTGTACTATTCAAAGAAGACATCACAACATTTGACTTGCCTTGAACAACCTGGCTATTCGGCCTGCCCCGATCTGCCTCGTCTAAGAACTCACGAGCCTGCCCCGTTCCGTCCGTCACATAATAAACTCATTCTTTGATATTCGGGTGTACAGGTACGACCGGTCATGCATCGTCCTTTATCATGAAGCAACCCTTGGATCGATCAACTCATTCTTTAGTCGCCAGAACGAATCCAACGACTATCACATATAAGCACAACAGCCTAATCATACAGCCTAACCCATCAGGTTCCTATTACTAACCATACAGTCAAATAACGTAAGGCAATCCCAGCTAACACATTACTTTACACAGTAAATAAGGCTACCTATGCATGAAACTTCACCCATAGTATAGTGAGAAGACTCACCTGATCCATGAAGCCAAACAACACTCTACACGCATGTCTTCAGATCCCGATACCGTGAACCTCCTAACAATGATAAACTCCACATAGAACTTCCTAAACCCCAAACAGGATAAACTCCTAAGACCAGTATCCCAAACCATCAAGTTTGACCAAAAGTCAAACGGGTCAAAAAATCAACGGTCAAAGGTCAAAGTCAAAGTCAACGGTCAGGTAGTTAGCATCGCTAACTATGAACAGGCTCAAAAATCCATTAAGTTCTTAATCTAATCAACCAAGGTCTCAAATCTTCCAGGACCTTCCAAACAGTCCCAAGGTCTATAAAAATCCTAACATTACCATCCAAACATGACCATACAAGCTCACGAACAAGATCCAAGTAAAAAATAGTCCAAAACTCAACAAAATCACCAAAGAGAGTTTGGATTACTCTCTAAACCAACTTAATGGTTCTAAAACAGGACTTAAAAAGGCATAAAGTTCCAAACTTTATCGTTTCCAGTCATGGACAACATTAAAAAGGGACCATTACACCATTTTAATCCATTAATCTCACTTAAATCACAAGAAGAATCCTTAAAAAGTATAAAGGTGGAAACTTTACTCACAATGGTCCAGAAACAAAGAGCTTTAGCTGATTTCCACTTGAACAATGCCTTCTAACAACACCAAGCTTCCTCTAACATAATAATCTCTTCAAGAATATCTTCCAATGTAACCAAATGAGCTAAAAATCATCCAAGGGAGCAAGAGAGAGTTTCAACGTTCTTGGGGGCTGAAAGATGATGTTTGGCGGCTTCCCTAGGGTTCCCAACCCTTAAATATGGCTCAAACTTCAAAATCTAGGGTTATGATCCAAAATCAGTAGTTAGCGTCGCTAAATCTTTAGTTAGCATCGCTAACTGAGATCGTGCAAACCCACTACCAAACCATGCGAACATTAGCGGCGCTAACTGCATAATTCCCAAAATCTCAAAAAACTCAATTCTTTTAACTTGAGCTTGGACATTCCGGGTTCAGGGTCTTACAACAGTTTCGGTTTCGGTTTCGGTTTCAGTTGATAAAACCGACCCATTACTATTAATTAATTATTGATATATCATTTATTCTAATTCTACAAATATTTTTAAAATCGGGAGTCCATTGCATCCCGTGTTTCTTTCCCTCTTTCTCAATATCTGTGTAATGTTTATGTCTCACTTGGTCACATTCCTGATTAAACCCTAAATCGGCTTTACTTTCCGATCGAAGACGGAATAAGCAGTCGGCTGTCGGGATCACCGAGTCTCATAAGTTGGTATATGTTTCTTTCACTCCTTTAGTCTTTTTCACAAGTTGGTATTTGTCTGTGAGTCACAACACCTTTCAGGCTCCACTCAACAACTCAGCACACTCAACAACTCAGCGTCTCAGGCTCTTGGCACACAGGTACGTAGTTACGTACCATCAATTTCTTGAATTTGACCGGTTGTTATCGGTTTCTTCCCCTATTTCTCAATATCAGAGTAGTAGACTGTTATCAGTGTTATTAGTTCTTGAATATTATCAATTTTTGATTTCCGATTTCTAGATTGTTATCAGTTATGAGTACTTGAATATTATCAAATATCAATTTTTTATGTATATATTTTTTAAGACTTGCTGGAAAATGGGTTCAAACCCAAAACCCATGAACCCATGGGTTCAAACTGAAATCGACCCAAAACCGAAAGTAGAAACCGAAACTGAACCCAAAGAGAAACCGAAACCGACGGGTTCTAGAACCCAAAAACCGAACTGATCGGTTTGGGTTCGGTTTTGGGTCCAAAACCAGCCAAAACCGACCTATGCTCATCCCTATTGAAATCTTTATGCTTAATAGTTTTTGTATCTTAAATAGTTTGTTGTTAAGGTATATATTGTTTAGGTTATTATGTAAAGTTCTTAATTTGAAAGCTTTATGTCAAATAGTTCGTGTATGTTATATAGTTTGTTGTTAAGGTATATATTGTTTAGGATAATTTTTTAGGTTATTAAGTAAAGATCTAAAAAATGTTGAATATTAGTTATAGATCCAAAAATGTCATCTAATAGAGAATGGATGTACATGATGAGAGGCAACAATGGTATATTCAATCCGGCATGTCGACGTCATGTGACTTCTTTTTTGGATTTTGCATACGCCAACACAGCTAACATAAAAAGAAAAAGCATCGAAGGGGTGGAGGTTTTTCAAATTAGATATTCGTGTTCCAAATGCTAAAATCGTTATTTCAATACAAGAGCGTCATTGAGTTTGATTTATATAAAAATGGGGTCGTGGCTAATTATTTTGTATGTTATGCGTATGGTGAATCATTTCATGCACATGACGATGGATATTGTTCAAACCCCGTATCGTCTCAACACATGAGCCAACGCATAGATCGTGAAATGTCTCAAGACATTAATGACAATCTAGGTGAATATACCATATACGAGCAAATGGTTATTGAGAGCATGCACCAAAATGTTAATCCTTATTATAAACAAGGAGCAAAAGACCCAAATCAGGTAGTCGAGGCATTATATGCCTTGTTAAGGCAATTTGATGTACCATTGTGGGACGAGTCTTCCAGACTCTCCACCACCACCAAAGTATTAAACTGGAAATCAGATTACAATGTTTCCGATTCAACATATGATAAACTACTTATGATATTCATAGAAAGCATACATGATGGTGAGAAGTTGCCTACAAACTTTTATTAGACCAAAAAAATGTTAAAGCCACTAGAGTTATCGTCAGTATAGATTCATGTATGCAAAAATCATTGCATGATATTCAATAGACGACATTCTGACCTGGATCATTATAGAATATATCATGAAAGCAGACACGATAATAGAGGAAATAAGGTGCCTAATTTAGTGATGACATGTATGCCGATTGGACCAAGACTTCAAAGATTGTACTATTCAAAGAAGACATCACAACATTTGACTTGGCACGTAGAGCATCATAGACAAACCGGGAAATATGATACATCCTAGTGAAGGTCGGGCATGGAACCATTTTGACTCGACATTTCCTAACTTTTCAAATGAGACGCGTAATGTTCGTATCGGGTTGTGTACCGACGGATTTAGTCCAAATAATTCACACGGGAAACCCTATTCATGTTGGCCAGTTTTTATTATGGTTTACAACTTACCTCCTTGGTTGGCCTTGAAAGATCGGTACATACAAATTCCTATGATCATTCCTGGTCCAAAGAATGTCGGACAGAATTTGGACGGTTTTTTTACAACCTTTAATAGATGAGTTGAAAATGTTATTCGAGGATGGTAGTGAAACTTATGATTCATATCGAAGAAACAATTTCCAAATGAAAGTTGTATTGCTATGGACAGTTAGTGACTTCCCTACTTAAGTGATGTTGTCTGGATGGGGCACACATGGTAGGTTAGCTTGCCCATATTGTTTGGTTGAAGCATGAGCATTCCTCCTTTATTTTCGAGGGAAACTGTGTTGGTTTGACTGTCATAGACAACACCTTCCTGTTGGACACAAGTTCCTAAAAGATAAGATAAACTTTCGAAAAATGTAATGATGATAAAAGTAACTCATATTCTGGAGCAAACCAGAGAGGATATCTGGCGGACTATCCAACATTTTCCCACCGTTTACGAAGGTACTCCCTTTAGCACGACATATAGAAAACAACATGGTTTTAGGGCTTCACGTAATTGGGTAAAAAGAAGCATCTTTTGATATCTACCGTATTGGGTAAGTTGTTGATCCGACACAACTTCGATGTGATGCATGTCGAGAGGAATGTATTTGACAATTTGTTTCACACAATTATAGACACCCCCGAATCCAAAGACAATACGAAGGCAAGGCAAGACATTGAGGTTCTTTATGATCGACCTATCTTAAACCCTTATTTTGATAGCAATGGGAAGACTACCAAAGATAAGGGAAATTACACTTTGGAAAAAAATGTTAAAAAGTATGTGCATGGTTAAAAAGCTCAAAGGGTATGCGTCAAACATCGTGAATTGTGTAAACATCCAAGTAACAGTTTAAGCTTCCACTTGCTATTAGGGTGTTTGTTCCAAAAGAGACATATGAGGCTGTAACAGAGTTGTGCACATTCTTTTGGTCTTATGCTCAAAACATTGCATCTAGATGACTTGTATAACATGAAGCACACTATAATTTAAGCCATCTGCAAGTTGGAGAGAATATTCCATCCTAGTTTCTTTGATTCCATGGAACACTTGGTTATACATCTAGCCGACGGAGCTATTCTTGGTGGTCCTGTGCAATACAGATGGATTTATCAATACTAGAGGTAATCACACTATTTTGTCTTGGCATCACAAACTGACGACCCATTTGTCAAAGTATTTTGTCTTGGCATCACAAACCACTAGGGACAACATTTGGAAATCTTAGCGAGGAAACCATTCCAGAACGCTAAATCTCAGAATCGGTACTTTGTAAATGGTTATAAGTTTCACACACAGAAAAATGGCAGGGGACGTGTGACACATAACTCTGGAGTAGGCGTGAGAGGGGAGACATATAACATCGAAGAGTCTAACTACTACGACTTATTGGATGAGATACTAGAGCTTGAGTATTGTGGCAACGAGTGTTTGACTGTTTTACTGTTTAAATGTGTCTGTTTTGATAACAACCAAGGTCTAATAGTTAACAAAAACAAGCTGGTTGATGTTAAACACAAGTCTCGACTTCAAACTGACGACCCATTTATCTTGGCATCACAAACACAACAAGTGTTTTATACATCATACCTTGATGGAAATGATGAAACAAAAAATTTGTGGGCGGTTGTCAAGACAAAACCAAGAGGGGTATGTGAAGTCAGGAACCTAAAACTGAATTCAAAAACGATGAAAACATGGAGGTAGTTATGTTATTTCAGATTGATGAACGTTTTGAGTTACCGAATGAGGAAACTACCAGTGAACGCCTTTACCTAGTCACACACACCAATGAAGACTTTGAAGAGGAAGAATTTGAAGATGAAGAAGATATAGAGAATGATGAACATGAAATGATTTTTTATGATCATGATTCAGATGAAGAGGAACTAGATTGTTAAGAACATTCTTTATTGTTTACCACTTTAAATTATTTGTGTTTTATCATATTGGTATGCCCACTTTAACTTTATTAATATTTTAAGGTTGCCAATCTTATATTTTCTATCTTACAATTCTTGTTCTATTCAATGCAGAATAGTGTGTGTAATATATATATATATATATATATATATATATATATATATATATATATATATATATATATATATATATAGTTACAGGCAAATTGCGTGGAAAGCAACCTCGTCTCGGAGGTGGTAGTAGTCGACCATCGGACTAGTCGTGGTCATGATGGTACTGGTAATTGACTGCATGACTCTGGTCGTGGTTCGTGATAGTCATAGTAGTCGACCACAAGACTCTGGTCATGGTCATCATGTCATAGTAGTCGATCACAGAACTCTGGTCATGGTCATAGTAGTCGATCACAGAACTCTGGTCATGGTCATGGTAGTCCTGATTGAGTACACGACTCCGGTCCTTCCAGTGCTCATCTTGGAGAGCAACAGAGACGGACACGACTTACACCAGTTGAGTATTGTCAAGCCCAGACATTTAGGCCACGGATAAGTTGGCATTAATAGCATTGGTGGTCTTGCTGACCCCGCGGGTGATATGCACAAGGTATTCCGACATTATAGTGCACATGGTGGCATTGATCTCAAGGATGAGTCCGATTATGATGATCATGGTACACAGTGCGACTCGAATGTCGTAGATGCACCTCTTCATGGCAAGAGGGCCATATATTGAAAAGATCGGGAATAATATGTATTTTTAACATTTAATTTTATGTTGTTTATTCATGTTATAAATATACTTATTTGGTTATTCCAGTAATGTAGGTTTGGGTCATTTAGTATCCATCATGAGATCAGACGCATATTTGATCAATTTCTTCATGGACCGTTAATGTCATAGATACACATCTTCATGGCGAGAGGCCATATATTGAGAAGATTGAGAATAAGTATGTATTTTTAACATTTAATTTTATGTTGTTTATTCATGTTGTAAATATACTTATTTGGTTATTCCAATAATGTGGGTTTGGGTCCTTTAGTATCCATCATCAGATCAGACGCATATTTGATCAATTTCTTCATGGATCGTTAATGTCGTAGATCCACCTCTTCATGGCGAGAGGCCATATATTGAGAAGATCGGGAATAAGTATGTATTTTTAACATTTAATTTTATGTTGTTTATTCATGTTATAAATATACTTATTTGGTTATTCCAATAGTGTAGATTTGGGTCCTTTAGTATCCGTCATCAGATCAAACGCATATTTGATCAATTTCTTCATGGACCTTGACCATCCTACACTAAGCTCCCCCTGAAGTACTTAAGCAGATGTTCGATTACTTTAGGGTAATGTATCCATTAATTATTTGTGTATGTTATCATTATTTGTATTAAGTTTGCATTTTAAACTTTACTTTAGACTTTTTACAGACAGACATGTTATCTATGGAATAAGAAAACGAAGTCACGATCCAAAAAAGATTTGAGAATGTGTTAAAGGGTCATTACTCGGACAAAAGGAGGGAGTATCGGGGTGAATAAGCAAATAGAGCCCGAACGGCCGGTCACAAAATCTCTGACAATGATAATGACTTCGCAATAATGCATGATTTTCTGCCCATTATGATTGATGGTGACATATGGAAAGAATTGTGTAAAGTAAGCAAGTTAATTTCATTATTGGTTTTTTGTTATATTTTTTGCCTTTTATATTATCTTACATATATTTTTACTTTTTATTGTATTGGGACACAGATGCATGGAGAAAGAAGTCAGCGACCAGGAATGCCAACCGTATAAGCAGTGATAGCACCAGTACGGTATCGAGGCATACAAGCGGATTGATGGGCTACGTTGAGTATCAAATTGTAATGGTAATTAAGCTAATCATATTTATATATTTAGTAATTGTTTTACTTAAACACAAATTGAACTAATTATACTTTGTGTTTATGCAAACTAAGGAACGGAGCCCACATTTTTGGAAGTTTATCTTGCTACCCATCTTACAGCAGACGCCAAGAAAAAACTGAAGTCTGGAGATTATTATACTATTTAAGGGTTGGATTTTTGTTCACCGAGTGCTAAGGAAATATATGTAAGTCATCTTTGTCATTTTTAGATAATTAACGTCTCGATTTTTGCTACAATAATAACAATCGTGTTGTTTTAATAAATTGTATGAGAGATATGCTAGTGCCTTAAGTGAAAGATACGAGGAGGATCCAATCCGGAAAGTGGTGATGTTGACTTGTGGGTACGATCACAGGGATGGAGAGGTAATTGTAGAGGACATCGCATATATGGGATAGGAGTTTCAGATCTCTATTTCATTGTCACGGACATCATCCCAAGGGAACTCTCGACATCTGCTGATTAGGAGCAGTCACGACGGGTATGTTGCTATGATATATAATAAAAAAAATGTTAAGTATCTTGTTGTAAAAAATGATAATACGTTTCTATTGTGAATAAGAAAATGTATGTACATCCGCAATATTGGTAAATTAATTATACTAGATAAAATTCTTAATATATATACTTTGTTTTACTAATTTTTGTGTTTTCTAATTTATATATGTTTGTTTTAACTTTTTTAGGTTCGGGAGTTGGAGGAAAGACAAGTTAAAATGGCTGCAAAACAAGCACAACTCAAAACTCAAATGGCTGAAATGGCCGAATTCATGAATCCCATGGTAATAACCCTCCTGACAACCCGCCAAATCCGTCGAATGCTCTTTAGGTTTTTTTGTAAACATTTCTATTATTTTAGACATTTAGATTATGTTTGTGGTTTATGCGATTGTTAAAACTTGTTTTGTAATGGATACTTATGGTTTAGATGATTGTTAAACCTTGTTTTGTAATGGATAATTGTTAAAGTTATGTTTATTGTTTTTGTGTGTGGAATTCAAACAAAAACTGGTAAATTCTATTAGTTTTTGTGCTGAATTTTGGAAAAATATGGATTATTTCGTGTTTTATTATTTTTTTAAAGCTGCACATTTCCTCAGAATGTCGTAGGAAGTTCCTTGGAAAAAGGTTCCTAGGAATTTCCTCGGAAATTCATTTCCTAAGAAGTTCTTCGGAAATCAGCTTCTTAGGAAATTCCTCGAAAACCTATTTCCTAGGAAGTTCCTTGGAAAACCCAACAAATTTAATGTGTAGGAAAAGTCTCGGGAGTACAGACGAAAGTTTTTCCTCGAAAATACTTCGGGGAAGTTTCCCAGGAAGGGTTTTCCTAGAAATCTCATTTCCTCGGAAACACCATCTTCTTAGAAATTTCCGAGGAATATATTTCTAGGAAAAGGTGTTTTCATCCAAAAATAGTAACATTAGATTATGGTTGTACATACTTACACGAGTCTTTTATCTGTTAACTACAAATTTTGGATATTATTACAAACCAAACTCAGACGACCATGTGTATATTTACCTTAAATCCACAAAATAGATTATAAATAATTAAATACAATATAAAGATGCATTAGGCACCCAATTGCTCAGGACATCATGAAATGTGGGTAAAGGTCACCATCTTTATGCCCTACGAATTACACTATCAACATGGAAGAGGTAAGTCAATATATCCTTAAAACAAGGTAAATGATGCATTGGCTTCAAATGATAGTCTCACAATCGTGGCCACCAGAACAAGAATGCATGGACTCGAATATACAATAAATTGAGAGAAATAACATTTTGACTCTTTACAAAACCAACTATAAACCTTCTACCTTTCCATTGTAACACCACAAACCAATATCAATTAAATTTTACTGTTCTTAATTTTCAGCAAAGCTAAAAACAACCATGATTGAAATTAATGAAAACATTTGTTATCAAAAAGTAAATCTTAAAACTTTTTAACCATTTCGTAGCCCTTCTCAAGATTTACAAGTCTCCTAAAACATGGTCATAACCACCGATCTTGATCTTAACCAATCCTGGGGTGATCCTTACGGTACACTATTGCCAGATAGAGGTGACAATTCTCGACACGACACAAACCCAACATGTAAATAAACAATTTTGGGTTATTTTCGCGTTGACCCACGTAACCCATTTATTATACGCGTCGTCTTCGGGTTTACCAACCAACCCATTTGTTATATTAGGTTTTAAAAAATAGACAAAAATATTGATATTTTGGTAACGACCCCCCAAAATCCCGATTCAAGTAGTCATTTATTTGGTACCAACCAGTTTATGGCTAACAAACTTGTCCTGATCTGCGAATCCGTATAATTAAACAGCTGTTTTTGTGTTTGACAGATACAAGTTAGGGTTGAACAACATGACATAAATAATTATAGTGGTCGGGTCCTGGTTTACTTTTCTGACTCGCCAACCCGAACCCAGCATAATTGCCATGTCGAATAAAGGACTTTTTTTGCCATGTCTTACATCCTAAAGTCGAAAAGGTTGGATACATGAACATTGAGCAACAAAATGGCACCTTTAACAACATAGATAAGAATAAAACAAAGATTGTATTATATTTGACACACATTTGACTAACATCAATGAAACAAACACTAAATTGCTTGTCAAATATGGGAAATAAACTTGCTCTCTCAATCTTTAATCCGTGCAAATGACATGAATCATGAATGTCATCCTCAATCATCATCAAAATATACCTCTAGAAATGTCTAGTCTCGTCACATGTAATAAAAGCAACCTAAAAAACTAATAACATAGCCAAAAACCACAACATGTCATTTAAGTATACGCAAATGACATGAACTCATACTCGATCATCATTTAAATATACACCACCAAAAAGCTTGTCATGTCATGTCATGTCCTGTCTACTTTTGTTCCATGTAATAAAAGCAATCAAAAAGAATAATAACCTAACCACAAACCATGACAAGAACACAACATAAACCAAAAGAGCCGATACAAAAAAAAAAGAAAAAAAAAAGTGCAAAGAGAACACAAAACACGGTCGATTCGATATACATACGTGTACACACAAAAAACCTAAAAAACAAAAACAATCATACATTACATCCTCAGACATTTCAACAACAGCATAATCCTAAGTTAGTAAAACTTGAAATGACAAAAACACCCTCAAAACATGTCTGATATTCAACCAACCCCTTCTTCTATCGATTATGACACTTTTAGTAAAACACCATCACTCAAAACCACATTTGTTACTTACTTCTGGAGTTTACAGGAAATAATCAGGTGTCCTTCTCGTTACATCAGGTTCCCCTCTCCTAGGAGCCGGTTCAAACTAAAATTCCAAAATCATTTTTCAATTTAATAAATTATATAAATTAATCAAGTAATTTAAAACACGGTCTTTGTAAAAAGAATGCAAGAAATAGCAATGTACTTTCACATACTTGTTATAGCAATGAAAACTTTGTATTTATGAAAGTAGATTGCTATTTTTGGTATTTAAGTTGATTAAAAATGTTTTTTAGGTGAGAAAAAAAACCTGGATAAATGTGTGGCCCTTGCAATCATCGACTTCTAATATAGAAGCCATGTTACCGCATCTATAACAATAATTTGGCGCACTGAAGATAGTGACCACCTTTTGATCCTGTCATCCAAAATTCAATGTTTTTTTATAGTTAATATAAACATTCTTTATTCATTGTCAAAAAAAAAAAAAAAAAGTTTTAAGTAAAATTACATGTCCCCAGTTGAATCCCTCCATGACCAGTTGATGGGCTCGAGCTATAAGCTTTAAGTTGTTGGTATGGTTAAATTGTTCAGATATATCCTGTAAACAAATTATGTAATATATTAAAAGATAAGTTGAAAAAACTTTATTAGTTTTTTTTTTTTTTTTTTTTTTTGTGCTTAAATTCGTAGTATACTCCAATAACATAAAAAAAAAGCTTTTGAAAAGCTTTTTTGAACAATCAAACATTTAACATTTATTTGAAAAGTTCGATTAAAACATTACAATACACTGTATCTGAAAATTAAGTTTAACCCTATATTAAATATTTTGCTTTAATCTTGTCACAACCATGTATGTAATACAAAAACAAAAGACAATAGAAATATTATAACATGGCTACGTTTTTAATATTTAACATTAATATCGTTTTGATCGTCTTGACAAAATCTTTTAGAATAAAACAGTTAAATCAGTCAAAAAATGATATAGATTTAATATTAAGTATGATTGAGGGAAGGTATAAAAGCCTATTCACTCCAATGAATCAAAACTTTTCAATGGGTTATGCAAATAGTAAAAAACTTTTCAATTACCTCCAAATTGAAGGTTCTCTAAGTCTATTTATTGCGTGAAAAGGAAGACATAAACAATAATAATAAAAGTAAATTTACAGTTTTGGTCCCTGTGGCTTGCACCAAATTGCAGTTTTAGTCCTAGTTTTGAAAATCTTGCACCGGTGGTCCCTATGGTTCCCAAATTTTGCATTTTCGGTCTCTGATCCATATAAAAAGACCATATTACCCTTTTAATTTCTTTTTTTCTTTTCTTTTAAACTTTTTATTTATTCTAATAATTAAAAAAAAAACCACTCCACAGGGACCAAAACTACAAGATTTGAAACCCACATGAGCACAATTTCAAAATTTCCAAAACTAGGACTAAAACTGTAATTTCATGTAAACCACAAGGAACAAAACTGTAATTTACTCTAATAATAATAATAATAATAATAATACCTGGCCAAAAGTGTAACCAGCACCACGGGGGGAAATGCCCCACCCGCAACGGTCATCAGGGTCGGACCATAAAAGGTCACACATTGGACCTTCATGTGGGACCTCTTGAACGCGGTCAAAATTTCTTATACTATCTAATGTTTCAATTGAAGGTGAAAGTCCACCATGAAGGCAAAATATTTCTGATTCAACCTACACAATCAACAAAATAACCAAATATTTCAAATAACAATCCTGATATAAAAACTAAAAAATATTTGATAATTTAGGCGTACTATTTACTCACCAGTGCAGTCAATGGGAAATAATCAAACAGATCTGTAAAAGTCTTCCAAACATTAGCATTACCATACCTGAAAATAAACAACAAAAATTAGGATTTAAAAATTTATTATTTTAAATTGAATAATATTTAAACTTACTTCCGAAGGCATTCGTCATAAAATCCATAGACTTGAGTAATCTGTACATTAACAAAACAGTCTTAATTAAATATCTTATAAAATATAATATCATAAATGAATATTTTATAAAGTACCTGCCGACTTTCATGATTCCCTCTCAAAATTGTGATTCTTTGAGGGTACCGTACTTTCAGAGCCACCAAGAGCTGAATAAAAGAACATATTAGAAGGAATATAGCTTATGTTAAGACAATAATTACAAAAATGGTCCCTGTGCAGCTGTGCTTTCCAATTTTGACCATGTTTAGTCCATTTTTAGTTTTAGACTTTATTTGATACTTCAAAGCTCCATACCGGAGGACCAAAATCAATATGAAACCTTGAAATAAGGACCAAAAGTGAAGAATATTTCGACATTTTGGACTTAACATGGTAAAAATCAAAAAGTACAGGGACCATTTTTGTGATATACTACCATTTCTTTCTATTACAACACCGTACTTCCAAAAAATTTCTTATTAAGGAAGTGTACTCTAAATCTACTCAATTATAGCCTTATACTTTCACTTATTTTTATTTAGATATTTTATAAATCTATCCAATTATAGCAGCGAAAAATGCTTTGTATTTGGATGATATTGCTATAAGCCTATAATTGGATAGGTTTTTTTAAAGTAGAATGAAAAATCTACTCAATTATAGCCTCCTATACTTTCAATTATTTTTATTTGACATTATATAATTCTATCCAATTATAGCAGCGATAATTGCTTTGTATTTGGATGATATTGCTATAAGCATATAATTTGATAGAATTTTTAAAGTAGAATAAATAAACAAATTAATAAAATACTTTGCTATTTCTTGCATTTAATCCTTCATAGCAAGACTAACTGATTATATATTGTGATGAATTTCAATCATTAAAATAACTCAAAATCTCCACCCAAGTTTCCCACTACTAAAATGGCAAAATATTCTAGCTCATGGATCATTAAAAAGTGTGACAAATTTATAAACAATAAAAAAGATAAATAAAAAAGGCATAAATGGAGATTTACTTACAGTGACAGTTTCAACAGAATAGTATCCTCGATCCACATAATCCCCCATAAACAAGTAATTTGTATCTGGACACTGAAATAGCATTATAAATAATATTAATGTCAAACTTTAATAAATCCAACTTGAAAATTGTTAACACAGATTTAAAAAACATAATAATACCTTTCCTCCAATACGAAAAAGTTCAGCAAGATCATGGAATTGACCATGAATGTCACCACAGATAGTCACAGGGCTTCTTACTGGCTGCAAAAATAGAAATTTTAATACATTATTATTACACCATCTAAATTAAAAAACTTATGTTGATGAAAGATAGAAAATAAAAATAAAAGAAAAACAAATACCTGAACATTGCTTTCATCCATTAATATCTCTTTTGCCTTCTCACATAATGTCCTAACCTACATCAACAGAAGGAAGCATCTCAATATAATGAGTTATGAACATCAATATTCAGCAATACACTTTATAAACACCAGAAACAGATGCCTTTCTTATTTATTTATGTTCTTGTTTTCAATTAGAAGTTAACTTTTTTTAAATACACCAGATTATGTATCCTTCTTCCTACCAGAAACATAAGAGTTGCAGTTAACTTTTTCTCGAACCTAAAAAACTTACTGAAGCAAATTTTAGTTGAGTACTTGCAAATTCAACAAACATTGCATTCATAGTATCTAATTATCTATACTCTTGAAAAGTTAACAATAGGTGTTGAGTTTGAAGTTGAACTTTTTTCTTTTATAAACATGGATAAAGTGTGATTTTCTTCCGTAATATTGAGTTAATCACGTTATAAATTGGCAGTAAAAGCAAACGAGTCAAGAATTCAGATCGACTAATGAACAAGAATACGCGAAATATCAATATCATAAAAGAATCACACTTTACACGAGATTATATCCAATCAAACCTTATTACACGTTTACGGAACTCAGATCCATCAAAACCACATAGACTAAGCTGGAAAACCTCAAGAATTACAATGAACATGTAATTCAAATCGTAGAAACCCTAAAATGCAAATTAATCCAAATCAAGGTAGAAGAAATAAACCTCAGGTTCGGTTAAGGGTTTGCACTCCATGAGCTGTGAAATCTGCTCGTCCAGATTCCCATGGGTGTTCGAAGCCAGCTCCGCACTCATCTTGCTGTAGATGTGTATATATTTTTTTGCATATATATACACGCACAAACGGGGATTCTAATAAAAGAATCCTTCAATCTATTGAGATTACTTGAAGCTCAAAAAGTTCAGGATTTGATAACAGAGGGGAGTGATGAAGACGATGATGGTGAAGGTAGAGGAGAAGAAAACCCTCGAAAACCGCCGAGATCGATTTATCGATTCTTGTTTGGGTTTCTGGAATATACTAGACGCACCCTTTAACTTTCTACATATTGACATTTTAGACCCCTTCTCACTTTATTGACTATTGAGGGGTTGGATGAACTTTAAACGTTTATATCGATTTTGAATTTTTGATTAAAAAACTTGTGTATTATACGGATGTTTAAGTTGTGTTTGATATGTTAGTTAAAAAGTTGATTTTAATTTATAAATTATTTTATAAATAAATTATCTTAATTAATTTGATAAACAATTAGTTTACAAGCTAATATAAACTATTTTTTAGTGGTCTCACAAAACATTCAGTTACAATAAACTTAAAAAAAAGTTAGTTTTAACGTGTCATAGCCTGTTGTATTTGTATTTTTTTTATAAAAAAATACCATGTACAATTAACTTTTGAAAATTAAACTTTGGAAACCCAGTGATGCAAGCGCAACTCATAAATTAGAAACTTATACGACAGATTTATAAAATTAATGGATATCAACAAATCTAACAAATATCCATGAAATATAATATTTATATTTTTTGGACTTTCTCTTTTATCTTTTTCACCTACCAACTGATAAGAGAGAGAAAGAGAGCTTGGATTTTGTGAATTTGGTCTCGATAAAAAAACTTAAAGTTGTTTATATCGACTTAAAGGCCAATTTTCGTCAAATCAATATCCATTTCCAACAAAAAAAAAGTTGATGTATTCATTATGCATTGATGATAATTTACTAGTTACATTGATGTTTACACACAAAGTACGTATCAATTATTTGAAATACTTATGAAATATTATTGAAAATTCTAAGATTTGCGTCCAAAATATAATATTTATGGTCGGTATTTGTTAAGGTTATTATATGTTTAATTGATTATTGATCGCTGAGTGAGAGAAAAAACACTTGCACATTTTCTTTAGTATTTTCAGTTTGCACCCTCACACTTTATCTAAATGACTCCGGTAACCTCCCCATTTTAGGAAAGCAAGCCACAGTCCAATTTTATTAATCTCGTTACATTTTCCCCTTTTATTTATAATCACCCACATCATCATATTTTATTTGATTCAAATTAATTAATGTCCCATTTCTAGAAATATATCATGAACCAACAAACAATTGGACCCAAAAATCACAAATCCCTTAAGCAATTAACCCTAAATAATATTCTTATCTACCTTTTTTTTTACCAAAAGGGAGATTTTAAAACAATGAACGCAACCAACCAAAAATAGATTTAGAATTAAGAATTTGATATACTACCAAGTAACATGCATCTTTTTTAAGTCCATTTACAAATATAAACCTCCTTCAATAAACCAAATCCAAACATGTTTTTCATGTGTAATATCACAAATGTACAAGATATAAAATTCAACCAAGCTCTCACCATTTTTTCAATTTCTTCATTTATATGCATCTCCACTCTCCATCTGCCATTTTATGCAAATAATTTCTTAAACAAATTTGAAAAATTGTATTCTTGATTTAATTCATTTAAATTAAAAACCATTTGTTGCACAGAACACGTTATACTGTGTTTGACATGCATTTGACTCAAAGATTCATGTCCATAAGACAAAAGCTGCAATTTTTGTCTCCCCCAAAAGAGAGAATTTCGTTTATGTCCTTACAAACCTCTATAATTACGAATATATATCCTTATAAAATTTGAAATTACATATATATCCTTACAAACTCTAAAAAATCACATATATTCCATAAACGGTTAATTTAATAATAATTAATCTTTAAAAAAAATAAAAAACAGTTTTTAAAGTAGATTATACTCAAGTTACTAAATTACCCCTATGTAATCCTTTCATAATCGACAACTACTTCACGCTTATATAACTGATCATGATAGATTCGACTATAGAAAAATATAATTGAAAATAGTTTTTAAAACTATAAAAAATTTGGGACGACTAATATGTTTGGAAAATTTGGGACAGGTGTAGTATGGTAATGTCACAATTAAATTAGTTTTTAAAACTATAAAAATAGTTTTTTAATTTTTAAAATATTAATTATTATTAAATTAATCTTTTGGGCATATATGCGATTTTTTAGGGTTTGTAAAGATATATACGTAATTTCAAATTTTATAAGGATATATACGTAATATAGAACTTTGTGAAGACGTAATTGTTTGTGCAAAGTAATTACGTAAATGCCCTTCTCATTGTATAGAATCTAAGAAGGAGGAATACTAGTGACCTTTTAGTTTTAAAGTGCCATTTCCGCCTGTAATGCAGCAAGTTCATCTTCCTCAGCCGTGTTTTTCCGGGGAGGTGGCCGGACTTGCTGGCGGCTCGCCGGAGCATGTACCGGAGCGGCAGGGGCGGTGGTGGTTGGTTGGAGAAGTTGTTCCTCCAGCTCAGCTCCTTCTAATTCTTCAAGTTCAGCTTCCAATTCATCCTTAATTAAACAAAACTTACTCAATGTAATAATAAAAATAAAATAAAATAAAAGTACAATGCTATTATAAGGTGTAGTTTTCAAAGTAGGATGTCTTGATAGGAAAAAAACCGAAAGTACAATGTATTTACTATTTACCTCATCAAAATCAGCAGCTGCACCAATGGGTGCTGACAATGCGTCTTGAATTTGTTTCATGTTTTCAGTTTGCTCGTTAATTTCATCCATTGTCTTGTCAACATCGTCAATGTTCCTGTTTATGTGAAAATATTAGTTTTTTCTTTGTGATATAGAAAATAATAAAAGATTTAATTCGAATAAAAAAGTGAAAATTGATGTGTATAATAATTAAATATAACTTACGTTGCCTTTTGCATGGCTTTCATTGCTGATGCACCGGTTCTCAAAGCATCAACAGTTTCTGTGGTGGCTTTTGCACCTTCCAGCATAATCATCTGATAAACAATAATTATTGTTCATGTACAATTCTTGAAATTCTATTTTATTTTATTTATTTTTTCGGGTAAAGGATTCTTGAAATTAAAAAAAAAAAAAATGATATGAGTAGGAAAATCACCTGGTCATGAATACGCAACTGGAAATTCCCGAGTTGTTCAATTTGTTGTTCATATAGCCTTTTCCTCTTTAAACATTGGATTGCAGCTGAATAAACATTCACAAGTTTTAAAAAAATAATAATAATAATAAAAACATAAGATTAACCCTCTAATGTAATGCAAACTCCAATTATTTGGATTTAAAAAAGTGTAACTAAAATTAATAAGGCATGATAACAAACTATGTCATTTTTACTTTACTTTTAAGGTCACTAAAGGCTGTTTCTTTTTTACTAAATTTAGTAAAATATGAATTAATGGGTTAAGCCAAAAAAAAACGTGTGTTAATGTATTAAGAATAACCCTTTACCTATTTGCCCTTCTTTTTTCCTCTCATGTTAAAATTGATGAATATTTAAATAAAAAAAAAATCATGCAAGGGTAAAATGGTTACTTAGTGTCATTAAGATGATTTATTCGGTAAAAAACTTTATCCATACAGGACTTAATGAGGAATAAAAGAGTAAATTGCATATTTGGTCCCTGGGTTTGGCCAATTTTATCGGTTTTGGTCCTTAAAAGAATTGGGTTCGGTTTCAGTCCTTATTTTGATGTTTCTTAACAACTTTGGTCCCACAATTGTTAAAATTAAATTTGATGTTTCCTAATGTATATCGTAATCTATCTTCTCTTTTGTTATTATTAAATTATTATTGTTAATTATAACAATTATACAAGTCTAGGGGCACACAATACATCATAGATTTTAAAGTATACCCCTTTTGTTTTTAGCTCTAGTAAATTCTTTGGCCTTTTCCACTTCTGCAGCAGCTTTCTTTAAAAGTACTTTCTCCTTTTTCTCCAGCATTTCAAGTGTCTGTAAAATAAAAATACAAAATGATATAATTCCATTATTGTGAGAGTATAAATGTGTGATTTAGAATCTTTTTAGTAGAGTATTTAACTAGAAAATGAAAAGTACAGTAACTACTTTATCTAGTATTATACATATAATGACAAATAAAAGAATTTATTGGAGAGATTGACACAACACCAGAATTTGTTGTGAACATAATGTGCTCAATATTATATAAAATAAAATAAAATAAATTCAAAAGGAATCAAGTTTATTTTAAGCTTACTTTCTTTTTGAAAATAATCCACTACAAATATATAATTTCTTGCATGCATGCACTCAGAAATTTATATATCTATGTATTATAAGCATAGCAAATTTTTGGGTTTATAAAATATTTATTGTAGTTCACACAAATTATAAGAGAAGAGGTTCATTATCGTCATGTAATAAGTAACGCTTATATTCTTATATACTAACCGCTACTTTACATGTATAATATAAACTCATGGATTCGTCACATTATTACATTAAAAAGGTTTTAGACAAAGATTTAAATAACTTTACAAAAATGACTCATTATAAATTAAAATACCGATTATCTGCAAACGAAAGGATTTTGACTAATTATTAAATAATGAGTGCAGGCATGGAACATGTATTTTGCTGAGTTAGTGAGTTTATAAAAACTTTGTCCCAATTGAGTCCTTAGATTTTCAGCATTAACATCCCTAATTAATTAATTATACGCAATACACACGAAATAGAATAATATATTTCCATGTCATCCTTAATTCCTATTTAATAGATTTAGATTCCCTAACATATTCTGATTTCCAATTTAGGAGATTTTACTCTAGTTTCCATCTTTCAGGAGGTTTATGTTATTTAATATTTTAGTTTCTATGGTGAGCCTATTTTATTTTATATCTTGAGTTTAAAATAAATCACATATTCTGTCTATACTCTTGGTGAGTGAATCGTTGCTTAATTTTAGTCTACTAACATTGAACAATTATAAATAAACACTTGGTTAAAGTGAAAAATCCGTTGTATCAAAATTCCAATTATATAAATATATTTGTACAAGAAGACACATCATTTTTCATGTGTACTTAATCCTACAAGTTTAATTACCTCAGTCATGCTTGATTATATATTTTCTTTCAGTCAGAAGCCAAAAATCGACTAGCCTTACAAGTTACATTATCTATCTACTAAATTTAAGCATTCATGCCACAATGCATATACATCAGTAATTCAGTACCATCACATGCAAACTATTGACTACAGCAGATAATCATATCCGAATTACAGAAAGAAAATCCTATTCTATAACAGTAAGTGGAGGTCATGTACACAGATGATAGAAGCCCTAAATCAGTGTTTTCCCCAGAACAAGAGATGAAATACACAACTTGAGTTTGTAGGAACAGTATAGCATCAATAATACTTCAGAATAAAGTAAAAGAAAAAACAGATTGATGACACAACCGGCCAGAACAGTTTAGATCTTCCAAATTCAAAATCCACACCATCTATGCACACAGACAGTATACATACATCAGTCGAACCAACAAAAACGTATATTTATCGGGAATTACCTCATTTAATTTATCTAACGTTGCGACAGCGTTAGCTTCTTGCTTAGGTTTTCCGAAAATTCGCGTAAACATAGTTGATTCTAGTGGATATGTGCACGATCTGCTCCCGTAAAATTGAAATCTCCAAGACCTGGAAGCGAATTTGAGCGATTTAGGTTTCAAATAGTTGAGTGGAATTCCAATCAGGAAACTCCGAATCGTAATTGTTGCGTTCAGTCGAGTACGTAATATTACCTTAAATTTTCACGATGTATCCACGATGATCGGTCTGATAATGGACAAATTGGATTCGATGAATTTGATATGGGTTTAGTTTAAAGTATTGAGGGCTTGGAGGACAAAAGCTTGAACAAAGAAAAGATAAACGAAAACTAGTTCCCCATTATTAGTTTCGGTAAAGGTTGTTATTATAGAGATTATCGTTCTCTATTTTTAGAGTAAATTACAAAAATGGTCTCTTAGGTTGGCAAGAACTAACAATAATAGTCCTACTGTAGAAAAAATCACCATAATGGTACTTAAGGTTACAATTTAGTGACAATAATGGTCCAAAAGCCAAGTAAAATGACCATTTTACCCTTTTTAATTTTCTTTTAATATTTGATTTATTAAAGAAATTAAAAACTCTCTCTCTCTCTCTCTCTCTCTCTCTCTCTCTCTCTCTCTCTCTCTCTCTCTCTCTCTCTCTCTCTCTCTCTCTCTCTCTCTCTCTCTCCAAGAAAACCCACCACCCCCAATACACCCTTCTTCCTCTTACCCTTCCCCTGCTCCTCCGCCCCCCACCACCAGCGTCCACCACCGGAGCATCGTTGCATGACTGCATAATCCCCGCTTATTTGCAACATTTCTCATCACCTCCGTCATCTAAAACAAGCTCAGCACAAACACAATAATCACCATTGGCGGAAAATAAAAATTCAACGCCCTAATCATCATCGATAACCAAATCGACATCCAAACAAACCCAATACCAAGCATCCAACAAGTGGGTCAGAATCTAAGATCGCGATGTCGTTTTGGAATCTAAGATCGCGACATCCAAACAAACCCAATACCAAGCATCCATCAATTTTTACCTCGATTTGGTGTGTGTGATTTCTAAGATCGCAGAAAAGAGGGTGAGGAAGAAGAAATCGAGAGGAAAGGGTACCGTGTTCGTCAAAATCAGAGGCGTCCACACACACCCTTGTGTGTGTGCGATTCCGGCAGATCAAGACAGACGTACGAGACAGAGAGGGCAATCACAAGGCAGCGATGGCTATTGTATGTTGACGGAAATTGTAGCTGTACGCTGCTAATTGGACTTCAGTATGACGCCGCCACCGATTATCCGACGGGTTGAAGAATACTCTCGTGTTCGTCAAAATCAGTGGGTGTTACCTCCACATAGTTACAGTACCATCCGTGGTGCGATCCACTTCCATCCGACTTCAAATTCATCTCGCACGGTGGTCCGGTGGTGGATGCTGGTGGTGGGGCGGCCTCGTCTGTTACGGATTCAGAAAGAGAGATTATCTACTGTGTGTTTTCGTGTGTGCGAAATCTTCCATTAATGCTCTAATTTCCAACCAACATTTCTAACTATAAATTTTCAGTAATTATTCTCTGCCTTCTCAAATACCTCCATCGCTTCATATCTTCATAGCATTCTAAGTTTTTCGTCTCCAATTTGTTCTTAAATATATCAATCGAGTCTCATCTGAATTGGGTATTCTTGGAGAGAGAGAGAGAGAGGGGCGGGTGGGGGAGGGAGGGATAATTTTTTGTATAATTAGTTTAATAAATTAAATATTAAAAGAAAATGAAAAAGAAATTAAAAAGGGTAAAATAGTCATTTAACTTGGCTTTTGGACCATTATTGTCACTAAATCGTAACCTTAAGTACCATTATGGTGATTTTTTCTACAGTAGGACCATTCTTGTTAATTCTTGCCAACCCCAGGGACCATTTTTGTAATTTACTCCTATTTTTATATACGATTATACGAGTAAAGTACACATTTTTTTTTCAATATTTTCTCCCGAAAATACCTCTCAAAACCCGCAAAAATATATTTCAAAGTCTGCATAACTCTCTTTAAAACCTGTGAAAATTAATTATTTTTTAATACTTTTATGTCTTTTTAATTTTTTTACATAGGAATAGGGTGTAGCTGGGACTACGTAAAATTGAAGTTTGAATACGAAAAGTATAAATTTGATTGCGAAAAATATAAGTTGACTGCAAAATTTTGAACTTTGATTTTGAAAAGTTAAAGTTTAACTTCGAAAAGTTGAATTTTGAAAAACATATTATAAATTGACAATATTCTTAAAAAATGTTAAAAATTGTTATAGTTGAAAAGATTTTTTTTAAGAAAAAGGAAGAGAGAGAGTTCAGCCGACCAAGTATGTATTGTTCTTTGTGCCGATGGGCGATGGGAGCGTATTAATCACCAGCCGGATTATGTTAGACCATTCATTAGTAATTACAGTTTGGAATTTCTGAAATCGATATCTTACATAGACTTATTGAACTTGATCAGAAATTACTTTTTCTTTTCAACATCCAGATTTGTTTTATGTCATTAACATTGTCAATGATGGTGATGTTTGTCACCTGGTTCGTGTTATCGAAAGTGCTCAAAATGTTGCTCATTTGTATGTTGTTGAAGGCGTTGGTGATATACATTGTAGCGAGAAAGACAAAGCCTTTAATGAGAGAAAGTCGAGCAGTAAAGGGATCAACAACGTCAGATATAATAAAATCTCTCCCTGTGTGCCTAAATTTGAAAGTCATCCTCGTTACGGTACTAATGAGAAAAATCTTTGTTGTCTTTCATTCGATATGTAACATCACATACATATTCCATGCTATATTATACAATTCATACATTCTTACGGATCATCCTTCATGCCTCAATATTTTCATACTGCAAGTCATTACATTCAGAATGTGTTAATCTATGATTTCTGTTTTCATAATCATAACATTCACTTGCAATATTGTCATGTTGCAAGTCATAACATCCACAATGTGTCAATCCATGATTTCCATTTTCATAGTATGATGCTATGAATCATACATTCAATTCCATGTTACAAGTATTCTATTTATCATGATTTACTCAATCACGTATATCAATTTACATACCAACTTCCCACATGGTGTATAAACTAGTCTAATTTAAACTAATAGCATGTTAATCACTTATTTAACATGCTTTCAAGTTAGTCAACTAGCGCGTCTCGTGATTTACGGATCACGCGTCATGTGATCCTCGATTCCCAGTTAGACAATCTACTTAACTTATGCGTCGCGTCCCTCAAATAAACAAGTCGCATAAATTATGGCAGAAGCTCCGGTTTTCATCAAATTTGTGAAAGGTTTTATGCAAATCTATGAACTAAACCCCTAAGTTCACGTGCAACCTAGATTGGATCTATGTTTTCTTACTTTGAACATGTAACTAAATTCCTAAAGGCCAAATAAAAATTTACTAAAAGAATAAATCAGAAAAACTAACCTTTAGGTTTTCTTGAAAGCTGAGCAGCACAATTGTCCTGCCTCAAATGAGATCACACCCAGGGAGCCAGGGGAAGGTCACGAAATTTCTAGAGGAGGGAGAGAGTATTGGCGTGAATTATGAGGGACACAGTACCTCTATTTATAGTTTCCAGCTGATAACCAGATAAGCCTTTAGAGATAAACCTCTTTGAATTCAAATAAGATAAACCTTTTATCTATTAATTCAAACTCTATTTATCTGATATATTAATTTCAAAAATTAAAAATATCCATTCCTAATTTTCGCTGGCCACCGGTTTTCCTGGACAGTCACTATTCAACTATTGAGTAATTACAATTCAGCCCCTGTATTTTTAATTAATTAAATTAATCACCAAGTTAAATCCAATTAATTCCAGATTAATTTCTAATTAATTAATATAGTTTCTAATTAATATATTATCACTTTAATATATTAATAAACTATTTATTTTATTTCTATTGATTTATTAATCATATAATAAATCAATCTTTCTCTCTCTTGGAAATTCTGCCAAACCTCTAGCTATGAGGGCAACCCAAATGGATTTTGCTACTATTAATTGGGTAAATACAAATTATTAGTCATGACTTAGACACCTAATCCAACAATTTGCTAACTACCTAATTATTGAACTTAAAGCTATAAAATTCAACCACGATAATTCTAAAAATATATATTAAAAATTCACACATCAAAATGCTAAAACTAGATCTATTTTATCAATAAAGACAAAATTTCCCTTATGGAAGTTTACCATTCTAACATTGATTTTGAAATTCACTTACACATTGTTCGAGTTTGTAAATACACAAAAACGAGTTGCAGCTTCAGAAACACTTTCATAAAGGTTCGTGAGACCATTAAAGTCCTTTCAGAACGGATCAAGTTTACTATAGTATTTAGAGCTAGAAAGTCCGGTTTGGGTAATTTAGTTAATTCTTTATAGATATTAAAGACGACATGCCTACGGGACTTTTGATAACTTTCATATAATTTTGTCCAAACATGAAAAGCATTTTCAGAACACGCTTGGCCCGCATAAATGGATTCAGATGTTAATCCTAAAATCCATCAGCAGGACACAACATTAACACGTTACTATTATAATAGTTTAGTCGAGTCATCTATGGGTTTAACGACATAACTTTCTACAAAATCAAGTTTATTACGACCCTTTAGAGTCCTAATCATTGAGCTACACCACATTCTATAATTATTAGTCCCAAGAAAATTGAAACCGATTGAAAATACCACCAAATTATATAGCTGATAAAAACTCATGTGACTAGCTTCACTAGATCCTTTTCCACATGTACCACGAACAACCTCGGAGAATAGATGACCAAAACAAGTGAGTATCCCAATGATAACAACTCACATATAGAAAGAAAGAACTAAGGCTCAAGGAATATAGATGACTAATATGCCACCACAATAAAAGAATCAATGTTCCAAGAACCTAGATCTAACAGATCTACCAAGAATTCAAGAGATCAACAACAATAGGAACGAATCTACACCATAGCCTTGAACCAGAACATATATATATATATATATATAAAAGAAGAAGGATCTTTATATACAACAACTAGATCTAACAAATCATGTTGGTTATATAGAATTGATATTTGATTTGGCATGTAGAATTGTAAAACAAATAAACAACTGAGATATAGAGTTTCAGTGTCAAAGATGTAATTGCTATTATGAGGAAAGTACAAAAATTGATATTTACAAGACCAATTTTCAAGTAATCTTATCTATATTTTCAAAAAATAAAAATTTGATGAAAAATAGGAGATAGTGGCGCTGTGCTAACTTAGGTGTTAGTGACACTATTCGTGGCAGAAGATCAAGCATGCGCATGATCGAGGATAGCGACATTATCCCATAACATAGTGACGCTATCGGTCGCCAAACGCAAAAAAGACCTAATTTCGAGATTTGATACCTATAAAGGCATAAAGCCCTGGAGAACGTCCATTTTAATCCTTCGAGTTTTGTAGAAACCTTAAAATGGCCCCTCGGTCTCTCTTCGTGATTCTCACTCAATTGGTGGACTTTGAAGGTTTCTTGGAAGGAAAAGAAGGTAGGGGTGTTCAAATTCGGATATCCGGAAATTCGGATATCCGAATTTCGGATATCCGAAAATTTCGGATAGTGAATATTAATATCCGAATCCGTATCCGAAATTTCGGATATCCGAATTTCGGATATCCGAAATTTCGGATTCGGATTCGGATATCAATTCGGATATCCGATTTTAATAAAAAAAATTCAAATTTAATTAAATTAGCCTAAAAAATTCATTTATCCAATAAATATATTAAAATAAACATATTCGATATTACATTATGGTATTCAAAACCAAACGAAGGAAAAAAAGTATTAGATTAATCGACGAAACATAGTAATATATATAAAAAAAGAAAATATATTTTTTCGAATTCGGATATCGGATATCCGAAATATCCGAAATTTTGTAAAATCACTATCCGAATCCGAATCCGAAAATTCGGATATCCGAATTTCGGATATCCGAAAATTCGGATATCCGATTTTTCGGATAATTTAGCATCGGATTTTCGGATTTTCGGATACGGATATTTTTGAACACCCCTAAAAGAAGGTATGTGGGTGCCATAGAAGATCATTGCAAGAAGGATCAGCTTCATCTATTGTTTATAGACCATTGTAAGCATCCACAACCTCTGAATATTAAGTTTCCTTTCTTGAATGTGATTATGGAGTCATTTTTCTTGTTTATGGGGCAATGATGGTGACATCTTGTTGATCAGGGGATTCGGGGGGCTGGAGGACGAATCCTTTCTCATATGGAGCTCTTGAATCCTAGATTAATTTCAAACCTAGCCCTTTGAGGCTCTTGCCTGAATGAATGAGCTTGGTTTTCACTATTTTGACGTTGATATTCGCCATGGGCATGCATGGTCATTGATGCGATATCAGCTCCTTGTTCAGCTGCTTATCACTTCACGGGTAATTCCGATCGCCTGAAATGGGACCTGCGATCACAATCACAAGGGAATGGCAACGTTAGCCGTTCTCCGGGAGGAGGTCTCGGGAAAACGCTCCGATGCCTAAGTTAGATCTCCGGTGGGATTTGTTAAGTGTATAGTATGCGTGTTTAGAGAGTGATGGGTTTCGATCCCCTTACCGGATGCCCTCCAGGGGCTTTTATACGCCTTATCCTGTCTGGCTGTGGCCGACAGGATCTTTACTGTGGCAGGAGGGGACCAAATCGTCCGTTGGTAGTACGACCTTTGTCCTTCGCCGCAGCTCTATTGGCGCAGACCGGCCGGATGGGGCGCGCACGATCTGTGTCAGACTTGGGCGCCACGCGCAGGTCGAGGCGCCAAGTACAGTTCGTGCTGGTCGTTCCAGCGGACCCCTCATTGGAGAGCTGGAGTGTGATTCTCCAGGGAGATTTCGCCAGGGCGATATTTGTTGGCTGGAAATGACTTCCTGGCGAGGGATTTCCAGCGGTTGTCGACTTTGGGATCCTCGAGGAATGTGCTGGGGAGCGCGCTAGCGATTGCCAGATGGCACGCTATCAAGTCTCCCTAGCCTTAGGCATTATTGCGTGTGCGTAGCTAGTGATGGTGGCTAGGGCTAGCCTTGAGTGAAGCGTTGATGTGACGGTTTATTCAGACGGCATTAATCATTAACTTTGAATTTTGAAACTCCCGCTTACGGTTCTCCTTTATCCCACCTCTTTATATTCTCCGTTTTCCTCGGCCATTAGTTCCTTTGCGGTTTCTTTTGCCTTTATCAGTTTCTTGCTCTTCCCCTTCTCTGTTTTTCTGTCTATTATCGAAATGTGTTCTTCTTCGGGTGTTGGTCCTGATTCTCGGTATTATGATTCACTGGTGGCTCGTTATGGCTTTCAACCGGAGGATGGTGTTGAGCTTCCCGCCGACGGAGCCGTTTTCTCCTTTCCTCCTGCGGGAAAGGTCGGTATGTATCTGAAGCATTTCGAGGTTGGTTATCGGTTGCCTACATCGGACTTTTTCATGGAGGTTCTCGATCACTATCACGTTCATATTCATCAACTGGTCCCTAATGGTGTAAATAAGATTATCGCCTTCGAACTTCTGTCCAGGGCTGTTCATCTGGAGCCTGACTTGTTTGTTTTCCGCCATTTTTTCCGGTTCACTCGTGCCTCGACCGGTAATAACTATACGTTTTGCGTTCGTCAAGATCGCCCCACTCTTGTTACCGATCAGAAAGGGACCGCCCGGAACTGGTCTCAGCATTTTGTTTGGGTGAACGAGCACCGGGTTGGTGCTATGAAGCATCGTGTCGATCCTATCACTGATCGTGCTTTCACCCTTTTTCCCGCAAAAGAAGCTATCGCAAAAGTTCTCCGGTCTTTCCGTGTGGTCGGTGGGGAACTTCCTGAGTACATCCTAGCCGGCGCTGGAATGAGTACTTCCTGGCGCCTTCGGGGCAAGATGCCCGAATTCTTTACCATTGTGGACGGTTAGTTCTGATCCTTGTTGGCGTTGTTTCTAGTTTCTCCTTCTCCTCTCCCCCCTTTTTTTTTGAACAAGCAGAATGCTTGATGATTTTTTCTTGATTACAGGGCGAGAACATGATATCCGGTTTACTGACGTTCTGGCGAAGAATTACAATGGAAGTCTCCAGTACCGTGAGATTCCATTGATCGATCGGGTGCTCCCTTCTCGTGCCTTCCGTCACGAGGCTTTTATTACACGGTCCTCGGCGGTGCAAGAGGAGGAGAGACAGAGGGATGCAAGCGCTGGACCTTTGGTTTTTTCGGCTGTTGATGGACGGGTGGTTGATACAGAAGCTAGCGGTGAACAAGGTGGGTCTTCTAGGGCTTTGGTGAAAAGGCGAGCGGGGTTGTTTGCTACTGGTGAGGGTTCTGGAAGTGTGGTGCTACCACGGCGATTGCGTCCTCGCCGTTTGGCTGGTAGCGGTGGGGCTTCAGGTATTATTCCGCCCCAGTCTCCTGTGATTAATATTGCCGATGACACATCACAGGGTGGAGGAGTGGAAATGGACCAAGGCGGGGGTGCTCGTATCGGTACCCACCCTGTGGTCGAGAATGTTACTGGGGAAGGTTCTGGAGAAAGTAACCCTGCGCTGCCGATTGAACCTCGGCCTCCTCATCCGGACTTCAGTGGTTTTAGCCGTCGTGGAAGTGCAGCGGCTTTGGGGCCTCCTCCTTCGGGTTCTGGGGAGGCTGGCCACGTTGCTTCCACCAGGGTGTTTATTCCTGGATGGTCTTTATCGGAGAGTGCACGCCTTTCAAACTACCAAACTGCCCTAGAGTTTACACAGCATGTGTTTCCTCCGGGCACTCGTTCGGAGATGGGGAGCTATTCCCCGGCCTACTTGGTAGGTTCACTCCGGTATGCGGCTGCCCAAAGTGCTTGTTTCTTTGGTGAAAGCGTGAATTGTTTGGAGGAAATGCTGGCTGCCAATGCTGATCGCCCTTCTCTCCAGCAGGAGTTGGATGTCGCTCGCGCTGAGGTTGTCAAGCGTGAGGACTTATTGAAGGACCTTCGATCTCAAGTGGCATCTTTGCAGGGTATTGGGAGAGAGGTTGCTCAACTGAAGGAACAGGTGTCTGTGCTTGGACAGGAGAAGACTGATCTTCAAGATGCTTTGACTAGTGTAAAATCTGAGAACGAGGGTCTACACATCCAACTTGAGAGTGCTGAGAGGGATGCTGCCGAGCGTGACCGGGTTGCCCAGGCCAAGACACAGGCTCTTGAAGAGGCGGAGGCGGACCTGTCCTGGCTTTTGACCAACGGTGTTGTGGGTATTGTTGATTTGGTTATGGAAAGTCGGGACTTCGGGATGAACGTGCATCGGCTTAAGGAGGTGTGTATGGCGGTTGGGCAAGCTCAAGGGTACTCGCGTGCGGTCAAGGACATGAAAGCGGGTAAGGAAGTGGCAGTGGAGGAGGAGGAGGAGCCCCCAGTTGATCTCGGTTTAGAAGTGGATGAAGCGGTGGATGCTTTTATGAACGTTGATTATGCCACTGCTTTCAAGCTTGGGGAGCTCGGTGTGTCCGACTTGAAAGCCTTGTTGGACCCGAGTAATATTGTGTAACACCCGGCTTTTTAAACAAAAACACCCCTGAAAAATTTTTCATTTTTAACACGGTTTCAATACATAAAACCATAACAAGGGGTATATTTTAATAAAAACGGGTACAAGTGTATCAAGGAGAGTATAAATACTGTAGTCTCCTTTAAAGCCGGGCTGCTACTACAGCATCTAAGAGTCCTACTTCACGAGTCACGGACTCTATCTTGTCCCCTACCAGTATCATGCTAACCTGCAGGGACAGTAACAAACGGTATGAGCTACAAAGCTCAGTGAGTAATCAATTCTACAATAACACATAATAAATACACTCATGTATTTATCTGGATATCTAATCCAAATTTCTAGCCTTACTGGCTGACCGAATGTATCTCTAGGATTTCACATCCTAAGTTATAGTCTTACAGACTATGTCATGATAACCTGCAATTATCAAACCAAGTCAGTTATTTACACAAATAACTATACACAACTATTTCTGTCCCATCTTTCTCAGTCACATCGGACTGTACCGTATATCATGGCTAACAGCCGCACTCTGTGTCATAGCTATATAAGCTGCACCAAAACATTATCAGTATACATTTCATAGCCCGTAGGCTGTACCAGCTAGGTTTAACAACCCGATATCATGGCCAAAAAGGCCGCATCATGTACCTGTAACAAAATCATAGCCCGAAGGCCGCATCGGATAGATATGGCTCACGGGTTAGCCCGCTGTTGCCGTGGCTCACGGGTTAGCCCGCTGTTGCCTAGACTCACGGGTTAGCCCGCTGTTGTCTAAATAAGATTTGCTCATCAAAGTAAACCATGGCTCACGGGTTAGCCCGCTGTTGCCTAGACTCACGGGTAAGCCCGCTGTTGTCTATATATTGGTTTGACTTGTCAGAATGAATTATGGCTCACAGGAAAATCCCGCTGTTGCCTAGACTCACGGCTGGTTCCGGTATTGTCTATATAAGTTTTATTGACTCACGGCTGGTTCCGGTATTGTCATTTTATTTTGTTGACTCACGGCTGGTTCCGGTATTGTCATTTCATAGTGTAAATATATATGTATTAACTCACAGCTCCGTTCTTGTCATCGCAATGACTCACGGCTTATCTGGTATTGTCTTTTACATATATTTTACACTTGTCATTTTCGTCCCCCAAAGTCGTTTCAACCTGTAACAAAACAATCATCATATATCACATATGATATCAGTGAGATTACTCACCTGGATGCTAGCTGCATTTACATTCCGGTTGTTTCTTGCCTTTGCGTGCACCACAACCATTTTGTCCCAAACCTATATATTCATTTATATACCAAATGATAATAGGTTAACAATCATTCCAATTAACTCTAATACAATAGAGTTCAATAAAATAACATTACAAACAATGCCTAGTTAATAAACTTTCCGTTTACTAACTTTACGTGAATTTTACTATTCACCGAGGCATTCGGATCGGTCTACAGTGCCCCCGAGGGGTCGAAAACTCAATTTAGTATTTTGCCCCAACTTTTGAAACCATTAGGGACTTATGGTTCAAATTTGAGCTAAAACGAACAAGCGTAGCGAAAAATCACACTTTTTGGCCCCTGCTTGCCAAACACGACCCGTGTACATTTTGCCTTAGCAAAGACACGACTCGTGTAAAATGGACCAAGGCAAATTTTCACTCTACAGCTAGAACACGACTCGTGCAAACTGTGAAGGAAAATGGCACGACTCGTGCCAATCTGGGCAGACCAGATTCAGTCGCGATTTTCTACTGTAGCTTGCAGATTTCTCATTTTAACTGCTTAATGTTGTTCTAATTCATTTGGGGTTTGTTTACTGACAAAAACCCTTCATTAACACAGAGTTTTTAACCATTGAAACCCACTTAATTGGTCAAGATGAAGAATCAAAGTTCTTGACTCCAAAACCCTCAAAATTTCATCTTGATCAAAACCAAGTGTTTCAATGGTGTAAGCTTATCAATTGAACATGTTTCAAGTGCAGAATTCAAACACAAACACCTTAGACTTTACTGAATTCACGATTTCAGTTTAACCCCAAAAACCTTCAAGAACAACATAAGCTAAAACTTGGAACACTTACCTCCCAAGCCTTGAATTCTTCAATTTCCAAGCTTAGACTTGAAATCCAAGCTTTAAATCTTCAAAATTTCTTCAAGCAATTGCTGTAATCGCTCCAGAAAACCCTTCTCCCGTCTCTCAAAAATCTGCACATATTATGAAGAAGCTTCCAAACTTATACTTCCAGAAATTACACTTTGGCCCTTGAAGTTGCATTTCTTGAACAATTGCCACAAATAACACAATTTATGACAAAAATCACATTTTTATAACATTTTAAGTCCAAGACTCAAAATGTTATTACCAAACAAGTCCTTTTTTGTCCAAATGACCAAATTACCCTTTTGAGGTAAAATGACCATTTTGCCCTTTTATTATAATATATAATAAAAATGTCTTGGCGTTACAAATTCTCCCCTCCTTCAAAAGATTTCGTCCCCGAAATCATACTATCACGCGAGGGTAATTTCTTTCTCGTTACAATTCCGGTTTCTCATATCATATGGAAACCTTCATGGTTTTGCTATAGCTCTTTAACTATACCAAACTTCGTATCTCGTGGTTATATCACCACTCGCATATTACTCATTCGGTTGTCCCGGGTATCTTAATCACTTATCTTCCTCATTTCAACATGAGGGATTCGTTAGCATTTATCAATCTATGTTCTCAGAACCCTGAGACCCATAGAAAACTTTACAATCATCTTGAAGTTCATCAAGTATATTCAATTAATACACCGTAATTCTTGCGTTTGGGATATACGGAAAGGTCCAATCAACAAGGACTCAACTTTCCTTTTTGTCCCACATCAATTTCTAGTCCTTCCGGAGGGTCACTTTGAGTTCCACTATCTTCCCTTACTTGGGGTTTCAATGGTTTTACTCAACAATCCGCATACTACTCTTGTCGATCTTGGTCTATTTCTAAGCTTTCTCGACCTTGCCAAATCTTTTCTTCTGTTTGAGATACAATCTCAGGTTTAGTCAACAGCTTCTCCCCAACTTTCGTCTAGCAAATCGGCGTACAACACGGTAGTCTATACAATACTTCCTACGAGTCAATAAAATACTAGTATAATACCTATACTAATCTACAACTTCTACCAAGGATAGACGGTCGTCTAGTTTCCGCTAGGGTCTATTATGCCGATTTCAGGCATAACTCCTAAGGTCTGCATCATTATCTCACCTCGTCAATCCATCTGCGATTCGCACATAGTACTTACTAGTACTTTTGAACTAATAATTCTAAGAATTAATGCTAAATTCAGCAAATAATTCTAGTATCTCGATCCGATACAGTCGTCACCTGTAGTGCACGTCAACAATTTTCTTTATCTTTGTAGTTTTTCACTACTTTTCCACTCTTCATTTCTTCTTTGGTCAGTATAATTCTACACTGATTTCATCAACCAAACTGCAATTTACCCACATGGTGTCATACCCATACGGTATTTACAAAGACTTTACTACAAAGTCTATGATATTTTTCGTCCCATTTCATTTTTGGGATCGACAGTCCACATACTTCTAATGATTTGACTGTAGTTACACACAAGTCAAACACTTTTCACATGTCTTTCAATGTCTTTCTTCAGCCCCGGCCACCAACACATAGGTTTTATCGACCTGTCCAGTTTGGTATTGCCCCGGGTATGCTGCATATCTGATACAAAATACATCTTTTCAAGATAATTTTTATATTTCGTTTGACTTTGGAATTCACATTTACAACCGCCAAGGGTGTTAAATCACTGTGATATTCCAATTAACTTCCGCTACTTTTCAATCATTTGTTCACTTTTCACGTTTCCAGACTTGCACACATCTTTCTGTGCTACCCGAATCAACTCAGGTAATCAATTTGCCACGTTCATACACGTGAATGTAACCTACAAAGGTTACTCTTTCTAATTCTAGGCATCTGTAATCATATACGCCTTTCTGAGATGGTACAAGATTTCTTACCCGAAATCTCTAAGTAACCCATCTATCTTTACTATCTCATCTTCAGCTTCTTTTGATCAATTAAGTATTTCAACTTTTATGATCTTATCGCTATAAGCTTTACACCATACAAATAGTGTTTCCAAAGCTTAAACGCCACGTTCATAATTGCTACCGCAATGTCATGCATCCCCAGTCAACTTGGATACATTTCAATGATCTAATCCATCTTCTCTACTTAGCATCATTGCTAATGTTAGAGGTTCATACAAGGTTCATTCCAAACATTTACAACATATCTGTGGTCTTTCTACCACTCAGACCTTACACTTTCCTTGGTCAACTTTAGTCAGCTAACTAGCAATCAAGGAGCAGTTTTCTATAACTCTCCTATAATAACTCGCCAAATCCAAGGAATTACAATATCAGTCAGATTCCTCGGGCGATTCCAGCTTATCACATCATCTATCCCACTGGATTTATTTCATCATCTTTGGCAATATTATCATGCCCAAGGAGTTGAAACTTCTTTTAGCCAAATTTATCATATTTGGAGAATTTTAACATATCACTAAACTCAGTGAAGTAACTCCAGTATCTGGTACAACTGTACCTCATTTTCAATCTGGTTTCGAGAATATCACATTCTCAGTAGTCAATGTACATACACATTAACTTATCTTTCTTCTTTTCAAACAAGATAGGGCTCCATATTATGACACATACAGTCATATGAGATCCCAATTTACAAACAATTTCTTCCAATTGTTTTAGCACTCTGCCATCTCTGCAGAGGCCAATTAACACAGAGCCTAGATAACAGGAACGGCTCCCAATACTAGCTTAATCATAAGCTCTTCTTGCCAATCTGGCAGAAATCTTGGAAGTTCTTTTCAAAAGAATCATCCGAAAATTTATTTAAAGTAGTACACTACTATCACCACTTTATTAAACTTGGCCCATACCACGTATGCCAACTACCACATCATTCCTTTACTAACTCTTTCCCGAGTTTAAGCAAAGAAGCTAACCGGTATTCTCAACAACGGTCATTCACCATGGATTTTCATCCGCTCATTTCCGCTTTCTGAACTATCATGTTCATATTTCTACAATTCATGTTAGCATAATTCATTGCTAACTAATTCATAAGCACAATTGCTTCAGATTTACTGGTAGTCATCGGTTTCAGATTCATAGGGAAAAATGGTCCCGTAAATCTTAGGCAGACTACTTTCCAGGTGTTCAATATCTTGAACATACTTGCTATCTACAATAGCTATTTCAAATATTTCATCCAAAATCATTGATGAAAAATTCAAACAAGACATCGAGTCATCGATCCAAAGCATAGCTTCATGGATCGAATATAACATACACGAGTTATATTCAGAACAATGACATATGCAACCATATCAGTCTCCTCACGAGCTTCTTCCACAATCTACTGGGGTGCTCATGGTACCCTGGGTCCTTTTCGACCATTGATTCCTTCTTTCTTTCCTGGGTTCATCACCCGTTACTCCACATTTCACATGTGAGTATTTCATAAAGAAATGATCTATAGTTCCACACTGGAACCACTTCCGTCCCATACAACAAGCTCGAGCAATCTGCTCCTATCATCTGCAATTTCAGCATGTCAACGGTAGAGTCTCAACTCTACAATTTTCCTTAGTGCCTTTCCTGCACTGATCACTATACATAGTGGCTCTGTTTTGGTCCTTTCCCTATAAGGTTGGACCCAGTCTGTGGTAACTTCTCCCGAAGCGTCCACTAATCGTTTTCTGCTTTTTCTTGTAGTCTCAACTACTTGTCTTTCACCTTGATATCAACTAAGGTGAGCAACCGATTTCTTTATCTGACCACATCAGCTAACATTGCTCGTCATGTGGATTTTCTGCTATTCATCTCATTGTCCCTCGTTCGATGGAGCCTTGGGAAAAGGGCTGGTTCGCCTCTCAAAGCTGCACGCCCTAAATTCCTCAAAATACAATTCGTTACTCATACTTCTTATACGTTAGAAGTCAGCATTAGTTAGGTTATATATGTATAATAACAACTATATACACCTAACAGTTCATCATGTCTACTGTTTCAGGGTTTAAGTCCAGGAATCTACTCTATAGATACCTAGTTCACTTAAACCACGGCTCTGATACCAACTTGTAACACCCGGCTTTTTAAACAAAAACACCCCTGAAAAATTTTTCATTTTTAACACGGTTTCAATACATAAAACCATAACAAGGGGTATATTTTAATAAAAACGGGTACAAGTGTATCAAGGAGAGTATAAATACTGTAGTCTCCTTTAAAGCCGGGCTGCTACTACAGCATCTAAGAGTCCTACTTCACGAGTCACGGACTCTATCTTGTCCCCTACCAGTATCATGCTAACCTGCAGGGACAGTAACAAACGGTATGAGCTACAAAGCTCAGTGAGTAATCAATTCTACAATAACACATAATAAATACACTCATGTATTTATCTGGATATCTAATCCAAATTTCTAGCCTTACTGGCTGACCGAATGTATCTCTAGGATTTCACATCCTAAGTTATAGTCTTACAGACTATGTCATGATAACCTGCAATTATCAAACCAAGTCAGTTATTTACACAAATAACTATACACAACTATTTCTGTCCCATCTTTCTCAGTCACATCGGACTGTACCGTATATCATGGCTAACAGCCGCACTCTGTGTCATAGCTATATAAGCTGCACCAAAACATTATCAGTATACATTTCATAGCCCGTAGGCTGTACCAGCTAGGTTTAACAACCCGATATCATGGCCAAAAAGGCCGCATCATGTACCTGTAACAAAATCATAGCCCGAAGGCCGCATCGGATAGATATGGCTCACGGGTTAGCCCGCTGTTGCCGTGGCTCACGGGTTAGCCCGCTGTTGCCTAGACTCACGGGTTAGCCCGCTGTTGTCTAAATAAGATTTGCTCATCAAAGTAAACCATGGCTCACGGGTTAGCCCGCTGTTGCCTAGACTCACGGGTAAGCCCGCTGTTGTCTATATATTGGTTTGACTTGTCAGAATGAATTATGGCTCACAGGAAAATCCCGCTGTTGCCTAGACTCACGGCTGGTTCCGGTATTGTCTATATAAGTTTTATTGACTCACGGCTGGTTCCGGTATTGTCATTTTATTTTGTTGACTCACGGCTGGTTCCGGTATTGTCATTTCATAGTGTAAATATATATGTATTAACTCACAGCTCCGTTCTTGTCATCGCAATGACTCACGGCTTATCTGGTATTGTCTTTTACATATATTTTACACTTGTCATTTTCGTCCCCCAAAGTCGTTTCAACCTGTAACAAAACAATCATCATATATCACATATGATATCAGTGAGATTACTCACCTGGATGCTAGCTGCATTTACATTCCGGTTGTTTCTTGCCTTTGCGTGCACCACAACCATTTTGTCCCAAACCTATATATTCATTTATATACCAAATGATAATAGGTTAACAATCATTCCAATTAACTCTAATACAATAGAGTTCAATAAAATAACATTACAAACAATGCCTAGTTAATAAACTTTCCGTTTACTAACTTTACGTGAATTTTACTATTCACCGAGGCATTCGGATCGGTCTACAGTGCCCCCGAGGGGTCGAAAACTCAATTTAGTATTTTGCCCCAACTTTTGAAACCATTAGGGACTTATGGTTCAAATTTGAGCTAAAACGAACAAGCGTAGCGAAAAATCACACTTTTTGGCCCCTGCTTGCCAAACACGACCCGTGTACATTTTGCCTTAGCAAAGACACGACTCGTGTAAAATGGACCAAGGCAAATTTTCACTCTACAGCTAGAACACGACTCGTGCAAACTGTGAAGGAAAATGGCACGACTCGTGCCAATCTGGGCAGACCAGATTCAGTCGCGATTTTCTACTGTAGCTTGCAGATTTCTCATTTTAACTGCTTAATGTTGTTCTAATTCATTTGGGGTTTGTTTACTGACAAAAACCCTTCATTAACACAGAGTTTTTAACCATTGAAACCCACTTAATTGGTCAAGATGAAGAATCAAAGTTCTTGACTCCAAAACCCTCAAAATTTCATCTTGATCAAAACCAAGTGTTTCAATGGTGTAAGCTTATCAATTGAACATGTTTCAAGTGCAGAATTCAAACACAAACACCTTAGACTTTACTGAATTCACGATTTCAGTTTAACCCCAAAAACCTTCAAGAACAACATAAGCTAAAACTTGGAACACTTACCTCCCAAGCCTTGAATTCTTCAATTTCCAAGCTTAGACTTGAAATCCAAGCTTTAAATCTTCAAAATTTCTTCAAGCAATTGCTGTAATCGCTCCAGAAAACCCTTCTCCCGTCTCTCAAAAATCTGCACATATTATGAAGAAGCTTCCAAACTTATACTTCCAGAAATTACACTTTGGCCCTTGAAGTTGCATTTCTTGAACAATTGCCACAAATAACACAATTTATGACAAAAATCACATTTTTATAACATTTTAAGTCCAAGACTCAAAATGTTATTACCAAACAAGTCCTTTTTTGTCCAAATGACCAAATTACCCTTTTGAGGTAAAATGACCATTTTGCCCTTTTATTATAATATATAATAAAAATGTCTTGGCGTTACATATTGCTGGCCCTTCTCATGCGTAACAGGTACTTGTTGTTTTGTTTGCTTGTCTTTGGTGGTGTTCATGTTGTTTAAACAATGGTTGTAAGGCCCTTCTGAGGCCATTTGGACAAAATTTGTTTTTGTTTTGTAAGGCTCACGAGCCAAGACAATGTTGCTTTTGTGTTTGTATGGGATGTTAACTTGGTGGCCGCCGTAAACCCTTTTCCTTTGACTTGATTGCTTGTTTTTCTTGCTATCAGACAGAATTGAGACGACTGATTGGTCAAGTCTTATCCGTAGTCCCGTATTTTGGTTATAATCGAAGATCTATGCCGGTAGGCATCTTCCAAGGTAACCCATTTGGGTGGGCCTTTATGAGACTACGGCAGGAAGTCGTTGCGTTTGTTAAGGAGAATTTCATCCTTTGGGTCTGTAGGGCTTAAGACCAGTTGTTACCAGGTCTTTTTCAGGGTGTTTCACCTGAATAACCTTGCTAAGACTAGGACCAGGAGTCACTGAGTCCGCTAAGGGGTGTTTCACCCTTAAGGTTTTTAAGACTAGGACCAGGAGTCACTGGGCCTTCTTCAGGATGTTTCACCTGGGTAACCTTGCTAAGACTAGGACCAGGAGTCGCTGAGTCCGCTAAGGGGTGTTTCACCCTTAAGGTTTTTAAGACTAGGACCAGGAGTCACTGAGCCTTCTTCAGGATGTTTCACCTGGGTAACCTTGCTAAGACTAGGACCAGGAGTCGCTGAGTCCGCTAAGGGGTGTTTCACCCTTAAGGTTTTTAAGACTAGGACCAGGAGTCACTGAGCCTTCTTCAGGATGTTTCACCTGGGTAACCTTGCTAAGACTAGGACCAGGAGTCGCTGAGTCCGCTAAGGGGTGTTTCACCCTTAAGGTTTTTAAGACTCGGACCAGGAGTCACTGGGCCTTCTTCAGGATGTTTCACCTGGGTAACCTTGCTAAGACTAGGACCAGGAGTCGCTGAGTCCGCTAAGGGGTGTTTCACCCTTAAGGTTTTTAAGACTAGGACCAGGAGTCACTGAGCCTTCTTCAGGATGTTTCACCTGGGTAACCTTGCTAAGACTAGGACCAGGAGTCGCTGAGTCCGCTAAGGGGTGTTTCACCCTTAAGGTTTTTAAGACTAGGACCAGGAGTCACTGAGCCTTCTTCAGGATGTTTCACCTGGGTAACCTTGCTAAGACTAGGACCAGGAGTCGCTGAGTCCGCTAAGGGGTGTTTCACCCTTAAGGTTTTTAAGACTAGGACCAGGAGTCACTGAGCCTTCTTCAGGATGTTTCACCTGGGTAACCTTGCTAAGACTAGGACCAGGAGTCGCTGAGTCCGCTAAGGGGTGTTTCACCCTTAAGGTTTTTAAGACTCGGACCAGGAGTCACTGAGCCTTCTTCAGGATGTTTCACCTGGGTAACCTTGCTAAGACTAGGACCAGGAGTCGCTGAGTCCGCTAAGGGGTATTTCACCCTTAAGGTTTTTAAGACTTAGGACCAGGAGTCTCTAAGTTTTTGCCGACATTTTATTTGTTTGTAACATGTATAAGTAAAAAACAACATTTTCATTCATTACTTTGCTCATGTGACGGTTACAATTTTGGATGGATGTTGGTAGTCGAGTTCATTCGGCAGTATTCCTAGCAGTGGAACTGTTTGAGGTTCTGGACGTTCCATGTTCGCGATATCGCTCTCCCTTCCAAAGTTTCCAGGATGTAGCATCCTTTTGGGTTGGCCTCTGTAACTCTGTATGGGCCCTCCCATGTCGGGCCAAGTTTGCCTCGCTGTTCGGCGTGGCTTGCTTCATTTTTCCGGAGAACCAGGTCGCCTACCCCAAAACGCTTCTCTCTAACCCGAGTGTTGTAGTATTTCTCCGTCGCTACCTTGTAGCACGCCTGTCATATGTTTGCTAATTCTCGCTTCTCCTCCAGGATGTCTAGATTGAGACGGAGATCCTGGTTGTTCTTTTCTTCTGTGAATTCTGTGGTACGTAGGCTGCCTACAAAGATTTCTGGTGGCAGCACGGCCTCTGTGCCGTATGTTAGTCTAAAGGGAGTTTCGTTTGCTGACGTTCGTGGGGTAGTGCGGTATGACCACAATACCGTAGGTAATTCTTCTACCCAGCAACCCTTTGCTTTCCCCAGCCTTTTCTTCAATCCCATCACCAGTGTCCTGTTGGACACTTCGGTTTGGCCATTGGCTTGGGGGTGTGCAACAGATGTGAACTTTTGTTTGATTAGCCTCTCGGTGCACCAAGTACGGAAGGGGTCTTCTGCAAATTGTAAGCCATTATCACTGACTAGGACTTTGGGGGTACCAAATCTGGTCAGAATGTTTTTCCACATGAATTTAATCATGTTCCTTCCTATTATGGAGGCGACGGCCTCCGCTTCGATCCACTTGGTGAAGTAGTCCACCGCGACTATGAGAAACTTCACTCGGCCGGGTGCTTCCGGGAATGGGCCTACTATGTCGATACCCCATTGGTAGAAGGGCCATGGACTTGAAATGCTGGTCATGGGGGCTGCTGGCAAGTGATGGAGTGGTGAAAAAGTTTGGCATGCAACACATTTCTTTGTTACTTCCTTTGCGTCTGAATGGATTGCTGGCCAGTATACCCCTGCTCTAAGGGTTTTTCCCGTGAGTGCTCTGGCGCCTTCATGCGCTCCAGCTTCGCCTGCGTGTATCTCTTCTAACACTGTTTTGCCTTCGTCTGCGGTGATGCATTTTAGCCAGGGCTCTAGATGTCCTCGCCTGTATAATGTGTCATTTCGCATTGCATATTGGGGAGCTTTTATTTTGATCTTTCGTGCTTCAACGACATCATTTGGCAGGAGGCCTTGCGTCAGGTAGTCGACCGAAGGTGTCATCCAAGTGGTCGTGGCTGTGTTGATCGGTGCTATTTCCTGGCCGTCGATGCTTCTTTCTTTCAGGACTTCCACCAAGACCTCTTTGGATAAATGGTCGAATGCCGCAGAAGCTAATTTGCTCAGCGCATCGGCTTTTCTATTGGCTGAACGCGGGATTTGCTTGACTATGAAAGTTTCCATCGTGGCTGCAATTCTGTTAACTTCCTCTACATACTTTTTCATCCGCTGGTCTTTTAGTTCGTAAGCCCCATTGATTTGGTTTGTTACTAACAGAGAATCACTATGCGCCAGGAGGTGTTTCACTCCGTTCTCTTTCGCGAGTCGCATCCCAGCAAGCGGTGCCTCGTATTCTGCTTCATTGTTCGTCGTCTGGAAGTCGAATCTGAGTGCATAGGTTATTTCCTCGCCTTCTGGGCTCGTTAGCACTAGACCCGCCCCCGAGCCTTCTTTGCTTGCTGCCCCATCCGTGTGGAGCATCCAGGTTTCTGGAGGTGCGCCTGGTTCTTGTTTTGTAGGTTGACTCTTTGTGGCTTCTTCTTCCTCTGGTATTTCCACCAAAAAATCCGCTAGAGCTTGGCCCTTGATGCTTGTTCTTGGTTTATAGTCGATATCGTGTTCCCCTAGCTCGATGGCCCACTTGGCTAGGCGGCCTGATTTCTCTGGTTTTAGTAATATTTGGCAGATTGGCTGGCTCGTCAGTACTTCGACATGGTGAGCCTGGAAGTATCGCCTCAACCGGCACGCTGCATAGATTAAAGCTAGGACTAGCTTTTCTAGTTGTGGGTAGCGTAGTTCTGGGCCTTGGAGCGCGCGACTGACGAAATAGACTGGTCTCTGTTGGTGTTCCCTTTCCACAGTTAAAACTGCACTTATTGCATCTGGCGACGCCGCCAGGTACATGGATAATTTCTCCCCTGGGACTGGGCATGCTAATGTAGGCAGCGATTTCATTGCTTCTTTTAAATGCGTCAGAGCAACTTCTGCCTCATCTGTCCATTGGAAATTGTTCTTGTTAACGCAGCCTTTCAGCGTGTTGAACAACGGAAGGGCTTTTTCTGCTGACTTTGCTACAAAGCTTCCAGGGCTGTGAGTTTCCGTTGAGTCCCTGTATTTCTCGCAGGCACGCTGGCGATTTTATTCCGACGAAGTCTTTGATCTTTTCTGGGTTTGGTTGGATGCCCTCTCGCGTTACATAATAGCCCAGGAACTTTCCTTCTTCTACGCCGAAGGTGCACTTGGCCGGGTTGAGCTTCATTTGTGTTTTGGAGAGTGTTTTAAGGGTCTCTTCAATGTCTTGCAACAGGGATTGTTCTGCTCGGCTTTTTATGACCATGTCGTCGACATATACCTCCATATTTCTTCCGATTTGGTCCATGAACACCTTGTCGACGAGCCTTTGGTATGTTGCTCCGGCGTTCTTTAGACCGAACGGCATCTTCTGGTAGCAGAAGGTGCCATGGTCTGTGTAAAAGGCTGTTTTGTCTTCGTCTTCTTTCCGCATGAGAATCTGGTGGTAACCCTTATAGGCGTCTAGGAAACACTTCCACTTAAAGCCTTCCAGCGATTCTACTTTCTGGTCTATCTCAGGGAGTGGATAACAATCTTTCGGGCATGCTTTGTTCAAATCAGTGTAGTCGATGCACATTCTCCAACTGCCGTCGCTTTTCTTTACCATGACTGGGTTGGCAATCCATGTTGGAAAGAAAGCTTCACGAACAATGCCGGCTTGTACTAATCTGGCGACTTCTGCGTTGATGGCGTTGTTGCGTTCTCCTGCTTGGCCGCGGCGTTTTTGCTTGACCACATTGCTTCCTGGTATGACGTTAAGATTGTGTTCAATGATTGTTCTTTCTACTCCCACCATATCCGCTGGCTCCCAAGCGAACACGTGCTTATATTTTCTCAGCAGGGATATTACATGTTTTCGTAACTCTGTCGGTAATGTGCTTCCAACTTGTATTTTTTGGTCTGGGTAATCGTGGTAAATTATTTCTCTGCTTTCTTTAGGCTCGTCTCTTGGGCGCTTTCGTTTGCCATCGATGTCTGCGGGTAGCATTATCTGGTAGCATTTCAGCGTCTTTTGTGGTGTTGCCAGGACGGTGGCCACGCCGGTATCCGTTGGGAACTTTATTATGCCGTGTAGCGTTGATGCAACGATACCGAAGTATAGCGCTGCTGGTCTTCCCAGGATGATGTTGTGTTCTGATGGTGCTCATACTACTGTGAATTCAAGCGTAACAGTTTTCTTTCGCTGGCCGTCATCTATCGTGATGGGCAGGCAGATCATCCCAGTTGGTATGATTGTGTGCCCTGTGAAGCCAGTTAGATTTCCTGCTAGAGGGCGTAAATCTGTCCTCCATTCCCATAGCAGCTGGCGAAAGCAATGTTCGAACATTATATCTGCTGCGCTGCCACTATCGATATGTACGCGGTGGATGATAATGTCTCGAACTCTGGCTTGGATAATGAGTGGGTCGTCGCCGCTCCATCCTTCTGGCTTCCTATCCCTACTAGAAAATGATATCTGTTGATCGTCAACGTCCGGTGTTTGTTCTCGTGTTCTGCGGTGGTGTTTGTGTATTACCAGAATCTCTGGCCCTTTCTTCGGTGCATCCTTGTTTCTTGCTGGTGCATCGTTCTTATCGTTCTTTGGAAGGATTGACTTGGCTATGTCATTTAGGTTTCCTCATTGTATTCTTTGGTCGAGTTCTTTCTTCAACACGGCGCATTCTGCTGTGTCATGCCCGTAGCATTTGTGGAATTCACAGTATTTAGATTGATCTCTTGGACGTTCTGGCGTTCTTCCTGCCGGCTTGCTTTTTTCCGCCACGGCCAGAATGTCTGTCCGCTTGTACCGCCTGTCATCTCTATAGTGGTTGTTGTAGGGTCTTTGGGATTTACCTATTCTGAAAGGTTGTCGTCTATCGCCAAGGTAGTGTGAGTGGTTTTCTCTTGCTTTTGTTGAAGGGGTGGCTGCAGCTCTTAGGTACGCTTCTTTGGCGGCCGTACCTTCTTCCTGGCGTAGGAAACGTTCTACCCGTTCCTTCATCTCCTGGCGAGTGGCTGGTGGTCTTCCCAAGAACTTCGTTGATAATGGGCCTGGCAATAAGCCATGTGTGAAAGCTCCAGTTACCAGGTTGTCGTTTTGTCCTGGTACATTTAGCGTTGCTTCATTGAATCGTTTAAAGTATGCTCTAACCGTTTCGCCTTCCAGTTGTTTACAGCCAATGATCTCTCGGATATCTCCCCTATATTTGCGTAGTTGCATGAAGTTTGAGAGAAATTGTTCCTTAAGCTCGGTAAAGTTTCTGATGCTGCTTGGCGCGAGACTTTTGAACCATGCGCCTGCGTTCCCGTCTAGTGTCGTTGGGAAGTGTGTGCACCAGAAGCGTTCGTCTAACTTCAGTGATTGCATGTGTCACTCGTATGTGTCGATATGGCTGTCTGGGCAGGTGGTTCCATTATATGTCTTTAGGTGTGGTAGTTTGGCTGTGTTTGGCATATCATAGTCGTGTATTTCTTTAATGAACGGAGATTTGTATGCTAGGGGGAGGCGGGTTTGTGTTGTTTGTTGTTTGGATAGGAGGTGTAATGGGTTGGTATATCGGCGGTTGAGTGTAGAACAAGGGGAATGCGCTGGTTGGTATGCCTCCCAAGGATGAAACGGGTGTGTTTACTGGTGTTGGCGTAAAGCTTGTGAATAATGGTGCTACCGTTGGTTGGGGTGGCTGGAAGAAAGAAGTGGGTGAAGGGCTGAACATTGGTGGTCCCGTTGAGGGCTGGAATGGCGTAAATGGGTAGCTAAACGGTATATATGGCGGCGGTGTACTTAAGGGTAGGGGTGTTGTAGTCTGTTGGAATGGCGAAGAAGGAACTGGTGTTTGAGGGATCAAGGGATGTTCAGGAGGATTAGTTCTTGGTGGCGACGGTGCTGTTGGTAATGTTTCTATTAGTATTGGGCCCAATGGTAGCATTGAGCGTATGGGGCTTCTGGGTTGTTATCGTCGCTGGTTTATCCTTCAGTCGTCATTACCGGAGATTAGAATGGTGGTTTCTTGTTGCGTGTCACAACACGGATGGCGCCAATGATGCGATATCAGCTCCTTGTCCAGCTGCTTATCACTTCACGGGTAATTCCGATCGCCTGGAACGGGACCTGCGATCACAATCACAAGGGAATGGCAACGTTAGCCGTTCTCCGGGAGGAGGTCCCGGGAAAACGCTCCGATGCCTAAGTTAGATCTCCGGCGGGATTTGTTAAGTGTATAGTATGCGTGTTTAGAGAGTGATGGGTTTCGATCCTCTTACCGGATGCCCTCCAGGGGCTTTTATACGCCTTATCCTGTCTGGCTGTGGCCGACAGGATCTTTGCTGTGGCAGGAGGGGACCAAATCGTCCGTTGGTAGTACGACCTTTGTCCTTCGTCGCAGCTCTATTGGAGCAGACCGGCCGGATGGGGCGCACACGATCTGTGTCAGACTTGGGCGCCACGCGCAGGTCGAGGCGCCAAGTACAGTTCGTGCTGGTCGTTCTAGCGGACCCCTCATTGGAGAGCTGGAGTGTGCTTCTCCAGGGAGATTTCGCCAGGGCGATATTCGTTGGCTGGAAAGGACTTCCTGGCGAGGGATTTCCAGCGGTTGTCGAGTTTGGGATCCTCGAGGAATGTGCTGGGGAGCGCGCTAGCGATTGCCAGATGGCACGCTATCGGTCATAAAGTTTATGTTTTTATGGATTTAGAGAATGATTAAGAGGGGTTTGGAAGGTATTAGACCTTAGCTTAATGTATTAAGAGTTGGACAAAAAGATTGGCTGAACAGCGGAGATAGTGCCACTATTTATGAAAATAGCGATGATATCTCTAAAGGACAACCCACGATCGTTTTGCACTTAGCGATACTATCCATAGGAGATAGCGGCGCTAAGTAAAGGTTGACTTATGGGTTGACCTTTGACCTGTTGACCTTTGACTTTTAGGATAGTTTGACTTTCGGGTCAAACCTTAGGGAATAAAGGGATTTGACATTAGAAATGGCCTGAGAAGTTTGTGTTGACTTATATATCGTTATGAATTAGGAAGTTCGTGAGGATTTGTTACCGAGGCTTCCTTGTTTCTGTATAGTTAACTATCAAGTGAGTCTCATCACCTTACTGGTTGTGATATTAATGTATGTATATATTTTGCTCGTGAATGATTATTGACGGATTGGGGTGAGCCCGATAATCAAAGAACGAGTTGATTATAGGCGGATCCGGCAAGCCCGAGGGCCGAGTTGTTCGGGGCAAGCCTGGAGACTGTATTTGACATGATTCATGTAATGAAATGTATGGTAATTTGGGGGAACTCACTAAGCGATGTGCTTACAATGTTATTTAAGTGTTTCAGGTACTCGTAGTGACGTTGGGAAGGGCACGGTGTGCCTACATCAGCATCCACATTTTTATGACTTCCGTTATTATCTCCTTTTTATGTTTATGACTGAATTTGCTAAACCTAAAAGAATGTTTTTGTAAATGAATGGTTGGAAACTTAATGTTTTTTTATGTAATCGAAGAAAATTTTTGGCTTGAATTTTTGGGATGTTACGAGAGTACAATATCTAAAATAACTTACTTTCAACTCACTCTATCCTTTACTACATTTTTAACAAACTATAAAATGAATATTACATGGGTATTTATAGTTGTGCACACAAGTCATAAGGTGTTTAAAGCCACATATCTAAATGGGTCTTCCAAGCCTCCTCAAGTCATCTCCCATGTAAAGCTTTGCAGCCTAACAATCTCCCCCCTAAAGCTTGGAATGGATGACGAAGCTCTAAAATCCAAAATAAGCATCTAGGAATAAGAAGTCTAATCGTCACATCATGATGAGAAGCGATGATGAAGAGATCTAAAGACTTGAATCTTCAATAACCATACAAAGCAAGTTTCACGTGATTAATCATCCTTGAGCTTCAAAAGCAATCCCAAAAATAAGCAAGAAATCAAACCCGTAAAAGCCCACTTCAGAACCAATCATCAAAATCACTTGTATGCTTCCTAAATCAATTAAGAATTCCCTATCAATATCACATCGGTTTTCAAAATCATTTTGAAAAACACTCACTAAAAGTATAATCATCCAAAAGTGTCATGTAACATCTCAAAAATCCGATTCTCAACCAAACTTGATCGAGAAAAACTGAAGTCGAGAGACATTAACGCCCAAGAAGTTTCATGCAATAATCTCCATAAGCACATCAAGCTAGAATAATTTCACAACTTCAATAATTTTCCCCCAAGGTTCATTAAAAATCACCATTTTTTAAAAATTCCAATCATCTTTCCAATGACCATATTAAATTCCCCCCAACAAATATTACAAAAGCTTCAAAAGAACATCAAAATGTGCCCTTATAAAAAATTGTCAAACTCCCCTCGACAAATGAAATAAACAATAAGCTGCAAATTCAAAAAAGTCAAAAAAATATGACGTTGTTAGGAACTAACTTTTCGGATCACCTTTGACGTGATCACGTGACCTCATAATCTTGGAATAAAATGTATACTGTTTGTTCGAATTTCTATGTTCATAAATTTCTTGTTCTATACACCTTGATCATTAGCCCACTCTAATCATTAAAATAACCCAATCCAATACCATACAATATTGAAATACTTGGCCCAGATATGTAAATGTCCAGCCCAAACAAATTTTTTAACCTATATAACTTCACAAATTCTAAACATCTGCCCAATCTGAATATATTGATCCAATCTTGTACGTATTAAACACCACCTTAAATCATACACCGCCTCAAATCGCTAGTACCGATAAGTGAGCAATAACTTGACCTCAATGGTTAATGAGACCTTTTGATTTGGCGACACATCATCACTTGATGACCGGAACAATCTTATGACTTCAATCAAACAATTAGCGATCAAGGAATTGACGAGCTGACATTGATCAAATACAAAATGATTTAGCGAGACAATTCTCTATATAACTATATTAAGATTTGGCAAGACAAAGTTAGCGATCACAGAATTAGCAAGCTATCATTCATTACCCTTTTAGCGAGACTAACCTGGTAATTGCAAATTAGCGATATCTAAGTTCAAATGGCAACGACTAAATAGCGACTCTAACACAAATCAATTCTGATCGGCTAGTTCTACATTTGCGATGTTTAATTAATGGCCAAAGGCATTTTAGCGATCATACGATTGTCATAATCAGTAGATTCAAGTGACTTACCACTTGAATCTGCCATTACAATAGGTATAGTCATTTTAAAAACACAACAAATGAATTACTATAAAGGAAACATGAAAGATGCATAGTCAAAGAGACCAAGATTTCACACCTTAGGTCAAGGTCAACCACACAACTTCCATAATAAAAAAAAGGCAAAATGAGACGGAGGCCCTATCTACTTTCGCTTTATGTTTTAAATGGTCCATAAACTATTTTTCTTGTTTTTTAAGGGAACAAGTCTGTGTTTTGTGTGTTTAAATGGTCCCTCAAACGGAATTGAAGGGGTAAACCGGTTACCTCTTTGCATTGTCATCTTTCAAATGCCACGTCAAATGCCATGTCATTTATGCTATTTGCCACATCGGTTAAATCATTTGCCAAGTCATTAATATGACATAGAGAAACACAATTATCGTTCCTCTCGTTCACGTATTCCAAAACAAAAGTCAAGAAAAAACCCTAAAACACTAGAACAGTTAAATTTCACAATACGTAGTTCTTCCCCAATTACAAAATTTACAATCAAAAAAGTTTCCAGACCTTTTATCGGTTGTATTCGAGTGTATCAAATGGTGGGTATTATTACTCGATAGTGCCAATCCTCTCTTCAATCGATCTCTGAGCTTGCGATCCGAGCGGTCTCTGTAACCCCATAGAAACCATGTTCCGTCAAGTAGCTTATCGCCTCCTCACGCGATCTACCAACACTTACTCCGTCGGCACCGCTGCCACCCTTTGCCGACCCTACTCAACCGAGGTCTCCGTTGATGCCGCAACCGGAGACAGTGCCTTCGTTGAGGCATGGAAGAAGGTGGTTGATTGGGAGGTCACTGGTGGAAAAAGTGTCTGCAACTACACAGGGATAACCTGCAACGATGAAGGCTACATAGGCAAGATTGGTTTTTCGGGGTAGAATTTATCCGGTCGTTTCCCGGAAAACATATGTTCATACTTCATACCTGCTGCAACCGGAAAGCTTGTATATCAGTCATAATGATATTCATGGTGATTTCACTTACAGCATCACCAATTGTTCGTTATTGGAAGAATTGACAATGACATATACAAATCGCGCTGGAAGATTTCGTCTTTGATGGTATCCCTAAGGTTTCTTGATATATCATGTTGTTCGTTTACTGGAAAATTCCCCATTTCTTTTATAAACCTAACCAATATTGAAGTGGTGAACTTCAATGAGAATGGTGGTTTTGACATGTCGACATTACTCAGCGATTTAGTGATTTTTCTGAAAATACATCGCCACCGTCGTGAGCCTGTTCTCCCCCTTCAATTACAAACCGGAAAAGAGAGCACATTTACAGTGGATCGATAGATTGCCCTAATTCCCCCGGTTCGTCCATTTCTATAAATTACATGGCAGCCACGTATGCACTTACTATACAACCACATTAGCTAGAAGGGATTACGTGGCAATTTTAACCGGTTATATGAGTTAGGTGACCAAATTAACAGGTCAATATCGACTTCATGCCCTTAGAAAGCCAAAAAAAACCTTAGGGACCTTTTAAACCAACTTCGGAAACATTATAGAGCTACAGTGTCATTTTGCCTAAAAAAATAATCAATATAGTAGAAAATAAATTAACCGGAGAGCACAGAATACAAAGCTCCTACTCCTTGCTACAAAGAAAGAAAGATTTAGAGAGAGTATCCCAAGATAACAACTCACATATAGAAAGAAAAAACTTAGGCTCAAGGAATAGAGACGACTAATACACCACTAGAGTAAAAGAACCAACGTTCCAAGAACATATATCTAACAATCTGCGAAGAATCTAAGAGATCTATAACGATAGGAACAAATTTACACCAGAGTCCCGAACTAGAACATATATAAAGAAAAGAATAAGGATCTTAACAGACAACAACCTGTTCTAATATACCATGTTGGTTATACAAAACCAACATTTTATTTGGCATGCAGATTCGTAAAACAAATGCACACTTGGGATCTTGTGTTTTGATGTCAAAGATGTAATTGACATTATGAGGAAAGTACAAAAATTGATATTATAACATCTAGAATAACTTACTTTCAACTCACGCTATCATTTACTATATCTCTATGCATAAACTATAAAATGAATATTACATAGGTATTTATAGTTGTGCACACAAGTCATACAGTGGTAAAAGCCACACGTCTAAATGGGTCTTCCAAGCCTGCTCTAGTCATCTTCCATGTAAAGCTTTGCACCGTAACATTCTTCCCCTCAAAGCTTGGAATGGATGACGAGGCTCTAAACTCCAAAATAAGCATCTAGCGAATAAGAAGTTCAATCGTGACATCATGATGAGAAGCAATGATGAAAAGATCCAAAATCTTGAATTTCAATAGCCTTCAAACCGGGTTCGAGGATATGTAACCATACATAGCAAGCTTCAAGAAATTAATCATCATTGAGCTTCAAAAGTAATCCAAAAAATAAGCATGAAACTAAACCCGCCATGAAAACCCACTTCAAAATCAATCATCCAAATCACTTCTATGCTTCCCAAATCAATTGAGAATTCCCCCTCAATATCACACCGGTCTTCCAAATCATCATGAAAAACACTCGCCAAAAGTATAATTACCAAAAAATGTCATGTAACAACTCAAAACCCCGATTATCAACCAAACTTGATCGAGAAAAACCAAAGTCAAGAGACATTAACGTCCAAGTAATCGCATGAAATAATCTCTATAAGCACATCAAGACTAGAATAATTTCCCAATTTCAAAAAATCTCCCCAAGCTTCACTAAAAATCACAATTTTCTAAAAATTGCAATCATCTTTCGAATGACCATATTAAATTCTCTCCCTTTTGTAATTGAAAAAAGATTACAAAACCTTCAAAAGGGCATCAAAATGTATGTGAAAGCATGGGAACTCATGATACAAATTTATCAAACTCTCCCTCGACAAATGAAATAAACAATAAGCTCCAAATCTGAAAAAATCGAAAAAATATAACGTTGTTAGTAATTGAATTTTCAAATCACTTTCGACTTGACCTCATAATCTTGGAATAAAATGTGTACTGTTTGTTCATCTTAAATTTCTCTCTTCATGAATTTTTGTTCTCATCATTAGCCCACACCAATCATAAAAATAACCCAATCCAACACCATATGATATTGACATACTTGGCCCAAATATGTAAATGTCCATCCCAAACAAATTTGTTAACCCATATAACTTCATAGATTCTCAAGTCTCAACACCGACCCAATCTCAATATGTTGATCGGAACCTTGTGAGTATTAAACACCACCTAAACAGCCTCAAATTGGTAGGTCCAAAAAATTAAAGACTGTAACTTGAAAGTTCAGTGGGATTGCAACTTCAGTGATTTACGACTTCAATCCAATACCAAAATTAGCAAGGCTCTCAAACATTCGTCAAAAATTGAAACAATTTACTAATTCAGTGAGTTCTCACTTTGCCCGAGATAAATTGTGATGTTAATGGATTATTAGCGAGATCATTAGAACACTTTTACAGTCGCTAAATTCCTTGTAGTTATCGCTAAAATCAATCACCAAAACAAGTCACTGGTTCAGCCATATTAGGGGTGGTAAGGACCAAACGGTACCGGAATAGCTGCCCCCGCCCCCACCCCGAACTCCCACATATCCCCCGACCCCGCTCCCGCCCCTGAAATCCCCCGTTTGTCAACCCCCGACCCGCCCCCGGTTTTGTCCGTCGCCCCCGATCCCGCCCCTGTTTCCCCGTTTTTATGGACTTCAAATTGATATTTTTAGGCGTAAATTGCAGTTTTTAGGTGCGAAAATTGCTACATTTTGGACTTAAAAATGTTGCATTTTGGGGGGCTAAAATATGTATGTTTTTGCAGAATTTTGAAACTAAAAAACATTAATTTTTCGAGCTCCAATTTGGTTGTTTTGACAAGTTTTTTGGCTGAATTTTGGCAGCTCAAAAACTTGATACAACATACTTAAAGTTACAAAAGTAAAACACAATAAATCCAAAATTACAAACGGAAATCGAAACATGACAAGTCTAAAAATACATGACCAAATAAAAAACATCCATTAAACGTATCCAACTCCACATTGCTTTTCATACCTAAATAAAAACAAAGAATAATAAGATATATGTTTGTATTTGTTTAGTCAATACAATCCTTAAAAAATACCATACTTTATTACCTTATTTTCTTGTTTTTCTTCATCACCATTTCCTCTACTACCATCAATAACAAAACCTAACAATAAAACAAATGATTTTGATAAATAAAATATATTAAAAGGAATAAAGCAAATAATAATTCAAGTAAAGTCATATATACCTCATTTTCCCGCCCATAGCCAATTTTGAGTGCAAATAGTGGCTTCAATTGTTTCCGAAAGAAGTTTGCTCCTATATGGACCCACAATTCTACCACTTGTAGAAAAGAAGACTCCGAAGCAACCTTAGAAATAAGAATGAACAATATATCTCTTGCGATATCACACAATATGGGATATTTAATCGCATTTAATTTCCACCACGCTAACACATCAAACTCACGACTTCCGGGTAAAGTGCATTCTTCTAAGTACTTTTCTAATTCGTTTTTTTTCCATAAACGGTACTACTAGAAGAATTCCACAAAAAGAAAAGCATCTAATGATTCCACATCACCATTCCACATCACCTCCGGAAGTGGCATTTTGACTAGAAGTGGGCATATCAACATCACTTTCTTAGCTCACAACTCTTGACTCGTATTGTGCAAATGTTTCTTCACAAATTTTACGCACACTTTGAAGCTCATATTTGGCTTCCTCTACACCATAAATAAGAGGAAAAAAAAATACTCTAGGATCTTCATCTTAAACATTGGATCCAAAATGGTAGCCATAGCCATCACCCCATGACTATCTTTCCAATATTGGTAAAATATTTTAATCATATTTGCTGCCATGGTGGTTATCTCAATAAAACTAGAAGAGTCGTATTTCTTCAAAGCTAACTTATTTCACATATTTTTGGGAAAAATGTTGCTTGTTAGGTATTTTGTTCCTGAAAACAACTATGTGACACTATAAAGCCCATTCATTTTCATCGGACAAACTCTTATATTGGGGTTTCCGTTGTTTTAAACGAAAAAACACCTTTTTATATTTCACAGCTACAACAAGCATTAAATATGTAGAATTCCAACGTGTTTTACAATCAAGTACATATATAAACCTAACAATTAACAAATGAAAATTAATTTAATTAAATGAGTACATAATGATATCTTACACAAATAATTATAATTTTAAATATTACCTCAAAAGCCGACTTTGTAAGTTCCACGAATCATCAATGAAATGGGATGTAACGGTCATGTATCTTTTCCATTGGTTGTTGGAAGTCCACATGTCAGTCGTTATCGCAATCCCACCTCGAATACTCTGCGATAAATGCATTATATTTTGCTTTTTTCCTCATCGTACAATTTAAAGACGTCATTTTTAGCGGTGTTTCTACATATCGGCTTAAATAATGGTTGGAGCCCCCAAACAAAACGTCTAAATCCCACATGTTCAACAACACTAAGTGGGTAATCATGTTGTCTGATCATCCTAGCAAGATCGACAAGCGATTCCTCTTAACTAAAACGATGAGTTGCTAAAGTTGAGCCCTCACTCTCGTCAGTCTTAGATCTTTTCGCGGTTAAACGGCTCTGAAAATCATCAATTTTTCTTTGTCCCACACATATCTTACATGACTTAAAGTGGGTATGCAAACCATTCGTTCCATTTTTACTTTGATATGCAAATGACCTTTTACAATAATTACAAACAACCATATGTTTTCTTTTAAGGGTTTCTAATGTGAAATGAGCCCAAATTGGAGATCGTAGTTTTCTTTTTGAATCATCCACTTGAGCTGCAGAATTGGCGGTATCATTAACGGTCTTTGAATCCATTGGCTAATTTTGCTCCGCCGAAGACATGAAATCTGAATTAAAATAGAAAATGTATAAATATACAAAGCACAATATCAGAAATAAACATCTGAAACACAAAAATTATAGTATAATTCAAACATCGAAACACATATGAGAAACACATCTGAAGACAGAAAATATTAACTCTGAAGCAAAAACCAAAGGTATTCTGAGGCATTCTAATACACCATCTGAAACAAAAATCCAAACTCTGAACTTACCGATGCTTCGACGTCTCCGACGATGGTTCTCAGGCGAGGTCTCTAACGATGTTCTCAGGGGATGAACCGATGCTTCGACGGCTTCGACAGTCAGATGTCGATGACGGCTTCAGCACTGCGACTTGCAACTTAAATGTGGATGACCGGATGCCTCGACTAATCGACTCCCGATGACGAATTGACGATGACGACTTGAGTGTTGACGACGACACAAGGAGAAGACAATCCGACGAACATAGTTCTGAGTAAGAAAGTTGAGAGAGAGACAAGATGCGTGAGCGTGAAACAGCGGAGAATGGATTGGATATAATGTGTTCAAACTAATACCCTAGAATATTATATTTCTATTATAAATAAAATAAATATTTAAATATATATTACTATATTGAAACGGGCCCGTGGGTATTTCGGGACGGAACCATCCACTCCCGATCCCGACCCCGAACATCAAACGGGGGCTAACCCCGCTTCCGATCCCGATCACTATCCCGATCACGAACCCGAATTTTTTTAAAAAGAATACTCTTGTATGGAACCGGGGTCCCACGAGATTTTTTGCCACCCCTAAGCCATATGGTTCATGTCATCAAATCGGATACAACATCACATAAATCGTCGTATTCTCGCTTAATTACAGAATCCCAAAATCGCTTTTATATCTCCGAATCTAATTTCTTAATCATGTGGGATATCAAATTATATTCAAAACATATTTAGTTCATGAGAAAATCTACAAATCGATGTTGGTTAAGCACGATTCAGGAACTAGGGATGAGCATGGGTTCGGAACCGGACCGACCGAACCCAAAATACCCGAAGACCGAATAAGAGAAATTACCAAATCAATGACCGAACCGTTTAAGGAATGGGTATTCGGTTCGGATACCCGAACGTTCCGGGTTTGGTTAGGTATAAAACCAATTAGGCACTACAAGGAAAGGGGTTATTACCGGCGACACATGTCGCCGCTAAAGATAATAAATGTCGCCGCTAATACCTTTACCGGCGACATGTCGCCGCTATTGAGTCGCCGCAAATAGTTCGTCGCTAATGCCTAAACGTCGCCGCTAATGCGTCGCCGGTAATAGTTGTCGCCGCAAATAACCCTCGTCGCCGGTAAAGACGTCGCTGCTAATGGTTGTCTCAGTTTCCGGTGATGACGTGTCACCGGAGATGGCGTCGCCGCTAAAGAGGACAACTGTCGCCGCTAAAGGTTATTTTTTATTATATTTTTAAATTATTATTATTATTTATTATTATTATTATTATTATTATTATTATTATTATTATTATTATATTTTTTAGAATTATGAATACTTTTAATATAAAATCAAAATTGTAATAAATGAAGCAACATACGCGATAAACAATTCCAAACAAATACTAATATCTAAAACATAATCTTCTTTACACAAATTAACATAGTCAAACAACAAAAATAAGAAACTATTCTAAGTCGTCGTCTTGATCATCTTGATCGCCTTCATCACCTTGGGTATCCCCGGCACCCTTGCTCGTTCCACTACCGTGCCCTGGCGTGTACGTACGTAAAAATTTTGCCAACGCATCTCTGTGTCTTGGATCCTCAAGCATCTGTGCAAGCGCATCCTTCAAAAAAATAAAAATGTATATTATTAGTTAAAAATAAATTAATTATTTAACAATGAAGTAGTTAACAACTATGCAGTTATCGCGGCCGAAAACCAAATAGCGGTCACCAAGCGCTATTTGGTTTAGCGGTTATCGCGGTGGTATAGCGGCGGTATAGCGGGTTTTTTTTGTGTTGCTAGAAAATTACAAAATGTAAACAACCAATACTCTGGACCATACGAACCAAATCAACAAATAGATAGAAAATATTAAATATGGTCAAATAGATTAAAATGTTTACATGAGATGTTCGTCAATTACATTCGGCAAACAAAAATGTAAAGAACAAATAAAGCCTTCCATGGCAAGTATACAATTAGATAACAAAAATGTAAAGAACAAATAAAGCCTTTCAACACCAAAGTTATCTCATCAAATGCAATCAAATTTACTACAAACAAAGCCTTCCATGGCAAGTATACAATTGGATAAGAAAATTCAATCAAGAATTACATAATCCTACTTCTTTGAGAGATGATTACATAGTCCTACTACTTTGAGATTCTCTTTAGCAATTAACCAAACACTTGGTGTGCATAAACACGAACTGGAATGAGAACGAATGATTAGGCAATTGCAGGTACCCAAATGTGAAATATCAACCTGAAATTAAGTCGAGCCATCTGGAGCTAAATGAAGTTTGAAGATACCAAAGAAGACTGTTTGAGGATGAACGAATCGATTTGCCAAGTGATTCTCGGTAGTTGAATCGATTTGCCAATCGGAAGTCAAGTAATTCAATCGCAAAGTCGAACATGAATCGGAAGTCGGAGAATCATTTCGAACCTGTGAATTGAACGAGAACCGAGTTTTGTTTTTCGAACCTGTGAATCAATCGAAGCCGTGATCAAACCTGAAGTCGTATCAATTAAATCAATTGAAGCCGTGATCAAACCTGGAGATGAAGTCGTGATTAAACCTGGAGATGAAGTCGTGATCGATAATATGGGGAGATGTCATCGGTGTGATATAATATGAACTAGGAAGCCATCCCACATCGCTCAATAATAAAACATTGGCTATGCCCTCTTGTTATAAATAAGAAGCTTGGTCAAGAGTCTAACCCACTAAGCCTTGTATGACCGGGTTGAACCTTGGTTAAGTTTGGCTTAGTCATTGGGAGTGCCTTTTGGGTGAACCCATGTCTAAATGTTTAAAATTTTTAATAGCGGGATAAAATCGCTATCGCGGTTGGCTAAATCGCGGAAAATTGCGTTAAATAGCGCCGCTTATAGCGGAACCGCTATTTTGTAACGCTAAATGAGTTTTTGTAGCGGTCGATGGGCGCTAAGCGCTATAGCAACGCTATAGCGCGTGATTAACTGCCCAGGTTAACAATTAATATTTACCTTTGTAGGTGCTTCTTGGGAAGGTTGGCCTACATCAAAATGAGGCGGTATTGTCGGAGTCACGGGAGGTTTACGGCCAATCCCTTTGTAATGTCCACGGCGAGAACCCAACACCTTTTCAAATACCCCAACTTCCTTCGCGGGTTCCGGGGAGGGATCGTTTAATAACTCAAACTCACGTTCCAACTCAATCTGCATTTTACATAAATAAATAAAAAGTTAGCATTTTACATATATTAAATATAATAATGATGTTGAACTAATTTTTTTGTATAAACACTTACATATTGTTGATAAGCCAGGTCACTGTCCCATGTCCCATCTTTGCGGGTGTGAGCCTTCTTGAATTGTTCGATTTTCTTTCTACCCTGTTTAACGATAAAAAATTAGATTTGAAACAAAGCATTATCGATTTGAAACAAGCGGTAATATATATACAAAGCATTACCGATTTGAAACAAGCGTTGGTATATGTGCTTGTCCCCCCACGGTTGGTGTATTGTTGTTTTTGACGGGTTCCTTTGTTAGCATCAGATCGCCGTCGATATTCTGGTGTGCAAAAAAAGTCTATAGTTTTGTTCCAATTTTGAAGAAGCATACCCTCGGGGGGGGGGGGGGGGGGTGAGCTCTAGCCCTGTCTATATCATTATATCCTCCTGCCTCATCAAACTTAACTTTTGCATCACTTTTCCGGTCCCTATACCGCTTCATCAGCACCGCATCAATACCACCCTTCAAATGCATACGCTCGCAATCATCCTCAATCGCATCAAAATCGAAGTTCCTCTACAAATTGAAAATAACTTAGTCAAGTAAAAATAAATAAATAAATAAATAAATAACATACAAAAATAAAATTATATAAATAATTTACCTTGAGATGATGTACTAATGCATCCTTCTCGGCTTTGGTAACAGTGTTCCAATCTTTTCGATCAAAGGACATGTTATTCCACATGTATATCCCCACCTCACGAACAAAGAGGTCATACGGTCTACCAACCGGGGTATACGTAGTCGCTCTATCAAACTCCAATGTAAATTTTTGCCCTGTCTTATCACGATGTCGTTGCAGTTCAAGGTTTTTAGCTTTACCTCTCGTTTTTCTTCTTGCCGGTACACCTGTAATATAAATTTAAAAATATTAGTCACGATTGTTATAATAAATGAATAAATACAATAAATTAAAAAATTATAATAACACTTACCGTCCATCTCATGTAGACCCGCGCCTCTCCAAGGCGGAAGTGGTGGATCCCCAGCCCCATCTCCACCATGGCCCATCACATCGGCCATGATATAAAGTAGCATCATCCAAAACGATGTCATCTCCTAACACATAAATAAATTACAATTGTTTTAATGATCTTCTTCACCCTCGGATACTTCGGTGTCATAAGCAGACTCTGTATCATAATCCGTATCAGCATTATCAAACTCGCAATCAATCACTCTATTGACAGTAACCGTTGGCGGATCAACTTCAGTATCAGAGTCGTCACCGGTATCATAATTAGGAATGTTTTGAAAGTATTGACTCAAATCGATTACAATACCACAATTAGATGAAGAGGGGTTATGAACAACGTCGACATTTTCGGCTAAGACGATGTCATCATTTGGGACGCCGTTGTGAACATCCCAAATTTTTCGATGGTTGACCTCCTCGACGACCCACCAAGGATGATTGTTTTGGTTTCTTCGAGAAGGTTCTCGGATAAAAAATACTTGTTTGGCTTGGGATGCAAATATGAGTTGTTCATTTTTGTATATTTCACGTTCTGTGTTGATACTGGTGATATTATTTTCTGTTCGAGTATCAAACCACTTGCAGCGAAATAGTACAGCCGAAAACTCATACGTATATTGCACCTCAATAATTTCTTCTAATTGGCCATAATATTTTTCACCGTTCTCGCCGACCGCTAGCACCCCAGAGTTTTGCGTTCTTCGTTGTGCGTCACGATCAAGTACCATAAACCTAACACCGTTGACTATGCAAGCAGTGTAAGTAGAGGCATTTATTCCCACACCCATTGAAAGAGCTGACAACTCTTCGTGGAATTCCGGGGAATTTTCTGTTTTCATCGAGTAGACCTTCTGAAGAAACCAATTAGGAAAATTGGTTTTAATATCATTTCCAGGATGTTCGGATTCGAATTCTCTACATTGATGAGAAAAATATATAATAAGATATGATGGAAATATATAGTTAACATATAATAAAAAATTAAAGATAGAAACGCTTACTTCATATACTCTCTGACTGCTGCATAGTTGTCTAGTACAAACCATTCAATGTTTTGTTTTTCGATTGGATTAAGATGTTTGTTTCGCCTTGTGCTAGTCGGGCGACATTTAGACTCAAACCCCCAGAACTTTGTTTTTTCAACAACAACATCTTCGTTTCTGTCGGGGCGATTAAATCGAGTCTGGACATCTCGAAGGTACATTGAACAAAATGTTAGAGCTTCTTCAGCGACATAACCTTCAGCCATGCAACCTTCTGGCCTTGCCTTATTTCTGACATAATTCTTTAATTTTTTCATATACCTTTCAAACGGATACATCCATCTCATATATACTGGACCTCCGCAAAGAGCTTCATCAGGTAAATGCAAAACTAAATGAATCATAATGTCAAAAAAGGCTGGAGGGTAAATCAACTCTAACTTGCACAAGATTGTAATAACATCGTTCTTGGCTTTCTTCATATCCTTCACCAACGGTGTTATGATGTTTCATTAGATGCATAGGCAATAAGATAGTGTTATGACATCTTTGACACGCACATCTGACATAACCTCTGCTATCGGCATGTTCTTGGCAAATCTTGGCAAATGATTCGAGGCCTTGCTCGAACTCAGGTGACTTACGTTTTGGATTAGTAGTCCAGCTTTTATCGATAGGCATTATGCAACTGGAACATATATTAGGGTTTAAATCGGATAAAGTATTTGTATAGGAAACAATATGTTATACAATTAGATCGCTGAAAGGATAATTCAAAAACTATCCTCAGAAGGGGAATAGATTATCGGACAACGATTATAGAGTATTTGCAAAGGTAGGCTTCTACACCCACTTTTTGAGTACTTTATCTCATATATGAATGTGTATTACATGACTGTTTGTTTAAGAAAAATTCGGCAGCATTTCCCCTTAGCTCCCAGGTATATTTGTAAGTATATACCCGAGGAGCAAAGAGAAAATGACAACCAAATTTTTCTTAAACGAACAATCATGTAATACACATTCATATCCTAGATGAGATAAAGCATTCAAAAAGCAGTCCCAAAATGGGGACAACTCGAAATTAATTACTAAATCAATTTCGAGCGGGTATTTCTAAGCTTTTAATGATTGAAACGAAGAAATGTAAACATATAGTTTACTTTTCAGAGTACCTAAACACTACAACATTTGCGATTTAAATAAGTTCATGTTTTTAGTTTAGGGGTTAGGGTTTAGAGTTTAAGTTTTATGGTTTAAATAAGTTTGTGTTTAGGGTTTAGGGTTTAGGGTTTAGGGTTTAAGGTTTAGGGTTTAGGGTTTAGGGGTTAGGGTTTAAAGTTTAAGTTTTATGGTTTAAATAAGTTTATGTTTAGGGTTTAGGGTTTAGGGGTTAGGGGTTAGGGTTTAGAGTTTAAGTTTTATGGTTTAAATAAGTTTGTGTTTATGGTTTAGGGTTTAGGGGTTAGCGTTTAGCGTTTAGGGTTTAGGGTTTAAGTTTTATGGTTTAAATAAATTTTTGTTTAGGGTTTAGGGTTTAGGGGTTAAGGGTTAGGGTTTAGGGTTTAGGGATTAGGGGTTAGGGTTTAGGGTTTAAGAAATAAGTTTATGTTTAGGGTTTAGGGTTTAGGGGTTAAGGGTTAGGGTTTAGGGTTTAGGGTTTAGGGGTTAGGGTTTAGAGTTTAAGAAATAAGTTTATGTTTAGGGTTTAGGGTTTAGGGTTTAGGGGTTAGAGTTTAAGTTTTATGGTTTAAATAAGTTTATGTTTAGGGTTTAGGGTTTAAGATTTAGGGTTTAGGGTTTAGGGGTTAGGGTTTAGAGTTTAAGTTTTATGGTTTAAATAAGTTTGTGTTTAGGGTTTAGGGTTTAGGGGTTAGGGTTTGAGGTTTAGGGTTTAGGGTTTAGATTTTATGTTTTATGGTTTAAGGGTTTAGAGTTTAGGGTTTAGGGTTTAGGGTTTAGTGTTTAGGGTTTAAGGTTTAGGATTAAATATTAAATAATTTTATTAAAACATTACATTAACGTATAACTTTAAATTTTATAAATTGCGATTTAGACGTTATATTTAAAATGATTTAAAAAATCTATATAATTAAGTATTTAATAATTAATTTTAAGATTTAAACATTATATTTTTTATAATTTACAATTTAAACATTATATTTTTTAAAATTAGAATTTAAACGTTATATTTAAAACGACCTAAACGTTACATTTATAACAAATCAAATAATTAATAATTAAGTATTTAACAATTAAGTTTTTAACATATGCATTAAGTTCTTAAAAATTAAGCACTTATCAAAAACATTTCCAAACATATTATATTTTCCAAACCATTTTTCAAATTAAGCACTTAATAATTAAACACTTAAAAATTAAGTACTTAACACATTAAGAACTTAACACCATCACATTATACATTTTCCAAATCATTTTCCAAACATATTAGAATTTCCAAATCATTTTCCAAACATATTATATATTCCAAATCATTTTCCATGTTAAGCACTTAGTAATTAATCACTTAAAAATTAAGTTCTTAACATATTAAGAACTTAACACCATCACTTCCAATACATAACAAAACCATTAAACCTTTTTTCATAAACCAATAAGAGCTTATAATAAGTCTTTTTTCAAGAACTTAACACATTAAGAACTTAACATATTAAGACTTTAACAAAATTGCAAAACAAATGAACACATACTTAGGGTGGTAGCTAGAGGCTGTTTTTGGTGAAGATGGCCGGAAGTTTCGTCGGTTTTCCGGCAGCAGACGCCGGTGGTGGTGGTGGTCCTAACACGAACAAAAATTTAGTAAAACTCGCTTTAAAACACGTTATAACTTGATAACCGAAAATATTACCTTGATAGATGATAGTTTTCGCCGATAAAGAGAGGGAATCGCCGGAAAAAACAATAAAATCGCCGAAAAAAACGGGTGACGCCGGAAAAGCTCGAGGTCGCCGGAAAAGCTCGAGATCGCCGGTAGAAATGAGTAGGAAGTGAAAGGGTGCACCGGAGGATGTTTTGAGGTGGCTTTGGTCGGAACACGGTGCTCAGTCGCCGGAGAGGTCGAGAGAAAACGGCAATGGAGTTGTGAAAGCGTAACAGCCGAATGAGAGGAGTCGCCTGGTTTTGTTTCTGTTCGCAAGGCAATAGCGGCGACATTTAGGTCTTTAGCGGCGACAGCGCAATACCGGCGACACTTAAAAAAGCCGCTTTGATCCTTGTCCGTTAGATCACAAGGCGAAGGACGGTGCAGATGGCGATCCGCGTGATAGGTCAATAGCGGCGACGGCAAGCCTTTAGCGGCGACTCATTTTGGAGGGAAATATTCCCGCTTATTTTTCCACCGTTGGATCAGTAATTCGTGTGTGGCTGAGATTGCGAAGCACACGGATCGCCGACGAAGCAATACCGGCGACGCCGTTAGCGGCGACAGCGGGTATTACCGGCGACACTGGACGCGTGTTCGCAATGTCGCCGGTAATACCGGCTGTCGCCGCTAATGGCGTCGCCGGTATTGCTTAGGTTTCTTGTAGTGCGAGAAGGTTAAATAGGTATCGGGTATTGGAATGGGTATTGGAATTGAATGTGTCTATCAAAACCATAATATCATTAATGATTAAGACATAAACCTATAGTCTAAAGGCTTTGATGTATAGTTTAGGAAATGCATGTTTTAGGAAAACAAACTTCATTTGTGTATCCAATAATACTGCAAAATACATATAAACATTGGGATTTTCGAAGTTTCAGTATTTATCATACTTTATTTTCATTCTATTCCCCTTTAAACAAAATTGGGTTGATAGCGACGAATCCCATATGTGTTTTTACAAGTCACAAATTTCTCTAAAAAATAGATACACATCGAATACGAACTTGCTGACACTAATTTTGTCTTGGTCTTGAATTTCTCTAGAAATTGTACCACTTTTCTACAAATATGGAAATCTTTCGGGGGATCTTACATTACGTCCAAACGTAGGATCTATAACAAACAAAAAAATTAGATTAAACAAAAAAGTCAGATTAGATATCCCATCTTTACGAGCTTGTAACTCGGTCAATATACTTCCAAATTAAGTGTTTTCATAGTCAAAACATACCTATAAACTCTATAATAAATGGTAGAAAAAGATTTATCAAAATCCAAATTCATACGAGCAAGTTATTTAAATTCTAAGTTGGGGACAGAAATCAATAAAGTGCTGAATCATAAAAAGATCAGATTTGACATCTCATCTTTACAGGGTTGTAACTCGGTCAATATACATCCAAATTAAGTGTTTCATAATCAAAACATATCTACAAACTCTAAACTAAATGATGGAAAAAGTCATCAAAATGTCAATTCATACAAGCAAGGTATTTAATTTCTAAGTCGGGGACAGAAAGTAATAATGTTCAGAATGAAAAAAAAATGATACCTTCAAGTTTGTATTTGATGAAAGCATCTTGCAACTCCACCGCCCTCTTCGAAAACTCATAGGTTGAGTTCCTTTGTGTGGGAACATCGTTGCACAATAATTTATCATATTCCCTCCCAACGACTTTCATGCAAGCCTTGAAACGTGTGATGCGTTGTGGTGAATTTCTAATGAACCGCACAACGTTTTGCATACATGAAACACGAGCGACACACTCAGTCATTCCATCTTTCAAAATAAGGTTAAGTATGTGTGCCATCCAACTTATTTGAAAGTATTTTCCCTCATCATACATGCTAGGCAATTTGTTGATTAAAAACTTTAAACCTTTATCATTTGATGTTGCATTTTCAACCATGATGCTCATCACATTTTTCACACCCCATCATTGAATACATTCTAGTAGCTCACGTCTATATCCTCTCCTTTATGGCTATCTATCGGTCCAAAGTTTATGATCCTTTTTTGCATGACCAACTTTCATCAATGAGATGTGCATTGATGACTATATAATTAACTCTTTGACACACACTAGTCCATGAGTCTATTGTCAAATGTATCATATTATTTGGATCACTTATGTACTTTAACAAATTGTTCATTTCATCCAAATAATAATTACCAACTTCCCTTGAAATAGTATGTTGGGATGGCAAAACATATTAATTTTCCATTTAGTACATTAGTGTATTCGATGAATGCTTCATTTTTTAATAAATTAAAATGGAACTTCGACTACTACAAATAAATCTAGAAAAGATTTTCTAATAGGTTTTTCATCATGTCTCCAATTAGTCAAACTTCCCTCCCCTTTGAATTGCAAAATTTTTTGATTTTGATTTTTTTTGCAATATTAGTCAGGTTATTTTCACAACTAGCAATATCATCTAACTAATAAAAAAAATGAAATGATTTTTCATTATCGCAATTGAAGTAATGAGATCGACCATAGAACCCTGTTCAATAAGTGGAACGCATTAGCTGTCCGCTCTCAGGTTGGTACCAAGGGAAGAACACAACAAGATCAAAGCATTTAGGTAGGTGAATAACGAGTTCTAGCTGAATTCTTCAATATATTTACAACCGGGATGACCAGTGGACCAAAGCAAGGTTTGCATGGTTTTTAAGTTTCACCAAAGCGAGGCGTCACACCCCTTCCAGTTGTTTCCTCTTGCTACATTTAGTCCCTCGAACAATCATCCAACTTTAAATACAATATTACTTTGACATAATTAGCCCCTCCAATCCTACATAACAACAGATTAAGTCACTACTGGTTATATATAACAATTGTTAACTTTGAAACATGAAATATATACATATTTCAACACAAAGAGAACTTAAAAGTGCGAGTTGATGGAAATACAAATTGCTATGGAAGTAAGATACTTTTGAGGCTCGATGTGAGTTAACATTTGATTGTTATTTATTGAATATTTATTTATAATTTGTAGCTAAATTCGATTTTAATCAAGTTGACAATGAATGTTTTAAACAAGTAATTTAACATTCGGATGATGTAAACAATTTATTTAAAACTAAAGTAACCATTGGATTTATATTTTTTTCATTTTCAAATACTTATATAAAGAGTTAATGTAACTTTTTGAAAAATCCATTTTCTTTCAATTGGTCCGTCATTATGTAACTTTTTGGAAAATCCATTTTCTTTAAATTAGTCCATCATTATGTTTGAAAAAGTTCCGTTGCTAAAACAAATCCACTAGAAACTGGCCGATAAATATTGGTCTCTAATCCGTGGTAAATCTGTGGTATTGTTAAAAAATTATGTAGATGAAGTTTACCCATGGATTTGGCGCCGCTCTAGGGCCTTTTGTTGTACATAGTAGCAGAAGCTATATGGATTGTAATAATGATCACGAGCTTTTGTAACGATGCAAGCTTCTGTGAAGTTACTTAAGCATATTTCATGTTATAGAATTGCAGTGGAAGCTATATATTGGAAGGGGCCTAGCCAACTACACCCACGCTTTACGTCATGCTAAGTATCAAACTTGCCTTTATATCCACTCAGTACTACTAAATTTGTATTAGATTATAGGGTTAATGTCATGAAAACCCCATAAAGTATGAGTTTTGGTTTTAAATGATCCCTATAGTAATTCTTGTTCCTTCTATGTCATCAAAATGAGAAATTACTTGTTTAAAATGCCATTTTGACATTAAACAACTGGTTAACTGGTAATACCATGTAAGGGTTAGATTGCCAAAACCAAAAGACGCTTCATCAGGGTCATCCAAAGGATGGGTCGGGTGGGGTCTTCGGTTATAAAAAAAATATATAAAAAAAAAAAATAATGGTCAATGCGTCAGTTAGGGGTGGCAAAACTCGACACGGCACGAAAAAAATACACGACAAGAAACGAAATTGGGACGAAATCGAAAATATAATTCGTGTTCGTGTCGTGTAAAAAAACACGATGTCGTGTCGTGTTCGTGTCTGAAATTCGAAACGATAATAACACGAAATATAACACGATCTTACAGAAGATATTATGGAATTTGATAGCAAAGGAAACATTAAATATGAAGCGATGAAGTCACAAGTTTGAAGACATTTAGCATTATTTATATCGTTTTATGTTAATTTTTTGTCATTAAATTCGTGTTTGTCGTGTTTAAATTATATTTTTTGCGAGAACTTATGGATGACATTATGGAAATGATTTTTTTTGTTAATTTTTGTCGTGTTGTCGTGTTTTATTTTTTCGTGTTCGTGTTAACAAAAACTAACACGACATCGTGTCGTGTCGTGTTCGGATTGAATAAAAGTAATTCGTGTCGTGCCGTGTCAGCTAAAAACACGAAACGATAGCACGATTTGCCACCCCTAGCGTCAGTGTATGAATGGTTAACCGGTAATACCATGTAAGGGTTAGACTGCCAAAACCAAAAGACGCTCCCTCAATAATGGTCAACGCGTCAGTGAATACACTGCCTCAGCGCCTCTCCTTCTTTACTTGGCCTCCATTTCGATTTCGATAACTAGACACTGTAAACACTCTCTCTCTTCAAGATTTCTCTCTATAAAAATAAGAATATAAAACCCTTTATGTTTCATGTGTTCCAGATAAATGTTTAACGTGATTGAACGGATATGATCCCTTTAATCAATCCTTTCTCTCTCTAAAGTGAACATGCAGAACCTAGTTGATCCATTTCTTTATATGAGATATTCCTTCATTCTTTATCACAAAAGGTATTGACGTTTTCAAGGATCAATCAAAGTAATATGAAGAACAACGAAGAACAATCTTGATCCCTGTTTGGTACTTCTCTTTTTGATTGACCAAAATGGAAGATATGTGTACAATGAAAAATGCATTGAAGAAGACCTCGTGGCCTACTAAAGCCAAGAGACGTTTATACCATTTAGGTTTCACAAGCTCCACCATTGTCATGAGGTCTTCTCGTTCTCAGCTTCTTCAAGTAATGCTTTAATCCCAACCGCCATTCTGCTGGAACTTGCATAGAGATCTTAGGTGCAGAAGCATTCCATCCACCATACACTAACGGCTGCTACAATTTTGACTTTCAAACATCATTGCTCAGCATACATTTCACCTCTGAAACACGAGAATGTTTTATAGCGAGATTCAAAGCAATAATGCTTGAGAGGAAGTTGGATTTCAACAGATTTGAAGAACAAGATAAAGGAAATAGCATGTGCATTCCTGGACAAATATATCAGTTGGACTTCTCAGCGGTTTAATGGTTCTGAAAGCAAATTTAACAAGGAAATTCTTTGGTACATGGTACTTACTCAGATCTATCGACAAGTTTGACCGGTAGGTATCACATAACTACAAAGCAAAAAGCAAAAAACAACAATCAGGGGCCTTACTGATTCCAGAAACAAAAGCCTAAAATGCATCTTCAAACGAACATAAATGCAATTCTAGATGAAACGACTTTATGTTTATGCATAAACGAACATAAATGCAATCAGGGGGCCTTTAAGGCTATGAGATGTGCAAGACTTCCATGACAACCCAAGACACCCGCCACGTCAGTGCCATGTCACCAGGACTCCCAAGACTTCCGCCATGGGTGTGCAAGACTCCCATGACTTCCGGTTTATTTTTCACGTCACATTTTTAATTCAAGTAAATCGGAGTTCGTATGGAGAAACTACGGCCGTTCAAAGTTGGACAAAATAAAAATAAACGTTACCGACAACCTTTTTTAGAGGTTCCAAACGAACACTTTCGGACATCAAAAATTATTTTTAATCATGTTTGTGAACACATCTACTCATACACTTCACGTTAAAAAAAACTTCAATTCAATCCGAGTTCGTATGAATAAATGATGAGTGTTCAAAGTTGGACAAAAATTATAACTAAACTCATGAACCTCAAGAACATGTGGGAGGAGAGGGGAGGAAAACGCAGGGGAAGGGGAGGAAAACGCAGAGGAGAGGGAGAAAAACGCAGGGGAACTTGAAGATGGCTTGAAGAGAGGAAAACACAGCCAAAGGGGGGAAAACGCAGCCAATAGCCACGAAAACGCAGTCTTTGGCTGCGTCAAAGACGAAAACGCAGTTAAAATGACGAAAACGCAGGCGCCCCCTGCGGCCTGCGTTTTCGTTGGCTAAATTGAGGCAGGACCCGATTTTTTGGCTATTTTGAGACAAACCCCTAAGGGATTAGGCTATTTTAGTCATTTTCTCTTAAATCAAACATTAAAAATTAATTAAAACCCACAATATTCAAATTAAAAATAAAAGACATTACATAAAAATAAAAATAAAAAAACGACATTGCATGAAATTTAAAAAAATTAAAAAAACGACATTTCCTAAATTAAAAACAAAAACTACTTCTTCAAATATTTGTTGCGTACTTTTTCCGTCATCAATCGGATACCTTCGTGGTCGTCTTCGGTCCCGGATCGGCTCAACAACACATAATCCAACCGCGATTCTTGAATTTCGTTGTGGCGGTTGAATTGTTCAACGAGACGGTCGACCTTCTCGACGACATCGTCTTTCGAAGACGAGCCAGAGGCCGCTCGTTTTGCTCGGTCGCGACCGATCGGGCGCCTAGGCGGAGGCATCTCGGCTTGCGGTTCGTCGTCGTCTTCGAGATCGATCGGGTCGCGAGCATCAGAAAGGTCGTCATTCGGGGTCCTCCCATGTTTGGAACCCGAGCTCGAGCTGGGGGAATCGGGAGTTAGAAGCCATTTTGGACCGGTACGCATCAACTTCCAACTTTTCAAATGCTTAAACGCTTTTCCAACTACCCGAGTGTATTGGTCCATTGTCGTTCTGAAAATCCGGAAATCATTTTCGCCACTTCGATGCATGTTGACCAAGTTATTGAAAATTCCGTTGAACTTGGTACATTCGCGACGAAGTTTCCGCCACTTCCTCGTAATACCGTCGTTGTTACGGTAAGCCCCACGACCCATCGCCGCGTGATAGTGGTCTAAAATGCGTTCCCACAACCCTTTCGAACTTTGGCTATTTCCTTTTTCCGAATCCGAGGAAATACCGAGCCACGACTTGACCAATTGAACCTCTTCCTCAGGCGTCCACGGAACCTTCGCCTCTTGTGCGTTTCGTGTTTTGTTACGCGAACTATCATTTTTCTTTTTCTTTTTTGAGGAAGACGCGGACACTTGGGTTTCCATCACGACCTCTTCGGATGATGCTTGTGGCAATGGTGATGCAATCGGTGGCGATTGTGATAGAAACGGTTGAGGGAAGGGTGCGTATGGGTAAGGTTGTTGCGGGTATGGATATTGGTTCGGTGGTGGTGGATATGGAAACGGGTATTGGGGTTGTTGAGACGAATCCAAAAGCATACTCGTAAAAGTGCAATTCGGCGAAAAATTGAAATTGTATTTGCCACGGGGCGTGTTTGAGTTTGACCCGGGGGGGGGGGGGGGGGGTGTTGCGATCATCCATATTTTGAATGTGAAAATATGTGTGTTTGTATGTGTGTAAAAATATGAGATGTAATTTGTGTGTGTGTAAAAATGAGTGTATATATATAGTTTGTAATTTTTTTTTACCCCAACGGCTAGTCGGATTTGAATTTCACCGTCTTCACGCGTGCTCCCGACCACAACCCTTGGACGCAGCAGCTCCAGAACGCCGGGGGGGGGGGGGGGGGGGTGTTTGCCGTGTCCTCCTTGTTGAGGTGGCAGAACGCGTCCCCTTGGCGTCCGGCACACCCCTCGGTCTAAGGATTCTGCATTAGAGCTTGTCATCCTCCTCCACTTAAATTTTTTGAAATCCTCATCCTTAGCCATTACTCCCCGACGTAACGACTACACATTAAAAATTCAGTAAACTTATTATTATTATAAAATAATTAATTAAAAACCGTTTCAAATGGACAAGATCTAACCCTTACACATTTATTTAGGGTTAACCGGTTGTTTAATGTGAAAATGACATTTTAAACAAGTAATTTCTAACTTGCATGACCTAGAAAGAACAAAAAATACTGTAAGGATCATTTAAAATCAAAACCAAGACTTCATATGGTTTTCATGACATTAACCGTGGATTATAGTTTGATCCCTTTGACATTCGCATAAATTTTAACTACACATAATAATAAGTGACATAAGATACACCAACAAAAGATTGTACAAATTTAATAATCAATAGAGTGGTTAAATAATTTTTTTGATATGTTATATAGTAAGGAATAATGCTTATCCATATTTGAAGCGTTAGTTATCATGAGAATTATTTTGTCACATGTTTATAACTTATAATTAATTCAATTTCATCATTATTTTGTCTATTTAAATGAGAATAAGTGACATGACTAATAAATACATTCGACAAAAGTTAAAATTGGTGACATACATATATCCAATGGTCATTGCAACTTGCAAGGTTATGTTCTATTATTTTGTTAATATAATACGACGATAATGTAACTAATGATCGAGGATATGTGACTAACAGAAAATATTGTCCAGGTTTTTAATGTAAAGAGAAAATGTAATGGTATTATAAGAGCATCAACCTTGCTTTTATTCACCTTATGGCTTGTAGGATCAACACGATCCCAATACGAGGTTTGTAACAAGAACATGCAACAGAATCATTATGACAAAAACAACGAAACATAAAACAGGTGATCACCCCTCATCTAGGATCAACACAACGGCAGTTGTACTCCGCGATCCCAATATAAGGTTTATAAGTTTAACAAGAGCAAGAGAATCATTACGACAAAAACAACGAAACATACAACAGCAGATCACTCCTCATCTGGGATCAACACAACAGAACCCGTTGTATTCCGACTCTCAACAGCCATGTGAGCTTGGCTAACTTGAGACAGAGGATACTTGTGATTAACACGAACTTTCAACACTCCATTTGCAACATTACAAAACAACTCTTCAGCAGCTACAAGCAGCTCGTCTCGATTATCTTCAGTGTATTCACCGACTGATGAAAACGTATAGTAGAGGGATTTGGCTGAAATTTGAGCAACACATACGGGGTCGGGTTCGCCCGATGACATCCCGAAAAGCACCAGGTATCCCCGCTTTTTTAAGCATGCTAACGATCCCTTCATTTCAAAACACACAAAGGCCTCATGGTCGTTAGTTGCATTTAGAAACTGGAACCACAAATTAAAAAGCATTTATGAAGTAATCACGTACATTAAAGGTGTCTTTCCCAACCGAATCATAGACTACTTCCACTCCTTTGCCTGCTGTTATCTCCATCACACGATCCACAAAGTTCTCTTCTTTGTAAAGAATGACATGGTGACATCCATCTTCTTTGGCCTGCACAGCCTTCTCCATGTTCGATACTGTTCCAATGACGGTCGCTCCAATAGCATTGGCCCATTGACAGACCAAATATCCGACCCCACCTGCCGCTGCATGTACCAGAATCGTATGTCCACGTTCAACCTATCGAAATTTCATTTAAGCAACTTCTAGTTCTATAATCTACATATACATTAAGCAAGCTTCGTGTCACCTTAAAGCCTTTGTGGATCAAGACATGTGCAGTGAGTCCCTTGAAGATGACGGCAGCTGCTTCAACGGGATCAACAGAAGAAGGAACAGGCACCACTTGATCTGCCCGAAGTATTCTCTCTTGAGCGTAAGACCCCACCTGCAAGGTAGCGTACGCCACAACATCTCCAACTTGGCAGCTGGTTACACCAGGGCCGACCGCTGTTACAACTCCAGCTCCTTCCATACCTGGAGTAAATGGCAAGGGTGGAGCGCGATTGTGCAGACCTTGACGCATATACACATCCAAGAAATTCAGACCAATTGCATTTTGCTTCAATCTGATCTCTCCCTCTTTTGGGACTCCGACTTCAACTTCTTCCCATCTCAAGACCTATAACAGAAACTAACACCAGACATTAGTGTACATTCAAAGAAAGAAAGAAGCATGTAGAGAAGGTGATGACCTCAGGGCCACCATGCTTATGAACTGTAATTGCTTTAACCATGGTCGTTGTGTTGTGTTTGAAGTTAGTAGGAACATTATGTGGTATATATAGGCTATCTTTTAATGGACATGTATTTTTTTTTTTTTTTTTTTCACTTAAGTCGCTCTAGCTGAATTAAAACAAAAAATAGGCAAATTGCTAAAACAGCAATGTAACTTCTTTTATTTATCTGTATAATATACTTTATTCATTACTAATTATAGGAATGGGTGCAATTATTCTACCTTTATTATTTGAGGTTCTATATCCTCTTATTAAATGTTCTTATCTATTTTTCTATTTTTCTACTTACTAAATCAAAATAAATGCCAAACTAAAAAAATGAGATTAACAAATAGAATTAATTGATCATTATTTTTTTTTTAAAACAGCAAGCGATCAAGTAGAAGGGTTTAGTATTATTATAAGATATGATTCCAAAGAACTCGTGACAACAAGTTCCCATGCCGTAGACTATATCTTTGAGTTTAGATATTGTTTTCGATGAGATCTATAAAGATGTACACGCACATGGGAACATGGGTTGTACATTTTTTTTCTAGTTATTTATTTAAAAGTATACCAAAACCGGAATGTTTCATGTAAGAAAAATTCCAATCAAATTTGTTATTTTGTCTTTTTGTATAAAAGTATGTATGGCATCTTATTTATTTGTTTCTTTTTCTTTACCATTTATAAGCATTATAAAATTTTAAAATAACTAATAAGTTATTGCACATCTTTTGGTTAGCTATGTGACGCATAGTAGCAATTTTCATGAAATAAATATTTTAGTATCCAAAATAATTGGAATATTTTATCTTATTGGGAATGATGTACAATTTTTTACCAAACTATCACCCCACACCGATGGACATACCATTCTCAAACTGTATAGTGATTTCAAGTGCCGCTGTGTTAAAATTCAAATTGGTCGGATTGGTTTCACCGATTAAACGACCAAAAATTTTTCTTTTACTATCGGATGATACAACGGTATAATGGAATGAATCATTATATTTTATGGTCATGTTTGTTTGGTTCGAATGAATGAAATAAGTCATTCAAACATAGTATTTTTTATTAATATATAAAAACTAAATAAAGTAAATTTGATAAATAAAGAAAATAATGTCATTTTATAAAATAAATTTTTGTTAGTTAAAAATATATATGTTTAAATAAATTACATATAAACATATTTCATTTCGTTCAAAATACATATTATATGTTCTACAAATAGTCGAAAAAGAATTAACTATACTTTAAAAAAGAATTGCAAAATAAAAATACCAATATACCATAAAATCTTAAAAATATAAATATGATAAAAATTGTTTAATTTTTAAGAATAAAAATTTATTTAAATGAAAATTTGAAATTAAAAAAAAAACAAATATGTATTTAATATTATAAAAAATGTAATTTAATTGTATAGATATCAATCCATTCCATGAGGGAATGAAAAAAAACACCCCTCTCTCATGGAATGAAAATCAACCAAAAAGAAGGAATCACATTCTATAAGGAATGCTTCACTCCGCCCTTCGAGTAACCAAAAATTTTTTTTTTTTCATTCCAACATAATACTGCATTTCATTCATTCTTCACTTACTGCATACCAAATGCTACATTAATTCAAGCAGATATTGGTAACTGCTTTCGGGTTTCACAAAAAAGGGTTTGCTTAAGAAAAATCGAAAAATTTTCATGTACTTATTTATTATAACACCTTCCATCTGTTTCTTTCTATTACAACATCTCATTTTAAATTATCTACCCAAATATACAAATTTCATTAAAAACAAAGCAATCATTACAGGGCCGTTCCAAATATATTTTGGGCCCGGGGCGAGAAGAAACAATGGGCCCCTCAAAATCACAAATATAATAAAAATTTTGGTTTTTCTTGGGCTAAATGCATTGTTGTTGGGCTTATTAGCTAATTATCCTATTAAAATTATAAACGAATTCAATTATATATATATATATATATATATATATATATATATATATATATATATATATATATATATATATATATAATTGAATTGGTTTATAATTTATATATATATATATATATATATATATATATATATATATATATATATATATATATATATGATGTGTTTTCAGACATACATATTTTAAATACCCAAAGTGATATTACTTGGTTTTGGAATACTGAGGATCAATATTGTCTTTGTAATGTCTTTTCATAAGTTTTGAATTTATAACAGGGAGATACCATGAATGAAAACAACACAACTAGGCAAGTGCACCTAATCGGTTGTAATATAGCAATGGTAAATCCGGGTCGAACCCAAGGGAATTTGTTTAAGTTGAAGAAAATCAATTATCAATTAACAATTTATAACAATAACAAAAGAGATAAAAAGGGGGGGTTTTGTGTAATTGAATTTGTGAAGAGATTGTAACAACAAATAAATAAGGAATAACGAGTAAGTAAATGATAACAAGGTTGAAGTTAAACCGAACAGATAGTTTGAACAAATATGCTTTTTACTTAGAGGTGATTACTCCTTACAACAATATTCTGATTGATAATAATGTGCAATGGATATTAACAAGTTAAATACCGATTTCTAAGTTGATTAGATGTCTTGGTCCAACAATCGAATCTTATGATTAAAAAGAGTTATTAATCTCATTGGTCCTGTAAATTAATTATTCCAATTAATCATTTCATTTGTTCGTACTCTGCATGATTTATTTGTAGCTTTTGATATCAATGGTCATGAAAATCAAAATGAGTTGTATAGTTTGGTCCACTAATACACTTTTGACATATGCATATAAGATTCTTTCTTTATAACTTAACCTAGGATTTGGTCCATCACTAGTCATAAATATATATGAATCATATATATTATGATACAAGTTAATTTAGTAAGAATGGTCATCTATACTAAATATAACTCAGTTATAAGTTTCAAAGATAAATTCTTAATATGCATTAGTTGGTTAAATAAACATGCAAAGTAAATTATAAAACATGCAATATCCGATTTTATATCAATCAAAACATAATTATAAGTTTCATCTAATCTAAGTAAAAGCACGATGGAATTACTCCATAATCAAAGACATGCAACACACTGAATATATAAGAAAGCTAAACATAGTAAGCAAACCGAATATCCGAGCAATGGTGTTCTTGATCGTTTGTCGTGACTACCGCATGCAGAACTTCATTCCTTGATGAAGGGAGGTCGAGAGCAGAGGGATAGAGGGTTATTCTCCAGGTATAGAGTTTGTGATCTCAATTGTGTGTCTAAAACAACAAGATTAAGCCTCTATTTATAGTGCTGCCCAGCGAGGATCGGGTCGCGATCCTATAGGAGATCGGGTCGCGATCTTCAATGTAGTGCGTACCTACGTCGGCCACGATCCCGATTGAGTGGAGTAGTTGCGATGGTCGAGTCGCGATCCTCGAGAATATCGGGTCGCGATTTTGGTAAGGTCGCGATTTCGAGCTTTTGTTGCGATCCGTTGGTCAGCAATCTGTCACGTATTCGTCAGAACATAGGGTCGCGATCCCTATGGAGATAGGGTCGCGATCTATGGTCTGTTTGACTAATTTCTTCGCTTTTTCGTCTAGAATACGCTCTTTTTTGGTTCTTTTTCTCCCGATAGATCTTTTACTCCATTTTCTTCATTCCAAGGCTTGAATTCAGCTCCTTCTTCTCAATCAAGCAATTTTTCCTGTGTTTTGGTTATTAAACTGATTAAGTACATTTTATCTCGAAATTAAACCAAAAACACATATATAAGCACTTGATATTGCCCGAAATATATGTATAAATGAGGCAATATCAAAATACCCTACACTTGAACTTTGCTTGTCCTCGAGCAAACTATAATTTAAAAACCAGCCAAGACATTTGATATCCAAACAATTTTCCAACTGCTATCACAGATTTTACCGATGTTAAGAATAAGGTTTTAAGAATAAACATAGTAGATTATACCTAGTCTTATGTGCGTATTTCTAACCTTCCAAAATTTTACATAAAATCTATTTCTATTAATGACAAATATTTAGATTGAAAAATACTCATTTTTACATAACATTGAATACACCCTTAAAAATTCCTCTTATCTCAAGATCTTTTTGTCAAGTTTCCCAAAAATTATGCTGGACTAGGTTTATCAAGTTAAGTTTCCCGCACCTTTGAAACTCGTGACTTTCTATGGAACTCTTGATTACAAATTTTCAACTCACAACTGTACAGAGTTTACTAATTCAAATTCCAAAGGCCACTAAGGAAATCCCATGACTTTCGATGACATCCGTGTAGCGAGTTTTCGACAATATTATCCCAAACCAGTTGGTTTTAGGTAATAAGGAGTAGAAATGCCCGTGGGCCCCATTTTATGTCTACTTGCTCGAATGTCAAAGGCCACTGATTGAATTTCCTTCCTGAGTCTCAATCTTATGGTGTAACGTTACTTGATTCTCGCTTTTCATTCATTAATTTTCTTATTTGAAGTTCTTTTAACGAGGCTTATTTTCCTCGATTTAGTCATAGCATTCGCGCGATTAGGGAAACTGACTCAACCTGTTTTGACAAATCCTGATTTTCAACGGGTCTATTTCGTTATTTATGCAAAACATTTTGTAATTATCATTCTAACTACTTGTCATTTACGGAATTAAATTTTATATGAAATAATGAAAAACTAGAAAATAAGAGCATAAAATTAAGTTTAACCTACAAATTTATTTTCAAAACATTTTTCTTAACAATTACCTTTTTAGTGTTCAATTTTTGGAAAAAAATGTTTAAGATAAAATTTTGACTTGGCTTAGTTAATAATTGCATTTTGACCTTTTTACCCTACACTTATTTTATACAATAATCTTATTGTATATATCTTTTTTAAATCAAAGAGGAGTTTAATTGGAATGGACTCCCCTTGGGTAATGGGTCGTTCTGTTTTGAGGACAGATTCCACAAAAGAAGTTTGCTGAACTGAATGCCAGCGTCTGTTTGAACCTATATTCTGTATCAATGCTCAGAGAAAATATTAACCACACCACAAAATCAAAACACGCCAATAAATAAAAACAAACACACCACATTAATATAAAATAATAACAAAAATCCAAATGTATTTAAATACAAAAATAAAGTCAATCATCAATATCATCAAAAACTGAACCTGAGGTGCCACCGCCATCACCGTAGTCCTGCAGGAAATTTGGCGGCTCAAACCACGTGGGTACAGGAGGAACATAAGTCGGGTATGGAATAGATGGCTGGAACCCCTGACTAGCGTAGAACTCCTGCATACTGCGTGATACCCACTGGTCATGTACCTGTCTCCTCAGAATATCGCGATCTAGCCTCTACATGTCGTGCTCCATCTGTCGCATGCCGTGCTCCATCTGTCGCATGTCGCGCTCTCGGCTCAAATCCATCCTACTCATCTGCTGGGATAAGTAGCGTAGATCGATCTCCTGCTCTGGAATAGCCTGCTGTATCGGAGATCTCTGTCGGCGTCGACGGTGAGCACCGGGGGCTCGCTGAGGCTGCGGCTGCGGCTCTGGGTCTGGCTGTGGCTCTGGCTGTGGCTCTGGCTGTGGCTCGGGCTGAGCGTCCATGTCATCTCCCTGCTCAACAGGGTCCACCTCTCGTATGCGATCGTCCTGATCGATCACTCTCATCTGATAAAGGTAACTCCTGGTCAAAAAGCGAGGATCTGATCTGGTGAGTCCCCGTGCGTGTGGAAATGAAAAGACGTCGTATGATGCTGCCAGTCTGGATATAAGATGCCCTCCACAGATGGGGCTCTTCCTCTTCGCCCCTTTTGCCTTTCTAGAAAGGAAGACAGCCAGTGTATACGGAAGGTTGAGGCACACACCCTCAGATGTCAGGCACCATAGATAGAAGACATCATCTACTGGCACCTTATCGCTTCCTTTACGGTGATTAACCGTAGAGGCGATGAGTCTATGAAGTACACGGTGGACAGGGGAGCGTAGCATGCTCTCCACCGCGGTGTGTGAGTCGAAAGCCTCATTGGTCAGCGCGCCCCAAGCATCTGCCACGCGGAATTCTTCTGGCGGAATCCTATGACATGCCTCGAAGAAAGTGGAAAAAGTAGGCAAGGCAGTCTCCTCCCGTGTATACAGCCCTAGGCGTATCCCTAGCTCCATCACGCTGCACTCACGGCTGACTCCTCCCAGTCTGAAAGAAAGAGCCGTCCTATCCGATAAACCCCTGTGCTGCTCGAACTGTACCGTGGATAGGAACTCCAGAGTGAGCTCTCTGAATATTGGCTCCTGAAAGTGGAATAGTCTATCCCAGGCGTGGCATGTAAATCCAGTAGCAGCGTGGATCTTTGTTGTGATCGGTGCCAAGCGGTGGTCCAGCCCGATCGCGGCTGCGTATTCCCAATCCAGACAGGGAGGCACATGAACGTCTTTCTTGTGAATCTTAGCCAGTTCTCCCAAATATCGTTGCCTCCTCGCATTGTTGATTGTTGTTGGAAATTGAAGCAATGCATGCGATGGTAACTCCTCACCTTGTGGGTTTTGTCCTTCCATTCCCGCCATTTACCTGTGAAATAAGAAATAAAAAAAAAAAAAAATAATAATTAGAAAAGAATTAGCTTGAAAAATTACAAAAATTTCCCCTGATCAGGGATCGGGTCGCGATCCACTTGTGGGTCGGGTCGTGATCAGGTTTCAATCGGGATAGGTTGGCCGGATCCTGGTCGATGTCGGATCGCGATGGTCATCTGGATCGTGTCCCGATCTTAAGATGGGTCGGGTTTTGGTTCGCGATCATCGAACATAGGGACGAGATCATAGGGTCGCGACTAAGGATTTGGTCCGGTGACCTTCAAGCGTCGGGTCGCGATCTTAGAACCTCTCATCGATCGGGTCGCGATCGATGAACGAGTTTATGGGATATTCGAGCATCGGGTCGCGATCTTTGAACTTTGTCAAGGATCGGATCGCGATCCGTGAATACAGTCTAAAGCGATTCATACGTCGGGTCGCGATGGTTGACGAACATCAAGGATCGGGTCGCGATCCTTGAATATCCGACCTAACTTCTCCGATTTTCAACAATTTTCAAGCCAAAACTTAACTAAATCAGTAGGTTTTAACTAGTTTTTTTAGTACTCGGCTAGATCTAACATCTAATTAGGCATTAACATTCAAATCCGAGACTAAAATAAATCCTAATTTTTATTCCTAAATTCACAATTTCTAACATATTTGCAATTAACAACGAGACGGGAATGAAGATTTACGTACCTGTGTTGATGATCTAGAATCTAGGAAAACTGGAAACAAACTCGGTCGCGATTTTACCGTGAGGATCGGGAAGCGATTGTGGGGTAAAAAATGAGACCAAGCGACCGGATCTGTTTTTAACCATCGCGTGTCGTCGGGTCGCGATCTGCATCAGGATCGAGTCGCGATCATCAAAAATTACGGGCTTTTGGTTTTCCGGATCGCTTGAGATCGTGTCCCTACGGGCTTCTGGATCGGGTCGCGATCTTTGGCCTGTGGCGTTTTTTCTTTTCTAGTTTTCCGTTGATGATTTGTTTTATTTTTGTGTTTTTATTTTTATTAATTATTTATTAAACACACAACATAAAATTAAATTGTCTTAAAATTATTACAACCAAATCGAATAAAAATCAATGTCTTTTTCTCACACCGCTTTCCTTACCTGGGTCGAAAGCCTAGACCCGTACCCCTGCCCTTTAGATTTTTAATTGGTTGAGAGGGGTACATCCTCTCCTTCTTCATAACGGACTCCTTGTTCGTAGTGCTTCACCCGGTGTCCGTTAACCTTGAAGCTTACGTCGTTCTTGTCCAGTTGTATCATGTTTTCCAAATTTCCTCTCTCCAGTTCCTGTGATTTATTTTTCAGAATAGTGTCAATAGTATCAACAAAGTATACAGCATTATCACATGTTTTGAAGTGTTTCATTGATTGATCGATTCCAAAGGTTATGGCATCCGTTCCGACTCTAAGTGTTAGCTTAGATTCATGAATATCTACTAAAGCTCTTGCCGTGTTTAGGAATGGTCTTCCCAAAATGATTGGAACCTGTTCATCTTCCTCCATGTCTAGTACAACAAAATCTACAGGAAAAACAAATTTATCAACCTTTACCAATAAATCTTCCACTATTCCCTTTGGGTATGTCACCGATTTATTTGCCAAGTGGATTGCCATTCTTGTTGGTTTAGGTTCGGGCAAGTCAAGTTTAGAGTAAAATGAATATGGCATGAGATTAATACTTGCACCTGAATCCGCTAAAGCATGACTGAGAGTTGAATTACCAAATTGGCATGGTATGGTAAAACTTCCTGGATCGGTCAATTTTTTAGGTATTTTGTTCAACATTGCTGCTGAACATTGTTCATTTAGAATCACATTAGATACTTCTTCAAGTTTCTTTCGATTTGAAAGAAGATCTTTTAAAAACTTTGCATATTTAGGCATTTGTGCAACAGCCTCAACAAAAGGTATATTAATATGCAATGATTTTATGTGTTCTAAAAATTTCTTGTATTCTTCTTCTTGTTTTTCCTTCTTCAGACGTTGTGGGTAGGGAACTGGTGGTTTATAACTCTTGATGGGGCTTGGCGGTGATCTTTTGTCTTCTGTTGCTTCTTCATTTGTTTCTTGTGTTTTTTCAAATTCCTGCGTTTTAGAAGAAGAGTTAGTATTTATGAGAATTAATGGTTCTGAAATCTTACCGCTTCTGGTTGTAATCGCATTGACTTGCGCGTTAGGATTTTGCTCTGTGTTGCTTGGTAAAGTACCAGGGAATCTTTCATGTAAGACTCGAGCAATTTGACCAATTTGAGTTTCAATATTTAAAATTGAAGCTTGTTGGTTTCGGAGTGAAGATTCTGTAGTTACTCCTATTTTCTTTACTAATTCTTCGCTTGCTCTGTGTCTTTTGTCTGAAGCTTCTGCAAATCTAGACATCATTTCTTCAAAACTCTGTTTCTTCTCTGGTTGACTTTGTGGGTCAAAGGGTGGTTCTCTTTGGTAGTATCCTTGCCCACTTTGCTTATACTTTTCGGCTTGATCCTTTTTGTATTCCTCATAAGGCTTCCAGTTGTTGTTTCGTGGGCTTCTTTCATCAAATCGATCTCCGGATGAATAACAAACACTTTCCTTTCTTTTTCCATCTTCATCAAGTGGACAATCTTTTGCAAGATGTGGTCCACTGCAGTTGTCACAGCCGACCTGTATGGCATGGATTGTTTGGTTTACCTTTTTCATGTCTCACCCCAAAGCGTCTAGTTTGGCATTGAGGGCTGCTAATCCATCGGCTTGTTCATCTGATGGCTTCTTTCTCAGGGATGAGTCTCTTGAAGAGTGCCACTGATGCGAGTGTTGGGCTAATTCTTCAATTAATGCATATCCGTCTGCAGGAGTTTTCTTTGGAATTGGACCCTGCGAATCAACCATTTGACGAGTAGTTACATTAATTCCGTTATAAAAAGTTTGCACAACTTGATGTGGATTAAGATCATGTTGTGGACAATTTTGTAGCATTTCTTTATAACGGTCCCATGCATCATAAAGTGTTTCATCGTCCATTTGTTGAAAATTTTGGATTTTTGCTTTCATTTTGGCAATTTTAGAAGGTGGGCTAAACTGTTTAATAAATTTTGTTTTTAATTCTTCCCAAGTTTTTATTGTTCTTGGGGGTTCAGCCTTTAACCATCTTTTTGCTGCTCCCTGGAGTGTTATTGGAAATACTCGTAACATAACAACATCTTTAGTGACTCCAGGAATATGAAAATAATCGGCTATTTCAAGGACAGATTCAACATGTTGGTTAGCATCTTCAGCATCTTTTCCTGTGAACAAAGTTTCCCTAAGAAGATGTAGGAATTGGCCTTTTATTTCAAAATGTGTTCCATCCGGAATTGTCGGACGAACTAGTCCTTGGCCTGTTTCTTCTTGTGTGCGACTTGCATATTCTTCCAAAGAAAGATTTGCAATGTCTGCCATTAATCTTGCGTGTCTTCGTCGTCTGCGAAATTCTCGTTCCGGTTCTTGAAACTGTGGAGTTAAATGAGAATTTGAACTCCTGGTCATACACTATCTGAGGAACAACAGGGTGAGATCTAGAATAATAATAAAATAAATTAAATTAATAAATGAATTCTTTTACTTTAAACCGTATTCCCCGGCAACGGCGCCAAAAACTTGATGTGTTTTCAGACATACATATTTTAAATACCCAAAGTGATATTACTTGGTTTTGGAATACTGAGGATCAATATTGTCTTTGTAATGTCTTTTCATAAGTTTTGAATTTATAACAGGGAGATACCATGAATGAAAACAACACAACTAGGCAAGTGCACCTAATCGGTTGTAATATAGCAATGGTAAATCCGGGTCGAACCCAAGGGAATTTGTTTAAGTTGAAGAAAATCAATTATCAATTAACAATTTATAACAATAACAAAAGAGATAAAAAGGGGGGGTTTTGTGTAATTGAATTTGTGAAGAGATTGTAACAACAAATAAATAAGGAATAACGAGTAAGTAAATGATAACAAGGTTGAAGTTAAACCGAACAGATAGTTTGAACAAATATGCTTTTTACTTAGAGGTGATTACTCCTTACAACAATATTCTGATTGATAATAATGTGCAATGGATATTAACAAGTTAAATACCGATTTCTAAGTTGATTAGATGTCTTGGTCCAACAATCGAATCTTATGATTAAAAAGAGTTATTAATCTCATTGGTCCTGTAAATTAATTATTCCAATTAATCATTTCATTTGTTCGTACTCTGCATGATTTATTTGTAGCTTTTGATATCAATGGTCATGAAAATCAAAATGAGTTGTATAGTTTGGTCCACTAATACACTTTTGACATATGCATATAAGATTCTTTCTTTATAACTTAACCTAGGATTTGGTCCATCACTAGTCATAAATATATATGAATCATATATATTATGATACAAGTTAATTTAGTAAGAATGGTCATCTATACTAAATATAACTCAGTTATAAGTTTCAAAGATAAATTCTTAATATGCATTAGTTGGTTAAATAAACATGCAAAGTAAATTATAAAACATGCAATATCCGATTTTATATCAATCAAAACATAATTATAAGTTTCATCTAATCTAAGTAAAAGCACGATGGAATTACTCCATAATCAAAGACATGCAACACACTGAATATATAAGAAAGCTAAACATAGTAAGCAAACCGAATATCCGAGCAATGGTGTTCTTGATCGTTTGTCGTGACTACCGCATGCAGAACTTCATTCCTTGATGAAGGGAGGTCGAGAGCGAGGGATAGAGGGTTATTCTCCAGGTATAGAGTTTGTGATCTCAATTGTGTGTCTAAAACAACAAGATTAAGCCTCTATTTATAGTGCTGCCCAGCGAGGATCGGGTCGCGATCCTATAGGAGATCGGGTCGCGATCTTCAATGTAGTGCGTACCTACGTCGGCCACGATCCCGATTGAGTGGAGTAGTTGCGATGGTCGAGTCGCGATCCTCGAGAATATCGGGTCGCGATTTTGGTAAGGTCGCGATTTCGAGCTTTTGTTGCGATCCGTTGGTCAGCAATCTGTCACGTATTCGTCAGAACATAGGGTCGCGATCCCTATGGAGATAGGGTCGCGATCTATGGTCTGTTTGACTAATTTCTTCGCTTTTTCGTCTAGAATACGCTCTTTTTTGGTTCTTTTTCTCCCGATAGATCTTTTACTCCATTTTCTTCATTCCAAGGCTTGAATTCAGCTCCTTCTTCTCAATCAAGCAATTTTTCCTGTGTTTTGGTTATTAAACTGATTAAGTACATTTTATCTCGAAATTAAACCAAAAACACATATATAAGCACTTGATATTGCCCGAAATATATGTATAAATGAGGCAATATCAATATATATATATATATATATATATATATATATATATATATATATATATATATATATATATATATATATATAACATAAAAATTTTGGGCCCCCTAGAGGCATGGGCCCTGGGCGGTCGCCCGGGTCGACCTCCCTCAGGACCGGCCCTGAATCATTACTACTATAGTTGACTACCTTCTCCAAAATACTGGTTGTTAATAAGATAAAATGAAACTACGATGGTATTAGTGACTACATTTTCCAAAATGCAAAGTCTTTATACGCAAAAAGTGGAAAACATTCCCAGTGTAGTAGCTAAAAACCTTTGATGTTGAGCAACAAATCTTCAACGAGCTTGAAAAAAATTTCCCGATTTGCTTGTGGGTTTCACAAAAAATGGTTGTGTTCTACAGTGGCCCATGTTACATATTCATTAAAAAATATTTGGTAAATTACAATATTGTACTAATATTTTCACCACAAAATCAAAACAACGTATGAACAAAAAAAACCAAAATAAAAAAAATAAAATTTTAACAACCTTTAACAAAACCAATTTGCTTGAACAACCATTGTGTAGATCAAATCTCAAGCTAAGGAAGGTAGTACCTAAAAAAGAATACATCTAATGGTTCACACCCAATAAATCCAAATTATTAGGTTAATTAATAATTAAGAAAACTCGATATAAAACCCTAGAGAGGGATTATAGATTCTGTTGAGAGAGAAGAAAAAACTCTAAGATTGAGAGAGCCAGAGAGTGGGACGAAATTATGAGGACCAGGAGAGGAGTATTTATAGCTTGTAATGGTGCTTAGAGATAAACATGATTTGAATTCAAACCGGATAATGATAATTGATTAAATAATCAAACTTATCTTTAATTCAAATCTTATCTTCTTATCCCTTCATGTGGTTGACGAAATTTAGAATGTTTATCTTTCTAATTTTCGTCGGCTATCCTCATCCTTTCAATATTATCCATTGCCTAACTATTGAAAAATTAATATTTAATCCATGCATTTTTAATTAATCCCAAATTAATTTTAATTAATTCCAATTAATTCTAATTAATTCCAAACTAGTTTCTAATTAATTTATCATCACCTGAAAATTTAATAAACTATTTATTTCTCTCTTTTAATTAACCTAATACCATTTGTACTACTGAAAGCAACCCAAAAAGAACCATGCAATTAATGGAAAGTCCTTACCAATTTAGTTATGACATTGGACACTATTCCAACAAACATAACTTATGATTGTAGGTGCAATTCAACAAAACTCAACCTCAACAACATACATTTACTTTAACGCAAACATTGACCTTGCCAAAATAATGTCTTCTAGGTACCAACTCTTCCATTTCTCTGCTTTAAAACCTCCCATATGTTATATTATTATTTCTCAATTGTACTTATACGTTTTACCTTATTACAGCATATCTTTACCAAAATAGAGCAACACTTATACGTTTTACCTTATTACTGGCAGAATTACTCGAAAAAAACCCGGAGCGAGTTACCATATGTATATATGTCCTTTATTAGCCTTATATCCTCATAGAGCATCATATATTTCATGTAAAGAGATAACTATTTTACCTATAATTTCTTATTAAAAGAAATATAAAATTACAATACCAAATAATTATTGAGCTTATGAGGAAATAGCCTTTTTATGACAAACTAACAAAATGATATTTACAAAAATAGATACTAATAGACACTAAATGTGAAAAACATTATATTTTCAACTTTTTGCACATTGTATTTTAAACACATCATTTTGGAATCTAACATATAACTAATGATATGATAGGGAGCACGGTTCACATGCATTAGATCAATTACAAACATAAACAGTCGTCACGGCTCGTATTACAAAGCATGTACTTAATGTCGCAGGAAATTACAAACATTAGCATGTCAAAATCATAACGAAATCCTGGAACCAAGACATATGTATGCATATTTTTTCACATATAGATAAATTTTAAAACAACATTTATATTTTACTCATTTAATAACAATATCAAGTACTGTGTCACGACCACCATCACCGACAACACAACATCAACTATGCGACTTTCTTCGACAAGGCCATAACATCACTTCTTAAAAAATGATTGTACTAACATGGTTGTCCAACACTAATACACAGATCTTTATATAATACCTAAACCTTTGCAATCCATGAAAGGCCAGATAAAAAAATTTCTACTTCACTTGAGAAAACACAGCCAATCCAGCATCCAGGTTCTACACCCTTCATTATGGATCGTGTCTCTACAATGATTGATTCTAAAACTGCAAACCCAACTACCTCACAACCGCCCATCACACAAATAATTACAGCACCCACTCTACCTCCAACTACGCCAATGTCAACATCAACTCACACCATATCTACAAAGAGCAAGCTTCTTCCACAGTGAGCACATTCACCTAAATACATGGGTGTTTTTCATTGCCAAATTACCTAATAAAATAACTGCCATCAAATTATTACATACAAACATAAACAAAATTCATTTACTACATGCAAGCTGTTCCAACTATTATATGCAATATTGTTACGTACCTTGCTTTATCTATTTTTATAATCCTACTTTTGTTTATTTATATCGATAATAAAAAAAACCCCACAATAAATGACTTTTAATATAAAATAATAAAAGGAAGTATCTTACTTATGTGTACAATAAATGACTAGCTGCCATCTTGGGAACTCGTAATGCGGGCATGATCGCAATAATTCCTTCAGTCTTTCGAAAGCATCGTGAAATGCTTCTCTGGCCTTCTGTTGAAAGTCTTGGATCGCCCTCCTAATCTCTGACGTTTTGCTTGCCGGATAAAATTCTTATAGAAATTTGGTCTTCAATTGCTCCCATGTTGTAATGTTGTTTGCTGGCAACGATGTAAACCAATATTTTTCTTTATCTTTAAGCGTAAACGGGAATACCTAAGCCTAAAGAAGTTTCTATTGGCATTTCTAGGTATATTCACGTTGGAAATAGCTAAAAACTCATACAAGTGATTATACGCATCCTATCTATATCCTTTGAATTCGGGCAACACTCCTAATAATTGTGGCCTAATTTCAACCTAACAATCTACATTCTCAGGAAAATAAATAGGCGACACATCATCATACTCCTGAGGTTGGAAGTGTGATGCAACCGATTGCCCAATCGACTGTAACACCCCTTTTCTCAAACCATATTTTAATAAAAATACAGTTTATGTTACAAACTTATTTTACAACTTGTGACTATAAAGTAGCCACTTAAATTTTTTTTATTTTACAAACTTAAACTTAAGGGGGTATTACAGACTCAATTCAGATAACCATAATTTAAACTTACAGTGTACAAACTGGTCCCAACTGCAACCTTCGCTCTTTTCACCTAAGTACATAGCATTTCAAAAATAGTATACGTGAGACATAAAGCCTCGTGAGTAATATGGGTTTAGACCCAAAACTTTTCTGTTCAAAACTTGAAATATTACAAGTAAACTGCTCAAAAATGATTTATATCATAAATCTCAAAATGTATTTTCTTCTTTACTTTCAAACTTTAAAAAAATACTTTCTTTCTCAAAACTGCTTTCTTTCTCATTTTCTTGTGACCAACTGAAACTCATGAATTAAGTTATTTTAATTCATTCTACTAGCTCCCCTCGCGGGACAGAACAGATCCGCCCACTAGGTTACGCTCATTCTGTCTCCCCTTTGTGACTTGGAACAGATTCAAGCACAAGGGTATACTAAACTAGACAACTACTTCGCGACGGGAGGTACCATCCCAGTAGTGTCTTTTGATCTCCCGATTATGTGGGTGATCCTAGTCCGGACAATTAACTCTTACTACTTTCTTTGCTTTAGTTCTTATTTCATTACTTTTTTCATTTCATCTCAAATTGGTCAAACGGGACACAATTTCAAAACAAGCTCAAACTTTAACTCTTTGACTCATACTCTTGAAAATCATTTTAAAACTAACTTCAAAATCTTTAGCTCTCATATGGAGCTTCTTTCAAAACTTTACAAACTATACTTCTTTAAAAACTAAACTTCTTTAAAATCTCTTTTAAACACTTAGCTCTTGGAGCTACTTTCAAAACTATTTCCAAACTTTAGTATCTAAAAATATTTGGAAATCTCATACTTTTCTGAAAACATCATTTTGCTATGTACTAGAAAAAATCCTCATAAAACTCACCTTGATGTTGCTACAAGTCTCTAAACTTCTCGTATTCCTTTACCTTTCCCGTGCTTAATGGTATTTGAAGCACCACCTATACAAGTATCATGTATAAATACTCAATATAATTAACTCTATAGTTCTAAAGTCTCATGTGACACAACTCCAGGTTATAATAAATGTATAACCATTAATAAACTCGTTTTATAGTTTTTCTCCGAAGTACGTGTATTTTGCTACAGTACCCCCGAGGGGTCGTATTTCAGTTCCGACACTTTTCCATGAAATCTTAGGCCATATTAGACTTGTGTTTCAAATTTGGAGTTCATTGGACAAGTCTAGCTCAAATTCCAAAAATCAAGTTTTGACATAAACTTGAAGTTTAGCCACTGCCGCTACAGTGACTTTTCCGCAAGGTCGGATTACGGATTTGACCATTCCCGATATGTTTTCATACCATTCTAAGGCTATGGTAAAAATTTCAGACCAAACGGACATGCCTAGCTATGGTTTCTGACCTTTATGGTTTTTAACATTTTTGGTCCCTGGAGGCGCACTGCGCCAGTTACAGGGCGCACCCCGCCTGGGTCCTGGGCGCACTGCGCCTAGCGCCTGGGCAGGCTCCTGATCAGTCGCGATTTGGCACTGTAGCACGCAGTTTTGACATTTTAAGTCCTTAATCTAGTTCTTAATCATATGGGGTTTGTTCCCTGACTAAAACCCTCCATTATAACAAGATTTTAATCCATTAAAATCGATTAAATCAATCCAATGCAGGAATTAAAGTTCTTGATCAAAATTGCAAACTTTCAAAAATAACAATCTACTTCCATGTTCTTGAGTTATATGCTTAACTAATGACTTATTGAAAGCATAAGCCACTTAAACCACATGATTCTTAACTGAAATTTCAGTTTCAATTCCACCCAAGAACCAATTCAAGCATACACCCAAAACCTAGGTTAGAACAAAGGAAATCTTACCTTGTTTACTTTGGAATCACCAATTCCAACCTTTTTCTTGATTCTTGGGAAACCTTTGATCTTCTATGTTCTTTCTTCTCGTTCTCTCTCGCTCTCTCTCGTGCCTTCTAAAAACTTCTACTGGTTTCTTGATTATGAGAGGATAACTCTCATATAATATATATATATATATATAATTTTTAATAAAACTTTGCATTTTGGTCCCTAGCCTTCCAATTCTTCTACAAAAATGGTTCAAGAGTCATAACTTTACAATTTATGCTTCATTAACTTCCAACTTAACATTTTCTTGACAATTTGGTCATTTTCATGTCAAATGACCATTTTGCCCTTTTTGGTCAAATTTTACTATTCACGCGGTAAAACTCCAAATTTCACATAATCTCTTATTTCTTATATTATTATTTTACATAATACATGTTATTTTACACACTAGTCTTATAACGTGTCAAAAGACCGTTTTACCCTTTTACTACTTTTTCGCGGGTTCTTACATCGATTATGCAAAATATAGAGGGGGAACGAGGTTACCATCATTGTACAAATCATTATTATAATTCTGGTGCCCCTGCCATTGGTTGTTGTATTGCTGCTGCTAGCGTGGAGGTCCGCGACGTTGATTCCACTGTTGATTGTTGTTGTTAGGGTTGTTTGGCATCCAACCCTCATCATCGTCCTCGTATCCCAGGTCTCCCACTTGAGTCTGGTATTGTTGCTGTTGAGGTTTTAAATTTGGTTGCTGAGGTTTTTAGGGTTGTAGTGGTTGCTTTGGTTGAGGAATCTGTACTGGCTGGCGTTGGTGTGGAGCATCATCACATTTTTGTACTCCCCACATTGGTATAGTAGTTGCAGAATTCCCACCAGGGTTGGGAATGAGTTGACTAATAGGTGGAACTACAGGCTGAATACATGGTGGAAGGGATACAGGGGCTGAAACTGCACCACCACCGGTACTCGTGGAAGCTCCATTAATGTTCATTGGAACCAAGGGCACAAACGGTTGTCCCCCTGTTACCTCGCTTGTTGGCTCATTGGTAACATCCTCGACTGAAACATCATTCAAAGTCATGTTGAATAACCGCTTACCCACACGATTCTGTCGTGCGGTCTGTTCAATTTCCGAATCAAAAAGCAAAGGTGACGTTTGTTCACCTCGACGCGTACGCGTGCACAAGGTGCAAACGACCATCTAAAAAAATCCAATACTAAAAACTATCACTAAAATAACCAACTGACACAGTATATTAAGTGCACAACTCCCCGACAACGACGCCAAAATTTGACTTCGTCGCAGTCGTTGATGCGGTCAAAAATACTAGATTTGTACCTTACAACTCACTAGCTAGTGGCAAGTAAGGGTCGAACCGTGGAGTCAGTGGTCAATATCTTTGTCAAAAACTCGACCAGTCTATAGTGTCACTCTATAGGCGGTTTTATCCATACACGCAAAAATAACCGAAAATATCGCAAATACGAAATTCTTACCACCAAACAAACTTGCATCCAATTCTCGACCAATCAAAACCAAACTATTCTGATCCCGAGAGATAACTCAGAAATCAGAAACAATCCCACCAAAATAATCAAGCAAACGATAACGAATGTTTAATCGAAACCGTAAACGAACGCAAATATAACTAAAAACGAAACTTGCATTAAAACTAAACTCAAACCGAAAGCCGAATGTTTCTGACTTCGGGGAAAATCCATATCTCAGTGGTCAAAGGAATTCTACAAATCAGAATCCTTGACACACGTAAGAAACAAATACTGAAAATATGAAATAAATACTAAAACTATCAAATTACCAAGTATCGATCACTAAACTACGAAATTCTGAGTCGAAGAAGCCTGAGTTCCCCTCATAGGTCGAATCTTCGCTCCCGAATCACGAACCGGAGGCCTCTATTTATAGTTGTGAAAAATGCATGACTGCGTCACGTAAAGGGCGTATGCGCGGCGCGGCTTATCCATAAGACCCGATTCTTCGCACTTTGAAAATTCAAATCCCATCCGGTACATAGCTCACCGCGTCGCGTAGCTCTTCTGGGACCGCGACGCGCGTTTTCCTTCGACTGAAAGTAGCCTTCTTCCAAATCTTTGCCATTTTATACGCTTTTTACCCTGTATTTAACATAATTCGCACAGAACAGACTTGCACAAAACGTGAGTAATATCGTGATTTAAGACATATATTTTACTCAAAACAATGCTCAACAACGACTAAAATACTTGATATTACTAGGCGTAGTCAGCTACACGCAGGTTAAACCTCCTTGTTCTACACCAAATGTGTAAGCCTCAGTTGTAAACATATATCATATGAAATTCCCAACTTAAGCTTAAATCTTCAAAGAATGAAAAGACATTGCCAAATTATATTATTATGCTATAGGGTATGGGCATCACCCCAATAACACCAAAACTTTTGTACATCAGCCACACCTCAACACCACTTCCCCGTCACTTACCTATAGAAATACACATCACACCATCAAACTATATTTAATTCCACCTTATATAATTTTACTTTTTAAAATTAATAAATTAACAATTAAAACTAATTTTAAATAAAAAGAAAAACATTTCATTAAATTAAAAAACATTCAAAAAAATATTAAATAAAAATAAAATCCTAAAATATTAAATTAAAATAATAATAACCTAACAAGATTAAATAAATTAAAAACCTAGAAATTTAATTTTTTTTATATTTCTCTCGAATCGCATTCTTCATGTTAAAAAATGTCTCAAGATCCTCGGCTTCAAGATTTTTGAGTGTCGCTTGAGTACCTGCAAATCTGATAACATTTCTCGATTTATGTGTCAAAGTACCTTTTCTTTTTGAATTTGGAGGTGCTCCTCAAAATTTTCTCGTGTGTAATACAAGTTGTATGTTGCTTGGTTAGCCATCGATGATGATGTCGCACGTTTCACTTTATCTCTTCTCATCAGATGTTCAAGTAGTACCTCTTTCGTAATATCGCTCGTTTCATCATTGAGGTCGATATGGGTCTGGGCATCGGAAGTGGCCGTGAAGTTGTTCAATTCGGAAGTTCTTGCCAGTTTTGATCCGGATGATTGCACCAAAGATTGCAGACAAAGTGTCCATTTAGGGTCGTTTTTCAAAATTTCCCAAGCTTTCATATGAGTGAAGGCTTTCCTTTTGTTTTAGCGTGTGTATGTCTCAACTGTCGTGCTGAAAAAATGATAGTCGCTAACACCACTTCTTTTTTTTTTAAGAAACGAGATTTTTGTAAATGCCATTGAATTTTGTGACTTTGGTGGTTTCTATTGATGTAGTTACTTGAAATGGCAATCCACGCTCGAGCTAAAGTTGCTTCTTCGTCAGGGGTCTATTTTTTTGGTACAACTTGAGACGTTGTCATTTTTTTCTTTTTTCTTTTCGTTTTGCAGGTTCTACTGGGGTTTCCGGTACCTCAACAACATCATCTTGAGATTCTTGGGTTTAAACATGTTGTTGACTTTGACTTTCTTGAAAATGTTGACATGAGCTTGGACTTTGTTGGGATCCATGTTGTAGAAAAAATTGTTGTGGAAATTGTGGTGGTTGGAATGGGTTGGGATATAAAATTTTTGATGGATACAGGATTGGGATGAACCTTGTAGTAAATCGGTAAAAATTAATTTGGAGAGTCTATAAAAGTTTGATTGTATTGTGCAAAACCGTAACGTAATGTTTAATCGGAAAGGATTTTCCCGTTTGGGGGTGTTTGGGTTTCGGTTGACAGGTGGAGTGATAGGATTTTTTTTCCATTTTATAGAAAAGAATGAGATTTTAGAAGATGAAGATTGGTTTGGTGTGTCTAAAATGGTTAAGAAATGTTGGTATTTATAGGTCAATAATATTAATCTTTAAAATATTTTTTTTTTTGAAAGAATGACCGTTCAACGGTCAAGGTGCCTTCCAGGGGCGGATGTAGGATTACCAATAATCGTGGCACCGGAGATGCATCCTATTAAGTAGTGAGACTTTTTTTTTCTACGGGGATGCACCATATTAGAAAAAAAAAACAATTTTTTTTTTGCTAAATACATGTACGAAATTTAGCAGGTGCCCGGACCACCCAGACATTATATCAAAACCGCCCCTGGTGCCTTCCACCGTGACCCAGTTCAATTGGTTTGGGCACGCTGCCACATATGCATCATGCATTAGGCATGCTTGGTACACCCTACTTTTCATTAATTCAGTTCTTTTATCCAAAGGTCTTCCGGGAATACTCCCTTAAAAAACAAAGTTTAACCAATACATCTCAATTGAAAACAACTTGTAATCAAAATTGTACACTTATTGTCCTATGAGTCATTCAAGTACATTAAATCGGTAAAAAAAGAAAATGTATTCCCTCTACTGAAGCATACAGCTGTTTTATATGTGCAATATTGTTTTATTCAACGAGCAAAAGTATCACAGCGTTTTTTAGTCATACACTTGTCGTCTCCCCATCACGTCCACACAAGAGTGAAGATGCATTGTGATGTTTCAAAGATAAATGCATCGTGACTTTCTATGATTTAATATTTTATTTGGTTATTGAAAATCTCTAAAATAATCTTATTACCACACAAAACAAACATTTGTCAAAACACATTAATTTTAATAATATTATTAAAACTAAAAAAACATGCTTATGTAACAGACACGGGCGAGGAAAAAGAGACTGACATACATTTTCTACGGCCCCACCCTTATCAAAGATGATGGATTACAAGTTGTCTCGGGCAGATCTCGAAATTTCGGGCAACACCAAATATCCAGACGTTTTAGGCATGGGAGGTATTGCAAGACCTCTGAAAGTGATTCCACATCCATAAAATCAATGAGTGATAGAGAAACCAGTGATGTTGGAAGAAGAAAAGACGATGAAGTAGTATTCCCTGCATCTTCTGTCACTGTAAACGAAACCACTCCTGAATTTTTGCCACCTAAGGTTAGTTCAACTAATGAGGCTGGAAAATTCTGGAAACCCCATTCTGACATCGGCTTTTTTAAGTATCCTATAACTAAGGTACTTAAATTAGGAGGCCACAACCCAGAAGGAAATGAGTAGTCTACATTCGGACAATCATGTATCTTCAAATGTTTCAGAGATGTGAGATGTTGGAAATGCTCGTGTGGAAATGACTTAAGATTCTTGCAATGACTGATTTGAAGGGATCTTAAGTAAATCAGTGGAGGAAAACAAAAACCCGTCTCTAGAATGGATTCTATGTTATAGGTTACGGCTGTCAGTGAATCACAAGAATCAATCACCAGCCTCTCGACTCTGTTTGGACAATTGTAACTCTCCAATGTGTCACAATCAAATAATACCACTTGTTTAACAAATTCCATGTTAATCCCCAAATCAAACTCTTTCTTTTCTAATGATACCAAGTTTTTACAACTACGTATCTCCAACTTCTGTAATCTCGGAAGAAAGTTGCATGCATCCACTTTTGGTTCGCACAAGTATCTCAATTCATCACACTCTGCAATATATAGATCCGCAACTGTCCCAAGATGCATTAAATCTTCTCCATGTAGTTGAGTAAGTCCTTTAACATTCCACATTTTCAATACAACAAGTGATGAAGACACACCAATCATGCTTCTTAACACTGGTTCACAACAATCTTTAACATGTAATTCATGAAGTGATGGTATCAATCCAATTGAGACTTCAGCTAGTTTCGGGCAATGCGTTATAGAAATCTCACTGAGGCGAGGAAACGATGTAGCAGTTCCATTGTTGTCGCCGCCACCAGTTGACCAACTCTGCCAATCTTGCATATCATCAAATTTCAAGACTTCAAGTGATGGAAATGCAATGCCGGGGAAAGAATTAGTAGGTGCAAGTAACTCACAACCTAGAGTCTTCACCTTGTTCATACTTTCAACAAACAATTTCTTAAGTGATGGTAGTTGTCCAAGTGTTGGTAAATGTGTACTTCTACAACCACGTAACGTAAGCTCTGTTAGCTGTTCAAATGAGGGATCACCCACCCAACTAGGAAATCTAGTTCCCTTGTAGTACGAAATCTCGAGTAATCTCAACTTATTGTGAGGCCTTAGCTCCATAAGTACTTCATATTCAATCATCTCATTTCGAGAATCATCAAACACATGACTCCATATCAGCTCCAAATCATCAAGACCCTTCTTTTTTTGTAAGTCGGCATCCTTTGCTTCTATTGGATCTGTCACTTTGTGCAGCCCCATAATGGAAAGTCGACCTTGAAGATCCAATAAGCCCTTAAGGTCGGATATTTTGAACCTTTTAGCTCCGTCAACAATGACCTTTGTTAGAGTTTGAAGACATGTCAACCCACCAATCCCTAAGGGCATGATATTTACCTTTGGAGTATCAGTTATGTCAAGATGTCGCAGATTTTTTAACTTTGCAAAACTTTCAGGCAAGCCAGATAACTGAGAACAACTACGAACGAATAAGCTCTGTAGATTATATAGGTCACTTACTTGTTCCGGTAAACTCATGATTGAAGTATACGAAAAATTGAGATACCGCAAATGCTTCAGACTACAAATGGACTGTGGTACCTCTGAGATTACATAATTAGCTAGGCTTAGTGCCCTTAGGAATAATAGCTTAGAAAGTAATTCATCAATAACATTGTCCAGTAAGCGGTAACTTTGCCAACCAACTGACATTGTTAAGAAAGTTCTCAAGCATCTAGCTCTTCGTAATTCCTTTAGCTTTCTATATGAACCACATCGTGAACCTATAAGTGAAAAGTGACGGAACTTCTCAAAAGTATCCTTCCTTTTGGATCTATCCATTTCATCATCCAATCTAAAGAAAAACTCTCCTGCAACAGTTGTGGCCAAGTCATTTATTAGGTCATGCATTGTAAATCCTAATTCATCATTAATTGGATCTTCAAAAAAGGACCTTGACTTTAGCTCTTCAAAATACTGTAGACCCAAACTCTCCATTGACTTGTTGCAATTTGATTGTGACAAAAATCCTTCTGCCATCCAAAGTAGGACTAATTCATTCTTCTCAAACACATAGTCCTTGGGAATTAAGGCGCAGTACGCAAACAACAGCTTCAAATGTGGAGGGAGGTGATTGTAGCTTAGTCTTAGAGCTGGAAGAATCTCACTTCCATCCTTTATATCCCATATCTCACTATTCAACAACTTCTCCCATTCATCGCCATTTCTATTTGTTTTCAAGACCCTCCCAAGCGTTTTCAAAGCCAAAGGCAATCTACCACATTTCTTCACCATACCTTCACCATGCAATTTAAGTGTTGGATGATTATCGAAGTTTTTTACACCTAGGGCATAATGAGCAAATAAAGACAAAGCATCTTCATTTGACAAAACCTCGAGATGGTAAGCTTCTTCCGAGTCCATCACCCATGCAACCTTGGTATTTCGGGTTGTAACGATTATTTTACTTCCAGGTGCCCCTACAACAAGCGGGCTTTGTAGGAGTTCCCACTTACTCTGATCTTCGTTCCAAACATCATCCAAAACAACTAAAAACCTTTTCTTTGAAAGTTTTTCTTTGAGGGCGACATGAAGCATATCAAGATTAGAAAATCTTTTGTCCTCCCCACCTACCGCTTCAAAAATAGCTTTGCTAATGTTAAATACATCTAACTCTTCAGAAACACAAACCCATGCCTTGAGTTCAAAGTGATCCTTCACTTTCTCCTCGTTGTACAAAACTTTGGCAAGAGTGGTTTTGCCAACCCCACCCATACCAACTATGGACACTACCCTCATTTTTTCATCATTCCCCAACAACTTCCCCAACAATACTTCTTTATCCCCTTCCCTACCCATGATTTTGGACTCATCAATCAGTGAAGTTTGCTCCAATCGTCTCTCAGTTCTATTTGAGCTTTCAACATTCACATTCACAATCAAACCCAAACCATTTTTCACCTCAACGAGATCATTCAATTTTGTTGTAATCGCATCTAGCTTAGAACTCATCCGACGATCATACATAATGTTGCGAGGAGTGTAATTAGTACAACAAGTTGGGATGAACTTGAATACCTTACTAGTACTGGTGCTGGCGTCCGCATGAGATGCTTGATTCAACTTGCGTCGCATAGCTTCTGTAGCCAAGTCATCGAGTACATCGTCTATGTCGTAAGCCAGATCCTGTAGATCGTTGAGCCACAGTTGAACAGCTCCCTCTTTTGTCTGCTTCTGGCCTGCATCAGCAAGCACAGCTTGGATCAGGGGCAAGGTTTTCTTCCATTTGTTCAGCTGAGAATCAATTCCTTCGGATTGAGCCAAGTTTATCAAGTCACCAGAGATGAGCTTCTCACACAGCACAGTGATCAGAGCGGTAGCAACGATTTCAGCCATTGGAATTTATTGAAAGGAAAATGAATGTTTCTTTGCTGGGGTTCTGATTTCAGTAAGGATGAAAATTGGCAAAAAAAAGCGAAGGGATTGACTTGGGTTTATGTGAATATGGGAGTTCGAATCCATGTTGCACAAGTGTCCGGATTCCAACCGTGAATTTGTGTTCCAACTTCCAAGTTTATTTATTTTTTCGGGTCAAGGCTTTTTGTTTGTTTCTAATCGACACTGTACTTGAATAATAGGTAGCTATTCATGTATAAACTTGGTTTTGGCTTAGAACTAAACAATTTATAGAACATTAAATAAAGGTCATTTTTGCAAATATAAAATTTGCGGTAGTTTGAAAATATCTCAATTTAGAAAATGCGAAGTCTTTTTTATTTTGGAATATAAGAAAGAAAGCATTTTTCTTTGTTTGGAAAATTTTAAACTAATCTTGCTTCTTTCTGAAGTTATCAATTCATTCAACCTTTTAATACTCGTTAGGCGGATAGAGACAAGAGAAAAGTGAGGCGGTTTCAAGCGGGTTTGCCGGAAGTATCGGCAGCATTGCCGGTACCGGCTGTTTCATGGCACTATAATGAGTAGGTTGGCGATAGATGGTGGTGAAGCTGGTTGGTGAACCCACGCTAAATGCAGTAATTTTCTTAAAAAAATTAATTTATCCTATAACCTTATAAATACCTCATCCACAACTTTAAAATTCAGACAACATGTACGGTTTACGAATGTTGACACTTGACATTTGTAAAAATATATTATACAACTAGGTTAGAAACCCGTGTATTACACGGTTGACAATTAAAAAACATTATATAATAAGAAGAATAATGTTTTATTTAATCATACAAAAAGAGATCTTAAGAAGTATTTCACATATTGAGGAAACGTATGTTCAATTGCAGTTTTCTTCTATAATTGTTGCATAATTTATAGACAAAACTTCAAGTGTTACTTTTGACTTTTTTGTAATATTTGGTTGCTAGTTTTCGGCTACTCCAAGTTCCAAATTTTCTTTTTGTTCATCTTTATCCACTAATATGATATGACGATTTTTTAAAGACAATTTTTTGAAAACGATGCACATTTTGCTAAATAATATCATAAAGATTAAAGAGTTTACTTATCGCGGCTAACTTTATATATTTCTCACAAATACACATAAAAACACATACAAATACACATGGTATAAATGCTTAAATTTGCCCTCAATTTATCGATAAACACACGGTATAAATGCTTTGCCTTAGATTGCAAATTCAAATAATTAGCTTCATCCCCTAACTCGTATACCTTGAACATATACGAACACATTGTGTGTAATTTGGGAAAAGAGACCCACGCATTGACAAATATTATTAGAGCAATACAATTACTGACTTTAGAACCAGCTCATTTTGTACAACACCCCAAAAATAAGTAACAAGCCATACATCTAGCAAGTACCAAAATAAACGAGTTATTGTAAATTTGTAACAATAAAATAGCCCAAAAGTAAACTCAGGGCCCTAGTTCAAACGATCAAATTTAGCCCAATCATAACCTTGGCGAGAGTTTAGCAAAATTTCTCTTCATAGGCCAATAAACATAATCCTATCTCTTTGCAATCTTCGACCCACTTCCATACTTGATTCTGTTCATCTGTTGCCACTTCTTTTATTTATCATAGATCGGTTTAGAATAGTGTATCACAGTCACCATGTAGCATCTTATTATCCAAAAATTTTAGGTTTAATTTCATAAAAACCATTATAGTTTTGTTTTTTTGGGTTTAACAATTAAAAGAATTTTTTTTCTAGTTTAATCACTAAAAGTTTGTTTTTAATTAAAAAAAAACACTGTAAACTTGTTTTATTTTCAAAGTAACCATTATAAGTCTTTTTTTTCCCTGTAATTGGTTACAAAAACCATTTTTGAAGATTAATTTTTCAAGATACAAGGTGTTTTTTGGAAAAAATTTAAAGTTTGAATGATTTAATCATAAAAATTAATTGTTTGAGTGGTTAAACTGCAAAAAGGAAAAATAAAAAATAAAAAAAAAACAAATAGTAATGGTTTTTGTAGGATCCGAAGTTTTATGCTATGTTTTTTCTGAGAAAATAAACAAATTCTCAGTGGTTAAACTTAAAAAATTTCTTTCGGTAGTTAAACCGAAAAAAAACCAAACTATAATGATTTATATGAAATTAACCCAATTTTTTATTAAAGACCCATCACAAGTAGGGGCAAATGAGCCGAGCCGGCTCGTGAGCTACCCGGGACCGGCTCGTTAAAAACTCGGCTTGAAACCGATTTTAAATGAGCCCGAGCCAAGGTCGAACTTAATATAAGGCTCGTTTGTTAAACGAGCTCGAGCCGAGCCTGTGTCACCAAGCTCGGTTAGGCTCGCGAGCCCTAAACGAGCCTATATATAATATAATTTTTATTTTATTTTTATATAAATTAAAACTAAAACATATTTAGTCATATAAATTAAGTAAGTTGTTATTTTCCTACGTTAGAGTAAACGAGCTTATTAACGAGCTCGAGTCAAGCTTAATCTCGTTTAGGATTGTTTAGAAATAACCGAGCCGAGCTCAAGCCCGAGCCGAGCCTGCATATTTCTTAACGAGCCCGAGCCGAGCTTGAGACCATAAAGCTCGTAACGAGTCGAGTCCTGTATATTTATTAACGATCCCGAGCCGAGCTTGGTCAGACTCGGGCTCGGCTCGGCTCGTTTGCACCCCTAAAATTCACAAGTTAGACTCAACTGCATTATTTTCGCAGCCATAAATTCTTCCAATTAGATCCTTTAGCCTTTATTTTAGGCCAAGTTGACCCTTTAGCATCCTAAACCCTAACATTGTTTGTAATTTTTTATCTATATTACAAGCAATTCAGTCAATACCTCCATGTTTTATGTAAAGAACAAATGATGTATAATATGTTTTTGCATTTACAACAATGTTCTTTGCTTTTTCCATATCAACATAATTTGTTAACACAGTTCCCTTTTAACCATCGATCCAATTATTAACACATTATATACGAAGGACTTGCTAATATTCTTATCAACACACGATACTTTGAAACATCGACCTAATTGTTGGTGATTTTAGTGTCACTGGGTCATTTTATGTAATTGGCACTAACATGTGAGCTAAGGGCTATTTAGTTTGTATCGTAATATATGTTCGGGTATGTGCGGAGTGCACGCATGTATAAGATCAAATAAATAGCCGGTTCAACGACAAGTCGGGGTCCGGGGGTGACAACGCCTAGTGATATCAAGTATTTTAGGCGTTGTTGAGCCCTATTCTTGATGAAATTATATCAGATATATCTTGGTATTCTCGCTTTTCGTGCCAGGACTTGTTTGGAAGAAAAGAATGAAAACAGGGACTAAAAGCATGCAAATCGGAAAAGTTTGGAAGGGAATGAAAAATCAAGGAAATACGTACGCGCGCCGCAGGGATTAACAACGCGCGACGCGGGTCAAAGGCAGTGAACCAAATTCAAAGGCCAAGAAAACGGGATCTGATAAGTACGCGCGCCGCGGGATCCTCATATGCACGGCGCGGCTGCGGTAAATTTCAACTATAAATAGAGGTGTTTTCAGCCGAAAACCCGAGCAAAACCCTGGTGAAGAATCGACCGTAGAGGCTCTTTGACTCCAAGAATTTGTTTTCAGCAACCATCTTTTGGCATTTCAGGTTTTATAATTTAATTTCCTTTTGGTAGTAAGTAGCATTTGTAGCTAAGGTCTTTGAGAGTGACAACCATTGACTTTGAGCACTTTAGTTTTCTGTTTTGCATCATTGGTTACTGTATTGGACCACTGGAATTCAGTTTTGGTTAATGAAAATCATTTGGTTACAATTAATCTTAGTTTTTCGGTGTTTTGATGCTTGTGTTTGATTGTGTTTGTTTGGGTTGTGTGTGGATGTTATTTTGACCTTGTTTGGGACTGTTTCCCTTGCTGAAATCAGTAGCCAACTAGGTTAGCCTTAGGTATTGAACTTTGGCCAGTAACTGTTCAGTTGGGCTGTAGCTATTGGTTTAGGTTATACCTTCTTTTTGGATGTTTTGGATGCCTTTGATTGCTTCTGATTCAGAGATGCACTTCTGATTTCAGAAAGTAACTAGGCTTGTTTGAGTTGAGTTTAGCTTATGCTTGGCTTGACTTTGTTTGGTTATTGCTTTTGGGTAGTTGAGAACTTAGAAACTAGGTCCTCCGACTATAGCGTGACACTACAAGTTGGTAATCTGTCATCTGGTCTAACCACGAAGCTCCTGCGGATCGACCCTGACTACCACTGTGCTAGTGTGTGTGTTAGGTTTTTCTTATTTTTGACCGCACGACGACCTAGGCGTGTCAAATTTTGGCGCCGTTGCCGGGGAGCTGTGAGCTTAGATTAGGTAATTAGTAGGAATTGTTGTTTCTTGATTTTCTTGGAATTTCATTTGGTTAGTTTTCTGGTCTTTTTGTTTTGTGGGCGTGTTGCACTAGTGCATGCGTACCCGCAGGGGTGAGCAATTATCCCCATTGCATTTTGATCCTGAGATTGAGCGAATTGCACGCAAAATCCGTGCCCGTAGGCGTTTGAATATCATGAGTTTTAGTCAAGTTAGTAGTAGTACAGTAGGTGTTGCCCAGGAACCATCAGGTGAGGCAACGAGGATGTTTTCTATTCCCCCACAGTCAGAGTTTCAGTTCGGGAGCACGAGTGCTTCTGGTGGTGCAGTTTCAGCCCTACACCCATACCATCATGCACTCCGCCATCGATTCCACCAGTTTCACAACCATAATCCACCAATCCATTTACCTCTGGAATGTCTTGGGGAGAGCCGACCCGTGATCACCCCAGTTTCTAGACAGCAGACACCAACCTCTCAACCATTCTCTCAACCACAACCAGTTCTTTTTAAACCTCAACCCACATTCCAACCTACACAACCTATACAATACCAACAACCTCCTCAGCCACAATACCAGTATCTAGAGGAGGAGGAGTAATATGATGAGGAAGACGAGGGATGGATGCCACCAGCACCTCAACAACCAAGGAGCGGAGGTCGAGGACCTCTATGGAGAGCACCACAGTATCCACCACCACAAGGTCAGCAGAATTATAACGATCATCTTTACGGTAATCCTGCTCAACCTTTATATTTTGCACAACCGAGAAGGCAATCGGTTGCATCACATTTCCAACCACGGGAATATGATCATTCGTCGCCAATTTATATTCCTGACAATATTGAATCTCAAGTAGAAATACGGCCTCAGTTGTTAGGAATATTGCCAGAGTTTAGGGGGTACAAGCAGGATGACCCGTATAATCACTTATATGAATTTATAGCGATTGCCAATGCTAATACCCCTAGGAATGTCAATAGGAACATCTTTAGGCTTAGGTTATTCCCATTCACCCTTAAAGACAAATCCAAATACTGGTTTACGTCTTTACCATCAAACAGCATCACATGGGATCAGCTCAAGGCCATGTTCTTACAAGAATTTTATCCAGCAAGCAAGACAACGGAGATCAGGAGGGTCATTCAGGACTTCCAGCAAAAGGAGAAGCTTTTCACGAAGCGTTCGATCGGTTGAAGGAGTTGTTACGATCCTGCCCGCATCATGAGATTCCTAAATGGCAATTAGTGAAGTTGTTCTTTGAAGGAGTTAGTGAAACACATCAGGCCATGATAAATGCCTCATCAAGTGGGACATTTATGTGGCAGGACCCAAAAGAGGCATGGCATTTCTTGGAGCAGTTAAGTAATGGCTCCAAAGAAAACTTTTCTACAAGAAAGACTGTAGGCACAACAGCAGCAGTGGGAGCTGATGCTGATTGGAAGAAAGAAGTAAAAAAGGAAATAAGTGACTTGAATAAGAAGTTTGACAGGCTCATGTCAACGCTGAAGAATGGACCGCAGGGTCAATCACAAGGAGGTCAAGGAGGACCGAAGGTTCAGGAGGCAAACCAAGTTCATGGCTAGGGTCAAGGTCAGTATAACAATGGATGACCCTACAGACAATATAATCAAGGACAGCAGCAAAATTTTAGGCAAAACAATTACCAAGGTCAATCGACTAATCAGCCTAGAACATATCAGCCTGCAAACAACAATAATAATGGGAATACAAATGGGAATGGTAGCAACAATAACAACAGGGGGCCCAATAATGTTACCAATAATGCCCCGGGGACTCAAGAAGAGATGATTTCCAAGATGTATGAAATGTTCAGTGCTACGCAGCAACAGTCTCAAGCAAATGCGAAAGCCATCGCAAACATGGAATGACAAATTGGACAAATGGCCGAGGATCAGCAAAAGAGGGACAGTGGAAAATTGCCAAGTGCTACGGAGGTTAATCCGACCCACAATCAGCGAGCCGGGAAAGAGCACGTGAATACTGTTGAAGCTGAATGGAGAAAAGTTACTTTAGAGGACTTATTGGATTCAGGAAGTAAGACAGAGTTTGAAAAAGGAGAAACAGTCCGGGAGAAGGAGGAGACTAAGGAGATTAAAAAGTAAGGTAAGGAAAAAGAAATTACTGTTGAGGAAGGAACTCAACCAAAGGAGGACACGAAGGTTCAGGAAGAAGAACAGTCGACAGTAGCAGGAATCAAGCAGAAGAAGAAAGATAAGAAAGGGAAGAGGAAACAAGAAGCACCCAAACCAAGAGGGCCTTTGATAAACCAACCGCTGTGGGATGAACTTAAGGATGCTCCTGAGGATACAAGAATCCTTCAGGAGATGTGTGAAAGAAATGAAAAAAGTAAGACTCCCACACCAGACACCGTTAGATTGACGATTAAGGCCAGTGAGGCATTGTTGGGAACACTGCCCAAAAAGGAGAGGGATCCTGGATCGCCACTGATCACCACTACTGTAGGAGACGTGGTCATTCGGAACACCTTGCTGGATTTTGGAGCAAGTGTAAATGTGTTGCCAGGATATTTGTATGATAAGTACAAGAATGAAGAAATAGAGCCAGCAAAAGTTGTAGTACAGCTGGCTGACCAGTCAACAAAGGTATCCCGGGGAAAATTGACTAATGTCATAGTCAAGGTTGGACACTTCTTCTACCCTATAGATTTCTTGGTCATGGAGTATGAAAGCTTGGACGACGTGCCTGCGCTCATTTTAGGACGCCCATTTTTAGCTACGGCAGGCGCGGTAATTGACTGCAAGACAGGGGATGTGGACATCTCCTTTGGGACGCGAAAGAGAAGGCTGAATGTGTTCGGAAATCCTGTATCTTTACCGTCAGAAAATGATGTCAAACAACTGGACAAAAGTGTGTTAATGGAGCCAGGGATCAGGAGCAAAGAAAAAATTTGGACGCGAACGGGGGAATGAGGAAAGGAAGAGATTTTGAAGGAAACAAGGAACCACCCGTTGGCCACTATTGATAAGGAGCAGTTGCTGGATATGATGGAGATGCTAGAAGCGAGACACCAGCAATACGAGAAAGAATCAAGAGAAAGGGAAGCAAAAGTTTTCAAGCTTCTGGAATCGCAACAGCAATGGATTATTGGAGTGAGCGATAGAATGACTCAGCTCACATCCCTAATGTCGATGATGGCCCATAATTTCATACGTGGGTTTAAGCAGATGCCATCAGAAGTTCCAGCAGAGGAAGAATAGAAGGAGGAGTTCCACGTCTGGCTGAAGACGTTAAACTTAACGATTGTTGGGAGGCAACCCATCGTCTCATAGGTTAGATTCTATATTTCTTAGGAATAATTAGAAAAATATTATTATTAATTGCAGGTATTAGTGGTCTAAGGCAAGTGTGGGGTCGTGTGAAGAAATTTAAAAATTTTGTTGACAGCGCCGCGGGTTTCTTAATTGCGCGACGCGGGATCGGAAACCAACCCGATGCGCAGGGGTGGATTTGGTGACACGCGCGACGCGGAAGGTGTAATTGTGCGACGCGGGAAATGATCAGTCGGTTTTCCTCCTATATTAAGGTAAGCCGCGACTCAACACACCCACACCACGACTCGAGCTCTGATCGACGAATTTTTCTCACAATTTTTCTTGCTCATTTTGTTTCTGCTATCAAGGTACGCTATTCTAACTACCTGTTACTTGTTAAAACTAACAATTAGGTAGTTAATTTTAGTGATTTATCCAAAAAAGTTCAAAACTTAGAATCGCCAATGCTAACTCATAGGGTGTTTGTTTTGCCAAATAGATACCCTATATGAGTTAGTCGGCACTTAGGCTACCTTGTGGTATGTTTAGATCGGGTTTAAACAGGTTAAAATGCGAGATAGATTTGGGGTTTGCAAACATCCGCGCGCCGCGACGCGCCCTTGCTCTTGGGCTGCGCCGCGGTGCGGCGGGGAAGAAAAGGACTAAAAATGCAAAAAAAAAAAAAAAAAAAAATCGTGGCTCCGTGTCTTTTTGTACAGTTGATGTATTTTTTTTCTTTTTTTTCTTTCTTCTTTTTCTTTTCTTTTATTTTTGGGATATATGTACTGAATCTATGACACATCTTTATCTTTTATCTGTTTATATTTGTTATGTTTGCTTTTAATGTTTTGTTGAGTCATGCATGTTATGCCAAAGGAGAAGGAGTTGTCTCAGACAAGTGTGGGGTCACCGTGCCCCCTCCACTTGTCTTGACCACCGGTGTGTTCACTGTAGCGCTACAACTCCGGAATACGAAATCAATGATCCGTTTGTTCGCAATTATCCCTGTGATACTGAGCACCAAGCAATCTATCGTCCAAAAGGGGTAACTCTTTCTCCATTGTTCTAAAAATAATATTTGTACAACGGGGACGTTGTACGATTTTAAGTGTGGGGTGTGGACGGTCGAAAGAGTTTTTTTTTTTTTTTTTTTTTTGAAATTTATGCAGAAATGATCAATTTCCAAATTTTTAGCAATATTTTTCAAAATTTTTAATAAATTGCAATTTTGAAACGAATGGTTTGTGATTGTTGATAGCAGTGGTATTTTTCAAGAAATAATGTTTATTTGTGATCATGCTATTAGTTAGTCAAATAAGTTGAGTTTTATGAGTTTAGAAGATTGAGCTGTTTTAAGATTGGAATTTAGGAAGGAAATGTCAATCTGTGGCCTTTATTGTTCGAGCCGGTAAGTCTAAAATGGGTGGGACTTATGCACCTTGCCACCTGAGATCGTCTGGTCTGGGATGGTATTTCCGAAAGCTCGTTACACGGACAACATCAAAAGTCATGGACAATTCCTTAATGGCCTTTAGAATCTGAATAAGTAAGTACACTTCATTGTGAACAGAAAGTTTGTGATCAAGGGTTCTCTAGAAAGCCATGAATTCCAAAGAACAATTCAATTATGTTTTCGCGAACTATTCCACTCTAACTCATGGGGCAATAAGCTTTGAAACTAAACACAGTAAAAAATTGTTTGAGTCTTAGTTAGAATTTATTAAAAACTCTCTTGCTTGGGGACAAGCAAGGCACAAGTGTGGGGTGTTTGACAACGCCTAGTGATATCAAGTATTTTAGGTGTTGTTGAGCCCTATTCTTGATGAAATTATATCAGATATATCTTGGTATTCTCACTTTTCGTGTCAGGACTTGTTTGGAAGAAAAGAATGAAAACAGGGACTAAAAGCGTGCAAATTGGAAAAGTTTGGAAAGGAATGAAAAATCAAGGAAATACGTACACGCGCCGCGGGAATTAACAACGTGCGACGCGGGTCAAAGGCGGTGAAACAAATTCAAAGGCCGAGAAAACGGGATCTGATAAGTACGCGCACCGCGGGATCCTCATATGCGCGGCGCGGCTGCGATAAATTTCAACTATAAATAGAGGTGTTTTCAGCCGAAAACCGGAGCAAAACCCTAGTGAAGAATCGACCGTAGAGGCTCTTTGACTCCAAGAATTCGTTTTCAGCAACCAACTTTTGGCATTTCAGGTTTTATAATTTAATTTCCTTTTGGTAGTAAGTAGCATTTGTAGCTAAGGTCTTTGGGAGTGACAACCATTGACTTTGAGCACTTTAGTTTTCTGTTTTGCATCATTGGTTACTGTATTGGACCACTGGAATTCAGTTTTGGTTAATGAAAATCATTTGGTTACAATTAATCTTAGTTTTTCGGTGTTTTGATGCTTGTGTTTGATTGTGTTTGTTTGGGTTGTGTGTGGATGTTATTTTGACCTTGTTTGGGACTGTTTCCCTTGCTGAAATCAGTAGCCAACTAGGTTAGCCTTAGGTATTGAACTTTGGCCAGTAACTGTTCAGTTGGGCTGTAGCTATTGGTTTAGGTTATACCTTCTTTTTGGATGTTTTGGATGCCTTTGATTGCTTCTGATTCAGAGATGCACTTCTGATTTCAGAAAGTAACTAGGCTTGTTTGAGTTGAGTTTAGCTTATGCTTGGCTTGACTTTGTTTGGTTATAACTTTTGGGTAGTTGAGAACTTAGAAACTAGGTCCTCCGACTGTAGCGTGACACTACAAGTTGGTAATCTGTCATCTTGTCTAACCACGAAACTCCTGCGGATCGACCCTGACTACCACTGTGCTAGTGTGTGTGTGTTAGGTTTTTCTTATTTTTGACCGCACGATGACCTAGGCGTGTCAGGGGGCAGCACCCTTTGGCTCGGATTCCATGACTCTTCGGATTCCATGACCTTTCGAATCCCATGACTCTTCGGATTCCATGACCTTTCGTATTCCATGACTCTTCGGATTCCATGACTCTTGGTATTCCATGACTCTTGGTATTCCATGAGTCTTGCTATAAATACGACTTTCCTCTTTGAGGAGAAGACACACCCTTTAGCTCTCGTTTTTCATCAAAACTCTTTCAGATCTCCATAACAAATTGGCTCACGTTTTTTGTGCCTAGATTCGTGAGTGTCCTCTTGGATTATCCTAGGCTGAATTTCTTGTAACCCGGGCATAGGGTAGAAATATCAGTTCAGAAAGTGATCTCATGATCCAAGAGGTATCCAGATCTCCACTCAAACCGTAACCAAATTCTAACAATCGAACTGATATTTCTTGTTTCTGGAGATGGCTGAAACAATCCGCAAGATGACTACGAAGTTCGCAAAACTGGAGAAGTTTGAAGGCGTTGATTTCAGGAGCTGGAAGAAGAAGATGCACTTCATGCTAACCACTCTGAAAGCAGCAGACATGCTGACTACTCCAAGACCAGCCACCCCTGAGGAAGGTGCTGAAGAATCCCTTGAAGAGACCAGGAAGAGACAGAAGTGGGACAACAATGACTACATCTGCAAAGGTCACATTTTGAACGGTATGTCTGATGCTTTATTCGATATCCATGGTGATGCTTTAACTGCCAAGGAATTGTGGGACACTCTTGAATTGAAATGCATCACAGAGGACGCTTCTAGTAAGAAGTTCCTGGTTAGTGACTTTAATAATTATAAAATGGTCGATTCAAGGTCTGTCACTGAACAATTCAATGAACTTCTTGGTATTTATGGTCAATTTAAACTGCACAAAATGAATATGGACGAATCCATTGTTGTGTCAAGTGTGATTTACAAACTTCTACCACCCTGGAAGGATTTTAAACATAACTTGAAACATCAAAAGGAGGAACTGTCAATGGTTTAACTTGCTAGTCATATTCGCATTGAAGAGTCTCTTCGGGCGAAGGATATTGACGAAACAAAAGGAAAGGTTGAACCTGGACATCCCTCTGTTCATATGGTTAAAAACAAACCAAGGAACCCGAACAACAAAGCACATGACAAACGTAAGCAGGAACATGTCCCAAATAACCCCAACAAAAAGAAAAAGGATCTGGTTTGTTGGAGGTGCAATAAGGTGGGACATTGCAAGCGTGATTATCGTGTGAACTTAGACAACAATAATGGTGCTGGAAACCATGGAGCCAATGGAAGTGTGAACGGGTCTTCGGGCCAAGTTAAAGGAGGTCGGTTATTGACTAACTTTGATTATTCTAAACAGAATTATGTTTATTATGTTTCACTTATTCCTAAATCATTCTATGTACAGGATGATGATGTTGCTTGGTGGATCGACTCCGGGGCAACGAACCATGTATGCAAGGATAAGCGGATGTTTGAAACACTAACACCACTTGATGATGGATCGGTGCTTAGGATAGGAGACGATTCTTTTATTCCTATTTGTGGTTTTGGTGTCGTATGGCTTGAATTTACTTCTGGAAAGACTATTACGCTTTTTGATGGTTTGTTTGTTCCTAAGATAGTTCTAGTTGTTTGAATTCTGATGGTTTTAAACAAGTTATTGAGTTAAATAAGTTTATTTTGTCTTGGGGTGGAATGTTTATTGGTTTTGGATATTTGAATAATATAATTTTTCGTTTGAATCTTGTTGACAAATTATTACTAGTTTAAAATTCTGCATTTGTATCTTCTGCTTCTAATGTTGACAAATCAATGCTTTGTCATGCAAGATTAGGTCATGTCAATTTTAAAAGGATGCATGAGATGTCAAAAGATGGATTAATTCCAGCCTTTGACATGACTTCTGATAAATGTAAAATATGCATGTGTAATGCCCGGTTTCTCAATCTTAGGATACACCAATAACTTAATCAAACACAAACAAGGTTATGATGTAATTCCAAAAGATTAGTAACAAGTTCTACAAAGTTGATTCAAAAGCATAGTTTAAGTTATAAACTATATACAACAAGTATTTACATTGTTTTCACCAAAAACCGGGATATCAAAAAAAAAGTTCTCAAAAACATCTAGAACAAGTCCAAAGTCCAAGGTCCATATCTATCCAGCTAACCCTCCATGATGTGTTTTCCACGACCTGCATTACCAGAACCTAACACAAACAACAATAGCAAACAAATTATAAGCTTTGCAAGCTCTATGAGTAATTAGAGGATGACTTAATTATATAATCCAACTCTTCATTCCAATGAATCTCAATTGAACAACTCGATCCTTAGTGTATCTCAAACACTGTTACTCTTCAATTCATTACTCAAATCAACCTAATATGATATACCTTTGATCTGCAATAATATCTCAATAATAGGTAATTCATTTAACAATAACTACTCACCTGAGGTTGACTCGGTACGTAGAACTCCAGAACCTCGTGCCTGATCCTGACTAGCCTTAGCTGTAACACAACAACTAAATTTCAATACTCATGTCTCATAATAATCTCATTCTCAATTTATATCGACAAAAATCCAGAAATTTGCATCATATGGTGAAGTCATAATCAACAATAACAATAACACTCTAGTTATAGCTCCTCACCTCACTCTTTTGACCTATTCAAATTCGCAAACACAATCAACAAGCATAACACTAACTCAAGCTTAAAAAATTAAACTCTTACAGACTTGCTATACAACTAATTCAACATTAACATCATCGATTCACAGGTGGACTATCGAGACCACAAGGAATCACTCTAAATCAAAGTATCCAACGGTTGAAACAAAGTCAAATTCAAGGAGAATTACCTTTCAAGCTCCAAGTACAAATCCCTAGCTTCAATTCGTGATTAATAGGCTTAAATCTCGACTTGGATGGCTTAGAAATCGATTTCTAGGGTTTAGAGAGGGTTTTGGTTGAATTGGAAATAACCCAAATGAAGGAAAACTCGTACTTTAAATAGCCCTGATTGCGCGACATGACCCGTGTAGGCTCACACGACCCGTGTGAGGCCTACAGCAAGCCGACATGAACTTGTACAGACTCATACGACCCGTGCAGCCTCACACGACCCGTGTGAGACCCAACCTCGCCTCGGTAATTTTTTGAACAAGAGCTACACGACCCGTGTAGAGGTACACGACCCGTGTAAGTCTGAAAAGGTTACTGCTTTGCTTCTCAAGCCTTTCTACACGACCCGTGTGGCCATACACGACCCGTGTAGCTATGATTTGACATTTTACATGTCTAAACCTTACTCAATTGGGTTTTTAATCATCCTAACTCATATAACAACCTATTTAATCTTAATTACACTACGATTAACACAAAATCTATATAAATTAATAATATGGTATTACAAGTTCTTACCCCCTTCAAAAGATTCCGTCCTCGGAATCTCTCGAAAACAAGAAGGGATACTTTGATCGCATCTCTTCTTCAGCTTCCCAAGTGACATCCGTTCCTCTATGATGTCGCCATTGTACTTTAACTATTACAATCTCTTTATTTCGCAACTTCTTGATCTTTTTGTCTAGAATCTTCTCCGGTTGTTCTTGATATTGAAGTTTACGATCTAACTGAACTTCCTTCAAAGGGACACGTACCGACTCATCGTATAAAGTCTTACGAAGATGGGAGATATGAAACACATTATGAATTCCCTGTAGTTCATCAGGAAGTTCAAGTTTATAAGCTACTGCTCCCACTCGTTGAATCACACGGAAAGGTCCAATAAACCGTGGGCTTAGCTTGCCACGTTTACCAAAACGAATAATTCCCTTCCAAGGAGACACTTTTAACATTTCCATATCTCCGACTTGAAACTCCAACGGTTTCCTTCGTTTATCTGCATATTGTTTTTGATGCTGCTGAGCAACTCTCATATGCTCACGTATACTTTTTATCTTCGCCTCAGTTTCAGTTATAATTTCAGGACCCACTAGTGGCTTCTCTCCCGCTTCTGACCAACATGATGGTGTTCTACATATTGACCCATATAACGCTTCAAAGGGTGCCATTTGAATACTAGAATGATATGAGTTGTTATATGTAAATTCGGCTAAAGGTAGATGATCGTCCCAACTACCTCCAAAATCAATGACCGAAGCTCTAAGCATATCTTCTAACGTCTGAATAGTTCTCTCGGTTTGACCATCAGTCTGCGGATGATAAGCCGTACTCATTAAGGCTTTAGTTCCCAAATGTTTTTGAAAACTTTGCCAAAAATGAGAAGTAAAACGACTATCACGATTGGATACTATAGAAGTAGGTACTCCGTGTCGTCTCATCACCTCCCTAACATAAATCTATGCTAATTTAAACGCTTGATAATCTTCTCTTATGGGGATAAACTGTGCTGATTTGGTCAACCTATCAATAATTACCCATATTGAATCAAACCCTCGTGGAGTTCGGGGTAATTTAGTGATATAGTCCATAGAAATCTCATCCCACTTTTTCATCGGTACAGGTAGTGGTTGAACTAACCCGTATGGTCTCTGATGATTTGCCTTGACTTGTAAACAAGTCAGACACTTTTCCACATATCTCCCAACATCACGTTTCATTCCCGGCCACCAGTAAAACGGCTTTAAACTTCTATACATCTTTGTACTACCTGGATGGATTGAATACCGTGTACAATGTGCATCTTCAAGTAACAGCTGTCTCGTGTCTCCATGTCTTGGGACCCACACTTGTCCCTGAAAAGTCTTCACTCCCTGTGCATTTTCAACTAGTTTATCTACATATCCAACCATTCTCTCACTCTTCATATCATTGGCTTCTCTCTGGGCACGTTGAATCATTTCTGGCAATTTACTAACCACTCCCATTCGAGCTGAAACGACTCGAATAGGTGGTTCTTTTCGGCTTAATGCATCTGCCACTACATTTGCTTTACCAGGATGGTAAAGTATTTCACACTCATAATCTTTCAAAAGATCCATCCATCTTCGTTGTCTCATATTCAACTCTTTTTGGTCAAATAGATACTTTAAACTCTTATGATCTGAATATATCTGGAATTTCACACCATAAAGGTAATGTCGCCAGATTTTTAGTGCAAAAACAATGGCGGCTAACTCCAAATCATGTACTGGATAAGTTTGCTCATGAGGCTTCAGCTGTCGAGACGAATACGCAATTACTCGCCCCCTTTGCATTAATACACATCCAAGACCGATTTGTGAAGCATCGGTAAAAAGGACAAAGTCTTCCACACCTTAAGGCAAGGCTAACACCGGAGCTTCGCATAACGCCCGTCTCAGTTTTTCAAAATCTTCTTGTTGTGCTTCAGCCCAGATAAACTTCTCTGTCTTTCTGGTCAGCTTTGTTAAGGGCAACGCAATACTCGAAAATTTCTCAATAAATCGTCGATAATAGCCAGCTAGTCCTAAAAAGCTCCGAACCTCAGTCGGATTTTTGGGTGGTGCCCAACTCATCACTGCTTCTATCTTGGCAGGATCCACTTTAACACCTTCTCTGTTTATCATATGACCAAGAAACTGGATCTCTTGCATCCAAAACTCGCATTTTGATAATTTTGCATACAACTTTTCTTTACGAAGAAGATTTAAAATCAATTGTAAATGTTGCTTGTGCTCCTCCCAACTCTTGGAATAAATCAAGATATCGTCAATAAACACTATTACGAACTTGTCCAAGAATGGATGACAAGCTCGATTCATCAAATCCATAAAAGCCGCCGGGGCATTCGTCAAACCGAACGGCATTACTAGAAACTCATAATGACCGTATCGGGTACGAAATGCTGTCTTCGGGACGTTAGATTCTCTTACTCTTAACTGATGATATCCCGATCTCAAATCAATTTTCGAAAAATACACCGCTCCCTCCAATTGATCGAACAAATCGTCTATTCTCGGTAGGGGATAACGATTCTTCAAAGTAATCTTATTTAACTCACGATAGTCTATGCACATACGCATAGAACCATCCTTCTTTCGAACAAACAGTATCGGCGCACCCCACGGAGACGAGATCGGACGAATAAAACCGCGATCCAAAAGTTCTTGTAGTTGTTTCTTTAACTCCTCCATCTCGGACGGCGCCAACCGATAGGATGCTCGAGCTATCGGTTTCGCTCCAGAAACTAAATCAATAACAAACTCCAATTGACGATTTGGCGGTAAGCCCGGAAGATCACCAGGAAAAACATCGGCAAAATCTCTCACTATCTCAACATCCTTCACAGTGGGATGTTCGGTTTCAATTGGGGCAACATGTGCCATAAATAAAAGAGCACCTCTTTCGGTATACCTTCGCGCACTCGCGAAAGATACTACCGGAATATGTTGAAAACGGCGTTCGCCTCGTATTAACATCTGAGACCCGCTCGGAGTTCTCACAGAAATAATCTTTCCGTGACAATCCATATTTGCCCTATTATTATCTAACCAGTCCATTCCCACTATTACATCAAACGCACGAGTAGTCATCGGCTTCAAATCAATAAGGAAAGAAATCCCATTGATTTCAAGCCGACAATTTGTATATTGAGTATCTACTATAACATCTCTCCCATCATCAATATCAACTATCAGACTCTCACTCATCTTAGACACCGGGACATTAATTCGGGTTGCAAAAGGTACAGATATAAAAGAAACCGATACACCAGTATCAAACACCATACGAGCTCGAAGAGAATTTAGGCTAAAGATACCTGTAATCACATCTGGTCGCTCTCTAGCCTCCTCCACGGTCATCTGAAAAGCTCGAGTTCTAACGTTCCCACCGCCTCTATCTCGTCTATTGCCTCGATTATCACCTCGTTCCGACCTTGGAGTCTCGCGACGGGAATCGGTTTTTGGTTTTGGACAATCCGGTCGAATGTGACCGCTCTCCCCGCAATTGAAACACACACGATTTTTCTCCAAGCAATCTCGAGCCATATGCCCTGTCTTCCCGCACGGATAACACATAAGAGACGGGGTACTCGTATCACAGTTTCCAGCGTGTTTTCGACGACACTTTTCGCACCACTTACTCTCAATCTTTCTTGAATCACCTCGATATTGATAACTCGAAACTGGCTGTTTTTGAGAACTACCCTCGGTTTTTCCTTCCCATTTCCTCTTCTGGCCTCCGCTTCCTTGGTCCTCCTTCCTTTCATTATCTTGCCTCCGTAGTTCTTTTTCTCGAGATTTGGCTGCCTCGACAATTTGCTGATAAGTTGTAAAGCTGGAACTCTGTAAAAACTCTCGTATCTGGGTCCCCAGTCCCCACAAATACCTATCAACCTTTCTTTCTTCCGTGTCTACCTGATGAGCAGCAAAGGTGGCTTTCTCATTGAACTATGTTGTATACTCTTGCACCGACCGTGTTCCCTGATGTAATCTTAGAAAATCCTCCTCCAGACTTTTCATTGCAGTATTTGAGCAATATTCTTTCATAAATTTGGTTTTAAACTCCTTCCACGTCAGTTCTGATTCCAATCCTTTCTCTATATCCAGATTTATATTCTCCCACCAGAATTGGGCATCTTTGTGAAGACAATTTGTAGCATACTCAACTTTGTCTTTTTCCGCACACTTACTCGTACGAAAAACTTTCTCGATATGTGTCAGCCAATTTCGTGCAATAATAGGATTATCAGTACCGAAAAAATTATTCGGTTTACACTTGTGAAACGTCTCATAACTACAACCTTTCGGTTCACTCGATCCTCCAGCCTCAGCATGTGTAATAATTGGCTCTCTCCGACCCTCCCCAACCACAGGTATGATAGGAGGTTGATTTCGATCATCTCCAATCACCTCCGTCTGAGGTCTTACTAGGGTAGGCAATAAGCCTTTAACGACTTTTGCCACCTCCGCAGCAATCAATTCTCATAAGGATGATGTCATCTCAGGCGGTCTCTCGCCTTCAGACTGGCGCCCCAGCCTAGAATCTTATGATCCCGATTGCTCATCTCGATGATCACCTCCCTCTTTTTCCTTTCCAGAACTCATTTTAACTGAAAAGAAAATTTACTCATTTAGTAATCACTACCATAATACTCAATATGGTATATATTCAACTCATTTATATGTCACCATAATACTCAATATGGTTACATACTCAACTCGACTTGTATGTCACCATAATACTCAATATGGTTACATAATCAACTCGGTTCATACACCACGAAGGATAGCTACTCAGGTCTCTTTGGGAGTTTTCTACTTCACTGGTTTAAGTCTAAACCCATCTCAAGGTTTAATTCTCTTAAACCACAGCTCTGATACCAACTTGTAATGCCCGGTTTCTCAATCTTAGGATACACCAATAACTTAATCAAACACAAACAAGGTTATGATGTAATTCCAAAAGATTAGTAACAAGTTCTACAAAGTTGATTCAAAAGCATAGTGTAACACCCGACTTTTAAAACAAAAACACCCCTGAAAATTTTTCATTTAAAACAAAGGTTTCAATACATAAAACCATAACAAAAGGGGTATATTTTATTAAAAACGGGTACAAGTGTATCAAGGAGAGTATAAAATACCGTAATCTCCTTTGAAGCCGGGCTGCTACTGACAGCATCTAAAAGTCCCACTTCTTTAGTCACGGACTCTATTTTTTTCCCTTATCAGGATCATGCTAACCTGCAGGGACATTTAACAGATAACGTGAGCTATAAAGCTTAGTGAGTAATCATATCTGCAAATAACATGTATAAGAAACATGTTCATATATAATTCCCTATATATGAAGAATCTCTTCTGACTCATCTTTTCAACACAAGGTCCCATTCTATAGCCTCTTCCGGCTAAACGTATATATATTTGGATATCGGATCCAAACTCTTAGCCTTACTGGCTGATCGTATATCTCTTAGGATTTCACATCCTACTTCATAGTCTTACAGGTTGTTATTTGCATACATTTCTGTCCCCTGTTTCTTAGTCACAATTGACCGCACCGTATTTCGTGGCCATATAAGCCGCACCAAACATTTTCAACATTCAAGTCATAGCCCTAAGGCTGCACCAGCTGGATTCAATAACCTGATATCATGGTCATAAGACCGCACCATTAGGATTCAAGTTCAATGTCATAGCCATAAGGCCGCACCATTTTCCGTATAACAATATCCTAGCCATATAGGCCGCACCAGTTGGATATAACATCCAATATCATAGACATATAGGCCGCACCAGTTGGATATAACATCCAATATCATAGCCATATAGGCCGCACCAGTTAGATATAACATGCAATATCATAGCCACAAGTGGCCACACCATTCAATAACATTTTATTTCATAATCATTTATGGCTCACGGGTTTACCCCGCTTGTGCCTAGACTCACGGCTCCGTTATCGTTATTTCATTGACTCACGGCTTACCCGGTATTGTCTTTTCAATATATCTTTAAAACGATTATTTCCGTCCCCCAAAGCTGTTTCAATCTGTAACAGTCCAAACAATACATATCATATATGATATAAGTGAGATTACTCACCTGGATACTTGCTGCATTTAATTCCGGTTGTTTCTTGCCTTTGCATGCACCACAACCATTTGTCCCATACCTATATATTCATTTATATACCAAATGATCATAGGTTAATCATCATTTCAGTTGACTCTACTATACAAGAGTCTAATATAACACAATTGGGGACCATTTCTAGATGATAACTTTCATTTACCATCTTTTTACTAATTATAAATTTTTCCCGAAATACGCGTATTTTACTACAGTACCTTCGGGAGGTCGTATACGTATTCCGACAATTTTCTACGAAGTTTCATACCATATTAGACCTATGTTCAAAATCTCAGGTCAAACGGACAAGTCTAGCACCAAGTCCCAAAATTGGACCAAGCCTTAACAGAAGGCAGGAGCAATCAGCTCATTTTGCACCTGGCGCGACTTCGCGTCGCGATCTACCATGTGGTCGCGTCGTGATCGCTGAACAGCAGGCCAGAAAGCTCCGATTTAATGCTACAAAATCCCATTTTCTCATATTAAGCCCTTAATACACGACTTAATCAGTAGGGGTTTGTTCCAGGACCAAAACCCTTCATTTACTTCAAGTTTTAAACCATGGAATTGGTGATTTCAATCCATTTCCAAAAATTCCCGTTTTTCACATTTTTGGTCCAAAACCGAAATTACCAAGTTTTAATTGCTTCTACTGATTTATTTCAGTCATTATAACATTTGGAATTCATTATAACCCATTAGAATCAAGTTGATCATAAAAACTTGTAATCTAGGGTTCTTGAGCAAAATTCCAAATTTTCACTAATAGCAACATACTTTCAATTTGATATGTGTTCTTACAACACAAACATGTTTGAGGCTTAGAATTCATTTAAACCTCTTGAACCATAACTGTAATTTCAGTTTCAATTCATCCCACGAAGAACACATCAAGAACTTAGGCTAGAAGATAGAATTACTAACCTTATTTGACTTGGGAATCATCAATTCCAAGTTTGTGTTCAATTCCTTCTTCTAATTCTTCCAGAACTTTCAAAAATCGTATGCGAGAAACCCTTCCCGATGCTTCTCTATGTTCAGCCACAATTATGAGAGATATTTCTCTCTTTTATATTTTCCAGTTTTACAAAAATTTAGTCCCTAAGTGTAAGAACCCGTGAAAATGTGTAATAAAATGTAAAATAATCGGGTGAAAAGGACGAAAAGTTGTAAAAGGGTAAAACGGTCTTTTGACACGTTGTGAGATTATTATACGCAATAATATGTATTTGTATAATAATAATACAAGAAATAAGAAGTTATGTGAAATTTGGAGTTTTACCGTGTGAATAGTGAAATTTGGCCGAAAAGGGTATAATGGTCATTTGACATGGGTTGACCAAAATGTCAAGAAAATGTTAAGTTAGAAGTTAATGGAACTTTGGTTGCAAAGTTATGGTCTTAGGATCATTTTGTAGAGAAATTAGAAACCAAAGGACCAAAATGTAAATATTTTATATACATTAATCATATAAACTTATTCCCTTCATTATGTAAAGAAACAACAGAAGTTTCCAGAGAGGATTAGAGAGAGCGAGAGTGAGCAGGAAGGAACGGGGAGAAGAAGTTCAAATTTGCCAAGGAATCAAGAATTGAAGTTGGAATTGGTGATTCCAAGGTTAGTAATCAAAGTTTCTACCCAAGCCTTTGTGTGTTCTTGATGGGTTTCTATAGAGTGGGCTGAAATTTGCAATCTTAATCATAATCCATGAAGTACATATGATTTCTGGGCTTAAAACATGTCTAGATGGTAGGAACAAGTCTTAAAAATAGCAAAGTAGGTTGCTATTATTGAGAAATTTGAATGTTGCTCAAGAACCCTAAATCACGAATTGGTGTGATCAAGGTGTTTTTAATAGCTTAAAACATGTTATTAGTCAAGGGTTTTGGTCCTAGAACAAACCCCATACGATTAAGCACTGAAATAAGTGCTTAATGGGTGAAAACTGCATGCTACAGTGCACAAATCGCGACTGATCAGGCCACTGCCCAGGCGCCAGGCGCAGTGCGCCCAGGACCAGGGCGGGGTGCGCCCAGGCGCAGTGCGCCCCTGGCCAGGCGCAGTGCGCCTTCAGACAGGGACCAAATTTGTTAAAAATTTCAAATATTCCAAACGCTAGAAACTATAGCTAGACATGTCCGATTGACCTGAAATTTCAGACATAACCTTATCGTGGTATAAGAATATGTCGGGAATGGTCAAATCCGTAATTCGACCTTGCGGAAAAATCACTGTAGCGGCAGAGGCTAAATCCACTATTCACGTCAAAACTAAATTTTGGAATTTGAGCTAGACTTGTCCAATGAACTCCAAATTTGAAACACAAGTCTAATATAGCCTAATATATCATGGAAAAGAGTCGGAACTGAAATACGACCCCTCGGGGGTACTGTAGCAGAATACGCGTATTTCGGAGAAAACGATAAAACGGGTTTATTAACGATTATACATTTATTATAACCCGTAGTAGCATAGTATGGCACTCTTGTGCTGTAAGTTAGTTGTTATATATATATGAATTGAAAATAAATGTATATCTTGTAAATAATAGGTGGTGGTTCAAATACGGTGAACCGAGCGAAGGGAAAAGAAGTGCAAAAGACTAACTGACTCGAGGTGAGTGTTATGTGGATTTTCGGGTACATAGCTAAATGAATTTTATTTAAAGTATCTTGGGAGTCAAAGTGGTTTATGACTTTTAAAAGTATAATATGAAAGTATGATTTTTAATATGAAGGAAATGGAACCAGAAATGCGGTGACTAATATTGTGATTGACTCATGATGATAAGTTGCGTTAGTATCCGGATAAGACCACGGCCTGCTGCGGTAGGGGTGGCAATAAGACACTACTGGGATGGTACCTCCCGTCGCGAAGTAGTTGTCTTATCTTGATAGATGAATTCGTTTCATTCTATTGGGGAAGTAGCTATACGGGTGCGTCTCGTATAAAACCTACGGGTGCGCTCGTAGGAATGTACCATTGATAAGAAATAAGAAATACCTATGAGTGCGCTCACAGGAAAAGAATTTGGAACGTCTAATGAATAATGAAATTATTGACAAAGATATTTTTGGGTCTAAACCCATATCACTCACGAGACATTATGTCTCACGTATTTTCTTTTAAAATGCTATGTACTCAGGTAAACAGGAAGGACATTGAAAGAGTCGGGTGGGACCGTAGCTTCTGTGGTATAATAATGTATAATAAACAGGTTTGAATCATGGTTGTGAAACAAATTCGTGATACCCCGTTTGTAATGTAAATACATGGTTTGTTTTCAAATGATGTAACAAAGTTTGTAAAATAAAAAAAAAAAAATTTGTGTGAAAATTTTGGGGTGTTACAATTTGGTATCAGAGCCATGGTTTAAGCGAATTAGGTTGGGTAACCATCCTAGGCTTAAACTAGTGGATTATTAGTAAGTAAAGTAGTAGTACTAGATACTAACTAATGGGGTAGAATTGCTAATTTATAATGATGAAATCCACAGAAACCGATGAACCAGGGGATCTTGTGATAACACCAGAGCCAAAGTATATAGGTGGTTAAAGTAATATTGGGCCCGTATTATTGTAACCACAGGATATGCTTTGGAAATGGTGAAGTCACTAGGAAACCTGAGGAGTTTGGTTGTGGAAATTAGTATAGAGACACTTGGGAAAACGAGTCCTATAGGAATATCACATGCTACTGTTTTCGAGTATATTGATAATATATATATATATATATATATATATATATATATATATATATATATATATATATATATATATATATATGGGTGAAGTAACAAAACGCGAATTCTATTTGTTTTATATAGTAAATGGAGAGCGGTGATCAGAACCTTTTGAGTGAAGGACGGACTGCAAGTCATACCCCGTCCCACGGAGATAACCCAGTTGATGATGAGGTTAACATGGGTCCTAACCCAAATCCAATACCGCAACCTCCACCCGTGACCTTGGAGGCTATTCAAAATCTTATTAGCAATCTAAAGACAGAGATGAGGGAGGATATGCGACAAATGTTGAATGCACGGCTGGGTGACCCACAACCTAATCCTTCAGCAGATGATGCTTCTTGGAGATCCACTAATGGAGATTCGGTTACGGATGAGGATAGTGTGGGGACAGAAGACAGGAAGAGATGTTCATTCAAAACTTTTCTGACATGTAAGCCAACGGAATACTATGGTAGCTACGAGCCTAAGGTCACGATGCGGTGGATACGGGAGACAGAGCAAGTATTGGAAGTCAGCAAGTGTCATGAGAATGATAAAGTTTATTATGCCTCACGAATGTTGAAAGACGATGCATTGGTCTGGTGGAACACCTTATACGAACTGGTTGGAAAGGATGTAATTTACAAGTGGTCGTGGACCGAATTCACCACCCGCCTGAAGAATAAATATTGTCCCCTTCGGGACATAGAAAAACTCGAAGACGAATTCCTTACTTTAAAGAAGGGTAGTTTGACTGTTGCTGAATATACTAAAAAGTTTAGTGATATGCTACCGTTCGTGGGAAACCTTTACCCTACGGAGCGGGCACGAATCAACCGTTATGTGAAAGGCCTACCTTGGGAGTATGAATTGGAAGTAAAACGGGCGGTAACAATGGATGCGGCATTTGAGGCAGCAAGAAATGTTGAAGATGTGGGGAAACGAAGAACAGTGGAGAAGCAAGTTTCTGGGGATAAACGTAAGTTCAGTGGCGGGAGTAGTAGCTGGAATAAGAAGGGAAAGTCGGTGGTGATGTCGAGCAAACAGGGCAGTCGAAAGATGTGTGAAAAGTGCGGGAAAGAGCATACGGGCGAATGTAAGATGGGAAGTGCGGCTTGTTTTAACTGCGGAAGAATGGGTCACAAGGCGAGGGAATGTACTTATCCTAAACTCAGCGAAGTCGAGTGTTTCTCATGTCACGAAAAGGGGCATTATAGTTTTAACTGTCCGAAGAAGGGTGGCGAGACAATGGTATCAACTGCGTAGAAAAAGACAGAGCCCCAAAAGGTGAAGACTCGCGCCTTCCAACTCACCCGAGAAGAAGCAAAGGAGACACAAGACGTGGTCTCAGGTACTCTATTAATTAACCAGATACCTGCTTATGTATTATTTGACTCTGGTGCTACGTGTTCGTTTGTGTCCTATGAGTTTGGTCTAAAATTCAATACACCGCTAGAACCATTAGATCGTGTATGTGAGGTAGAATTGGCAAGTGGTAAGAAGGTGGGGATAAAACATGTGTACCGTGGCTGCGAACTCAGCATAGATGATCAGAAATTTTCGTTGAACCTTCTTCCGATTGGAGTGAAGACTTTTGATGTGGTCATTGGTATGGATTGGCTTGGAGCCAATGATGCAAAAATCGCATGTGGGGAAAAAGATAGTGTCGGTGAAAATTCCAGGTGGCAGCAAAGTGTATGTTTACGGTGAAAAACCCAAGAGAATGTCTAATTTGATTAGTGCAGCGAAAGTCAGAAGATGTTTGATGAAAGGATGCTTATCCTATGTGGCGTATGTGATGATGGAGGATAAAGTAAAGAAGACGGTACATGACATTGACGTGGTGAAAGAATATTCTGAAGTGTTTCCAGATGATTTACCCGGGTTGCCACCAGAGAGACAAGTTGAATTCCGCATTGATCTTGTACCTGGAGCTTCTCCTATCGCCCGAGCTCCGTACCGTTTGGCCCCGACCGAAATGCGAGAGTTGATGTCACAATTGCAGGAATTGTTGGATAAAGGCTTCATACGCCCCAGTGTGTCTCCTTGGGGTGCACCGGTACTGTTTGTCAAGAAGAAAGATGGCACGATGCGAATGTGCATTGACTACCGCGAGCTCAATAAAATTACCATTAAGAACCGTTACCCGCTACCACGAATAGACGATCTGTTTGATCAGTTACAAGGCGCCGATTATTTCTCCAAGATCGACCTCCGGTCTGGTTATCATCAGGTGCGCGTAAGAAATGAAGATATTGAGAAGACTGCTTTTCGCACTCGCTACGGGCATTATGAATTTTTAGTCATGCCTTTTGGTCTGACGAATGCCCCGGCAATCTTCATGGATTTGATGAATAGGGTGTGCAAGCCGTTCCTTGATAAGTTTGTTATCGTCTTTATTGATGACATCCTTATCTACTCGAAGAATGCAGAAGAACACAGAAATCATTTGAGGACGGTGCTAGAAGTTCTGAAGAAAGAAAAGTTATATGCAAAATTTTCGAAGTGCGAATTCTGGCTGAGGGAGGTGCAATTCCTTGGACACGTTGTCTCAATTCAAGGCATTAAAGTAGATCCAGCAAAAGTGGAGGCAGTGATGAAATGGGAATTTCCCAAGACTCCGACGGAAGTGAGAAGTTTTCTTGGACTTGCCGGATATTACCGACGGTTCATCCAAGATTTTTCTCGAATTGCAGTACCTCTTACGAAGCTAACAAGGAAAGGGGTAAAGTTTGAATGGGGGTGGAACAAGAGAAAGCGTTTGAGACACTAAAAGAGAAGTTATGTAATGCGCCGGTTCTTACCCTACCAGAGGGAACTGAAGACTTCGTGGTGTATAGTGATGCCTCGAACAGAGGACTGGGTTGTGTATTAATGCAGCGGGGAAAAGTAATAGCATATGCTTCTCGCCAATTGAAGGAACCCGAAACAAGATATGCAACACACGATTTGGAACTAGCAGCAATTGTGTTTGCATTAAAAATCTGGAGGCATTACCTGTATGGAACAAAGTGCACCTTGTACACGGATCATAAGAGCTTGCAATACGTATTTTCGCAAAAAGATCTCAACATGAGGCAAAGTAGGTGGCTGGAGCTAATAAATGATTATGACTGTGAAATCGCTTACCACCCTGGGAAAGCGAATGTGGTAGCAGATGCCTTAAGCAGGAAGTTTCATGAAAAGAAAAGTCAAGAGAAGTTGATGAAGATCGAATTGAAATCAAGCCTAATAGCAAGCATCAAAGACATGCAAAAGCAAGTATTGGAAAGAGGCGACTTAAAGAAGGAAAAGCTGGGAAAAGACTTGGTGTTTGGAGAAAATACCCAGGGACTGAAGACAGTCAGAAATCGCGTGTGGGTACCAAAAGCAGGTGGAATCCGAAAGTTGATACTAGAAGAATCGCACAAGTCAAAATATTCCATTCATCCAGGAAGCACGAAAACTTATCGGGATCTCAAAGAACAGTATTGGTGGCCGGGAATGAAGAAAAGAATTGTTAAATATATCTCTAAATGTGCAACCTGTGCACAAGTGAAAGCGGAACACCAAGCCCCATATGGAAATACTCAACCACTGCATATTCCAGCGGGGAAGTGGGAAGACATAACTATGGATTTCATAGTTGGGTTGCCGAGAACTAGAAGAGGTCATAACCGAATATGGGTCATTGTTGATCGCTTGACCAAGAGTGCAATGTTTTTGGCAATTAAAGAGAATATGCAATTGGAAACATTGGCGCAGATATACAAGGATGAAGTTATAAGACTTCACGGAGCTCCCTTGTCTATTGTATCTGATAGAGACCCACTATTTACCTCGAAACTGTGGGAGGCACTACAAGAACGAATGGGGACAAAAATTAAAATGAGTACAGCTTATCATCCCCAGACAGACGGGCAAAGTGAACGAACCATTCAGACTGTAGAAGATATGCTACGAGCGTGTGCCCTGGATTTCGGTGGAAGTTGGGACGAGCACTTGCCATTGGTGGAATTCTCTTATAACAACAGTTATCATTCCAGTATTGAAATGCCACCATTTGAAGCTCTATATGGCAGAAAGTGTAGAACCCCTTTGTGTTGGTTGGAAGCAGGGGAGACTAAAATAACTGGGCCAGAAATTGTAAGAATAACAAACGAAAAGATCAAAATAATTCAAGCTAATATGAAAGCTGCTCAAGATAGACAGAAGAGTTATGCAGATTTGAAGAAGAGACCTTACGATTTGAAAGAGGGTGATTTGGTAATGCTCAAAGTGTCACCGTGGAAAGGTGTGGTAAGATTTGGAAAGAGAGGTAAACTGAGTCCAAGATATATTGGACCATTCAAGATCTTGAAAAGAATTGGTGAACAAGCTTTCAAACTAGAATTACCACGTGAACTGAGTGGTATTCATGATACATTTCATGTGTGTTATTTGAAAAAGTACTTTGGGAAAAGTGAACTTGTTATCCCGTTGAAAGACCTAACAGTAGAAGCCCCGAATAAGCTGATAGAAGAACCAGAAGCAATGTTGGAGGTGAGAACCAAGAAGTTGAGAAACAAGGAAATTGACTTAGTATTAGTCAAATGGAAGCACGCGTCGGGCTCGGATTTAACGTGGGAGACACTAGAAGAAATGAAGAAAAGATACCCGAATTTCACGAATTATGAGAAGATTCCGAGGACGGAATCCTCTTAAGGGGGAGAGGTTGTAAGAACCCGTGAAAATGTGTAATAAAATGTAAAATAATCGGGTGAAAAGGACGAAAAGTTGTAAAAGGGTAAAACGGTCTTTTGACACGTTGTGAGATTATTATGCGCAATAATATGTATTTGTATAATAATAATACAAGAAATAAGAAGTTATGTGAAATTTGGAGTTTTACCGTGTGAATAGTGAAATTTGGCCGAAAAGGGTATAATGGTCATTTGACATGGAGATGACCAAAATGTCAAGAAAATGTTAAGTTAGAAGTTAATGGAACTTTGGTTGCAAAGTTATGGTCTTAGGATCATTTTGTAGAGAAATTAGAAACCAAAGGACCAAAATGTAAATATTTTATATACATTAATCATATAAACTTATTCCCTTCATTATGTAAAGAAACAACAGAAGTTTCCAGAGAGGATTAGAGAGAGCGAGAGTGAGCAGGAAGGAACGGGGAGAAGAAGTTCAAATTTGCCAAGGAATCAAGAATTGAAGTTGGAATTGGTGATTCCAAGGTTAGTAATCAAAGTTTCTACCCAAGCCTTTGTGTGTTCTTGATGGGTTTCTATAGAGTGGGCTGAAATTTGCAATCTTAATCATAATCCATGAAGTACATATGATTTCTGGGCTTAAAACATGTCTAGATGGTAGGAACAAGTCTTAAAAATAGCAAAGTAGGTTGCTATTATTGAGAAATTTGAATGTTGCTCAAGAACCCTAAATCACGAATTGGTGTGATCACGGTGTTTTTAATAGCTTAAAACATGTTATTAGTCAAGGGTTTTGGTCCTAGAACAAACCCCATACGATTAAGCACTGAAATAAGTGCTTAATGGGTGAAAACTGCATGCTACAGTGCACAAATCGCGACTGATCAGGCCACTGCCCAGGCGCCAGGCGCAGTGCGCCCAGGACCAGGGCGGGGTGCGCCCAGGCGCAGTGCGCCCCCGGCCAGGCGCAGTGCGCCTTCAGACAGGGACCAAATTTGTTAAAAATTTCAAATATTCCAAACGCTAGAAACTATAGCTAGACATGTCCGATTGACCTGAAATTTCAGACATAACCTTATCGTGGTATAAGAATATGTCGGGAATGGTCAAATCCGTAATTCGACCTTGCGGAAAAATCACTGTAGCGGCAGAGGCTAAATCCACTATTCACGTCAAAACTAAATTTTGGAATTTGAGCTAGACTTGTCCAATGAACTCCAAATTTGAAACACAAGTCTAATATAGCCTAATATATCATGGAAAAGAGTCGGAACTGAAATACGACCCCTCGGGGGTACTGTAGCAGAATACGCGTATTTCGGAGAAATCGATAAAACGGGTTTATTAACGATTATACATTTATTATAACCCGTAGTAGCATAGTATGGCACTCTTGTGCTGTAAGTTAGTTGTTATATATATATGAATTGAAAATAAATGTATATCTTGTAAATAATAGGTGGTGGTTCAAATACGGTGAACCGAGCGAAGGGAAAAGAAGTGCAAAAGACTAACTGACTCGAGGTGAGTGTTATGTGGATTTTCGGGTACATAGCTAAATGAATTTTATTTAAAGTATCTTGGGAGTCAAAGTGGTTTATGACTTTTAAAAGTATAATATGAAAGTATGATTTTTAATATGAAGGAAATGGAACCAGAAATGCGGTGACTAATATTGTGATTGACTCATGATGATAAGTTGCGTTAGTATCCGGATAAGACCACGGCCTGCTGCGGTAGGGGTGGCAATAAGACACTACTGGGATGGTACCTCCCGTCGCGAAGTAGTTGTCTTATCTTGATAGATGAATTCGTTTCATTCTATTGGGGAAGTAGCTATACGGGTGCGTCTCGTATAAAACCTACGGGTGCGCTCGTAGGAATGTACCATTGATAAGAAATAAGAAATACCTGTGAGTGCGCTCACAGGAAAAGAATTTGGAACGTCTAATGAATAATGAAATTATTGACAAAGATATTTTTGGGTCTAAACCCATATCACTCACGAGACATTATGTCTCACGTATTTTCTTTTAAAATGCTATGTACTCAGGTAAACAGGAAGGACATTGAAAGAGTCGGGTGGGACCGTAGATTCTGTGGTATAATAATGTATAATAAACAGGTTTGAATCATGGTTGTGAAACAAATTCGTGATACCCCGTTTGTAATGTAAATACATGGTTTGTTTTCAAATGATGTAACAAAGTTTGTAAAATAAAAAAAAAAATTTGTGTGAAAATTTTGGGGTGTTACAATAAGTTCCATTTCTTGAACTTTTGGCACTTTTCTCAAATTTTTTTTTAAAATAAAATTTTCATTCCTTATCATTTTGCCACAAGCAAAAATGTTTTTACATGATTGGTCCTTTACATGGTCAAATGACCAAATTACCCTTCTAAGGTAAAATGACCAACTTACCCTTTTATTATATTTACATATAAAGGGTATCTTGGTGTTACAAATTCTCCCCTCCTTCAAAAGATTCCGTCCCCGGAATCATACAAACAAGCGAGGGTAATACTTTCTCATTACAATTTCGGTTTCCCATATCATGTGAAACTTCTATGGTATTGCCAAAGCACTTTAACTATACTAGTCTTCTTATCTCGCAGCTGTCTTATCTTCCGGTCAAACACATTCTCGGGTTGTCCCGGGTACCTTAGCTTCTCATCTACCTCAATTTCAGCAAGAGGTATTCATCACGCAATGTTTTCCGCAATTGAGACACATGGAAAACATTATGAATATCTTGATGTTCATCAAGAAACTTCAATTAATACACCACAGTTCTTACTTTTGGGATATACGGAAGGGTCCAATAAAACGAGGACTTAACTTCCCTTTCTTCCCAAAACAATTTAGTCTTTCTAAGGGGATACTTTGAAGACTGTCGTCTTTCCCCATTTGGAATTTCAACGGTTTTACTCGGCAATCCGCATACTACTCTTGTCGATTTTTGTCTATTTCCAAGCTTTCTCGAATTCGCCTAATCTTTTCTTCTGTTTGAGGTACAATCTCGGGTCCAGCCAACGGCTTCTCCCCAACTTCAGTCTAGCAAATCGGCGTGCAACACGATACTCCATACTATGCATTATACGGGCCATCTGAATGCTGGTACGAAAACTGTTATTATCTACGGGTTCTACCAAAGATAGACGATCTTCTCATCTTCCACTAAGGTCTATTATGCAAGTTCAATGCATATCTTCTAAAGTCTGCATCATTATCTCATCTCGCCCATCAAGATACGGTACTTATTAGTACTTTTGAACTAATTATTCTTGAAAACTATGCCAAAACCAAGGAATAAATCTACGATCTCGACCCGACATAATCGATACCGGTAACTCACGTCGACAAATTACTCTTTCTATGTAGTTTTTCACTACTTTTCGATCTTAATTTCTTCCCTAGTCGGTATAAATTTACGCTAGTTTCATCATCCGGTTAACTATTACCCATATGGTGTCATACTCATGCGGTACTTGCGGAGACTTTATTACAAAGTCTATAATAATATCGTCCCTTTTTCTTCGCTGTAATCTGCAACAGTTAATTATCTCCGTATGTTACTAATAGTTTGACTTTGCTTGTGAACAAATCAAACATTTTTCACATATCTTTCAACATCTTTCTTCATTACCGGCCACCAATGCATAGGTTTTATCATCCTATACCATTTGGCACTGCCCCAGATTTATTGCATATCTACTACAATATGCATCTTCTCAAAATAAATTTCATGTCTCGCTTTGCTTTGGAATCCATATACACAGCCACCAAGGGTTTTCAATCGCTGTGATTTTCCAACTAGCTTCTTCCAATATCCAATCATTCATTCACTTTTCACATTTTCAGACTTGCGCACTTCTTCTTGTGCTACTCGAATCAATTCGGGTAATCGATTCTCCATACTCATACACGTGTATGTAACCTTCAAAGGATATTTTCTTTTCAATTCAAGGCATCTATAGACACATTCGCCTTTCCGAGATGGTACAAGATTTCATAACCGAAATCTTTAAGTAACCCATCTGTCTTTGCTATCTCATATTTAGCTTCTTTTTTATCAATTAAGTACTTCAAACTTTTATGATCCGTATAAACAGTAAGCTTTACACCATACAAGTAGTGTCTCCAAAGCTTAAATGCCAAAATCATAATTGCTATTGCAATGTTATGTACCCAAAGTTAACTATGGATGCATTTCTGTAAAACAAATTATCTTCTCCGCTTAGCGATAATGCTAACACCGGAGCTTCACACAAAGTTTGTCTCAAACTTTGAAAAAATATTTGTGGTCTTTCTACCCACTCAAACTTTTCACTTTTCTTGGTCAACTTTAGTCAACTAGACAACAATCAAGGAGCAGTTTTCTACAACTCTCCTATAATAACTGTGACAATTGTAAATTTCGATCAACGAAAGTCAACCATAGTCAAACGAAGCGTACGTTAATCCATATGTTGAAAAGTTATTTTCCATAACTTTTGTGATGTATTATTAAATATTATAATACTACGTATGCTAATTCAAAACAATTATCGAATAAACGCTGAAAATACGGATAATAAACTACTGTAGCGTAAAAATTCGATAATCATACAATTATTATTTTGAGACTAATAATATTCATAAAACGATGTATTCGTGAATACGAACCCGTGGATATATAGAACGTCGAAAACGGAGTTCGTATGTGAAAGTTACAACAATTAAACCATTGTGAACGGATAAATGTACACAGGGTTTGGACCTAAAATACAAAATGTGGTGCCTTAAACATCAAAAATGGGATAAAAAATCATATATTATGAAGTGTAATACTATCTAATATTTAATTTAAAAGCCAAATACAATTTTCGGTAAAATACCGAAAATCGCGAAATCGGAAGAATACTGCGCTTAAACGCGTATTTCATCGTCTAACGAGTTATGATTCAATCTAAATAAATGTTTAGCAATTTTTTATACATAATATTTATTTAGAAGATCATTTCTCCAAAAACTCATAGAATTACGATAAAACGTTTTACGATTTTATAAAAACTACTTATTTTTATATAAAAGAGTGACATTTTTATAAACCAACCCACCCCACCCCCTAACCCCCCCCCCCATCAGCTGGAGACAAGTCATCACATCATCTCCCAACAAAAATCTCTAGTGTCATTATTTCAAAATCTAGAGTATAAAGACTATAAATAAAATAATACCACAAAATCCAAATAAAATCCTATAAAAAGGCTTGGAAATTCTCATTTGACCAAGACATCATCCAAACTCTCTTCTCTTTCTCTCTAAATCTGATCATCACACTCTCTCCCTCTCATCTCTCCACCCACCACCACAAGTCACCACAAACCACCGCCGGCCACCACCACCGTTCTTCGTTTTCAAGCGTTTTTCAAATCTTTTTGGTAAGTTAGCTTCCTTTAATGATTTTAAACCTTACTACACCACTTTTATCTCATTTACACACACACTAACATCAACGTAAAACTATTGGGTAATAGTTTTGTCCAAGGGTCCTTCGAGCTACAAAGCTTAGATCTTGCCTTCTACCGTAAATCCCACAAGAACTACATTGTTTCTAAGCAAAGCACGCTACAAGGGTGAGTTCATACCCCTCATTTTTATCTTTTCAAACCTTTTTGGGGGAGAATACAACTTCACTTACTATAAATGTTGTTTTATACAAGTTTATATGTGTTTAAATGCTATAAGTGATGTTTTACACAAGTTTATAAAACTAGTTGTTGTGTAAAAATATTCTTGACATGAAATATGGATAGATCCATATATTATAAACACTATGATATATTAAGTTGTGTAAAAGTTACAAAACTACAAATAAAGTGTACAAAAATACTAGATCTTGGATAAAAACGTTATAAAAACGAAAACTAGTAAAAACTACGTTTTTATAAACAAAAGTACTATTTTCTAGCAAAAATGGTTATAACCAAATTATTACACCATTTTTGTGAGAAATATCTTAAAAGATGATATTTATAATCATTTGAATAAGTTACTTCGTTATTATTCACAAAAATATGATTATTACGACGGAATACTAAAAATAGACTATTATTGGAATAGTTTATGAGCACAAGGTTATTATGACGTTTGAACATGACAAAAATAATTATATAAAATTATATAATTATTAAACATTACTATATTATCATGGGAAATGATATTTTTACAAGGAAATTGACATTTTAAACAAAAATGACCATTTGGAAAGATTACCATCATTTTGACAAAATCACAAGATTTAAAATGTTGCCATCACTTATGTAAGATGACTAAAATAAATTTATTTGCCATGACATGTTGATAAACTTTAAATGTATCTTATTAGTATATTTAGTGCCTTAGATGTAAGAAATTATAATTTTCAACTCATTGACATCTTTTAGGCTTAAATACGTTAACACAACGAAAACATTTATATAAATTATAATGGGTATAATTTATGGAACGAACGACAAAGATACGACATAAATACGAAAGATAATTATATAATTATTACATACTATAATTATCATGGACAATTTGATAATTACAAACGTAAAGGAGTTTTCAGTACATTTACATACTATAATTATCATGGACAATTTGATAATTACGAATACAAAGGGTTTTCACTACATTTACAAGCAAGGTTTTACACTATAATTATCATGAGTATATTTTGATAATTACAAATACAAAAGGATTTTCGTTTCAGTACGAACTAGGATAAGACATCACGTTGGGTGGTTATGTGAGACATTTCTTCACAGTACTGAAAGATGTACGCATTAAGTCCTAGATTATAACCTTAATCATTCATGAGCGAGATAGTTGTGTATAGATCTATACGGGACTGACAATCCCGCCCTAAGCTGCTAGCTACAGCTAGACCGGCAGGTCTGGGGTGACAATGTCTTAACATTGCGACGCCTGAAGAACGTCGTGGCAGGCCTACATACTAGTCAGTAAGGTTATAATAACTCACATGAACGACAACGAATATCCTTAGTTTGGGGAAAAACATTCTTCAAATGGTTTTATATAAATATAAAACTACATGTTGCTCTACACTAAATATAAGTATGGCTTTTACTTATACATACGGGTTTTATGAGATTAAAACCACATTTTATCAAGATACAAATATAAGTATGGTTTTACTTATATATACGAGTTTTATGGTATTAAAACTACATTCTAACAAGTTACAAATATAAGTATGGTTTTACTTATACATACAAATTTTATGGAAATTAAAACTACCTTTTATCAAGATACAAACATAAGTACAGTTTTACTTATACAGACGAGTTTTATGGTATTAAAACTACACTCGAACAAGTTACAAATATAAGTATGGTTTTACTTATACATACAAGTTTTATGGAAATTAAAACTACATTTTATCAAGATATAAACAAGAGTACGATTTTACCTACGTGAAGGTTTTACGGAATTAGATCTACAATTAATCTACGAATAAACATGTATTTACATGGTTTCATACAAGAACAAGACTACGTAATACTAATTTCAAGTACAGAACACTTATACATTTTTTGGTCTTTGGGTATTAAGACTACGACTCATTTATAAGAAAATATTGGATTTTCTGGTTTCAAACATTATCTCTTTACAAGGAAAAACGATTATGGATTTTCTCATACAAAAATCTTATGAACTCACCAACGTAATGTTGACCCTCTTTCAAACTACTTGTATTCTCAGGTAACAATTAGTCAGGCCCGACTACCCTTTTGGGATGGGACGCGAAGACGTCTCTTTTACTTATTTCATTATCATACGGTAATTGGGTTGAAACAATACCGCTTGAACAATGTAACTTTTCAATTATAATGTATGATGGTTGTTGATCTACTTATTTTTCAATGTATGCAATGGTTGTGAATACTATGTCCCGTTCCGCCCTCAGACGATTCCGCCATCGTGGTTTGGAGGTGTGACAATAACCCGCCAATCCAAGGAACTACAATTTTCAGTCAAATTCCAAGGAGGTTTCCGTTTTACAGCTTCATTTCCACTAGATCTACTTTAACATCTTTGGCACTGTTAACATGCCCAAAGAATTGAAATTTCTTTTAGCCAAATTTCATACTTGGAAAACTTTGCATATAACTTTTCTCAACGAAGTAACTCCAATATTTAGCACAATTTTACATCATATTCATTCTGGTTTCGAGAATATCAGATTCTCGGTAGACAATGCACATACACATCAAGTTGTCTTTCTTCTTTTTTTTTTCAAACAAGATAGGGCTCCACACAATGACACATTCGGCCATGTGAGACCCCGATTCAAAAATTTCTTCTAATTGTTTTCCCACTCCGCCATCTCTGCAGATACAAAGCATAGCTTCATGGATCAAATATAACGTACACGGGGATTATATTCAAAACAATCATATCTAAGACCATATCAGTCTACTCACGAGCTTTTTCCACAGTCTGCTGGAATGCTCATGGTACCACTGGTCCTTCTCGACCATTCGTTTCTTCTTTCTTTCCTCCCCGTTCTTTCCTGGGTTTATTACCCATTACTCCACATTTAGCATGTGAACATTTCATAGGAAAGTGATCTATAGCTCCGCGCTGGAAACACTTCCATTCCATCCAACAGGCTCGAGCAATATGCTCTTGTTTTCTACAATTTCAATAATTCAACGGTAGAGTCGCAACTCTAAAATTTTCTGAGTGCTTTTCCTGCACTTCTTACACCACATCACCTTTTTCGTTTTGGTCCCTTCCATTCTAGGTTAGACCTGAGTCGTGTTAACTTCTTCTGAAGCGTCCACCATTATTTTTCTGCTTTTCTTGTAGTCTCAACTACTTTTCTTTCACCTTGAATATCACTCATGGTGAGCAACCAATTTCTTTTTCTAACCACATCAGCTACTATTGCTTGTCATGTGGATTTTATACTACTTGTCTCTTTGCTCCTCGTTCAATGGAGCCTTGAGAAAGGGCTGGTCCACCACTTAAAGCTCCACGCCCTAAATTCCTCCAAATAAGATTCACTGCTCATACTTCTTATACGTTAGAAGTCAGCAACAGTTAGGTTATATATGTATAATAACAACTTATATACACCAAACTATACATCATATCTACTATCTCAAGGTTTAAGTCCAGGAATCTACTCTATAGACACCTAGTTCACTTAAACCACGGCTCTGATACCAACTTGTAACACCCGGCTTTTAAAACAAAAACACCCCTGAAAAATTTTCATTTAAAACAAAGGTTTCAATACATAAAACCATAACAAAAGGGGTATATTTTATTAAAAACGGGTACAAGTGTATCAAGGAGAGTATAAAATACCGTAATCTCCTTTGAAGCCGGGCTGCTACTGACAGCATCTAAAAGTCCTACTTCTTTAGTCACAGACTCTATTTTTTTCCCTTATCAGGATCATGCTAACCTGCAGGGACATTTAACAGATAACGTGAGCTATAAAGCTCAGTGAGTAATCATATCTGCAAATAACATGTATAAGAAACATGTTCATATATAATTCCCTATATATGATGAATCTCTTCTGACTCATCTTTTCAACACAAGGTCCCATTCTATAGCCTCTTCCGGCTAAACGTATATATATTTGGATATCGGATCCAAACTCTTAGCCTTACTGGCTGATCGTATATCTCTTAGGATTTCACATCCTACTTCATAGTCTTACAGGTTGTTATTTGCATACATTTCTGTCCCCTGTTTCTTAGTCACAATTGACCGCACCGTATTTCGTGGCCATATAAGCCGCACCAAACATTTTCAACATTCAAGTCAAAGCCCTAAGGCCGCACCAGCTGGGTTCAATAACCTGATATCATGGTCATAAGACCACACCATTAGGATTCAAGTTCAATGTCATAGCCATAAGGCCGCACCATTTTCCGTATAACAATATCCTAGCCATATAGGCCGCACCAGTTGGATATAACATCCAATATCATAGCCATATAGGCCGCACCAGTTGGATATAACATCCAATATCATAGCCATATAGGCCGCACCAGTTGGATATAACATCCAATATCATAGCCACAAGTGGCCGCACCATTCAATAACATTTTATTTCATAATCATTTATGGCTCACGGGTTTACCCCGCTTGTGCCTAGACTCACGGCTCCGTTATCGTTATTTCATTGACTCACGGCTTATCCGGTATTGTCTTTTCAATATATCTTTAAAACGATTATTTCCGTCCCCCAAAGCTGTTTCAATCTGTAACAGTCCAAACAATACATATCATATATGATATAAGTGAGATTACTCACCTGGATACTTGCTGCATTTAATCCCGGTTGTTTCTTGCCTTTGCATGCACCACAACCATTTGTCCCATACCTATATATTCATTTATATACCAAATGATCATAGGTTAATCATCATTTCAGTTGACTCTACTATACAAGAGTCTAATATAACACAATTGGGGACCATTTCTAGATGATAACTTTCATTTACCATCTTTTTACTAATTATAAATTTTTCCCGAAATACGCGTATTTTACTACAGTACCTTCGGGAGGTCGTATACGTATTCCGACAATTTTCTACGAAGTTTCATACCATATTAGACCTATGTTCAAAATCTCAGGTCAAACGGACAAGTCTAGCACCAAGTCCCAAAATTGGACCAGCCTTAACAGAAGGCAGGAGCAATCAGCTCATTTTGCACCTGGCGCGACTTCGCGTCGCGATCTACCATGTGGTCGCGTCGCGATCGCTGAACAGCAGGCCAGAAAGCTCCGATTTAATGCTACAAAATCCCATTTTCTCATATTAAGCCCTTAATACACGACTTAATCAGTAGGGGTTTGTTCCAGGACCAAAACCCTTCATTTACTTCAAGTTTTAAACCATGGAATTGGTGATTTCAATCCATTTCCAAAAATTCCCGTTTTTCACATTTTTGGTCCAAAACCGAAATTACCAAGTTTTAATTGCTTCTACTGATTTATTTCAGTCATTATAACATTTGGAATTCATTATAACCCATTAGAATCAAGTTGATCATAAAAACTTGTAATCTAGGGTTCTTGAGCAAAATTCCAAATTTTCACTAATAGCAACATACTTTCAATTTGATATGTGTTCTTACAACACAAACATGTTTGAGGCTTAGAATTCATTTAAACCTCTTGAACCATAACTGTAATTTCAGTTTCAATTCATCCCACGAAGAACACATCAAGAACTTAGGCTAGAAGATAGAATTACTAACCTTATTTGACTTGGGAATCATCAATTCCAAGTTTGTGTTCAATTCCTTCTTCTAATTCTTCCAGAACTTTCAAAAATCGTATGCGAGAAACCCTTCCCGATGCTTCTCTATGTTCAGCCACAATTATGAGAGATATTTCTCTCTTTTATATTTTCCAGTTTTACAAATTTAGTCCCTAAGTTCCATTTCTTGATCTTTTGGCACTTTTCTCAAATTTTTTTTACAATAAAACTTTCATTCCTTATCCTTTTGCCACAAGCAACAATGTGTTTACATGATTGGTCCTTTACATGGTCAAATGACCAAATTACCCTTCTAAGGTAAAATGACCAACTTACCCTTTTATTATATTTACATATAAAGGGTATCTTGGTGTTACACATAGTTTAAGTTATAAACTATATACAACAAGTATTTACATTGTTTTCACCAAAAACCGGGATATAAAAAAAAGTTCTCAAAAACATCTAGAACAAGTCCAAAGTCCAAGGTCCATATCTATCCAGCTAACCCTCTGTGATGTGTTTTCCACGACCTGCATTACCAGAACCTAACACAAACAACAATAGCAAACAAATTATAAGCTTTGCAAGCTCTATGAGTAATTAGAGGATGACTTAATTATATAATCCAACTCTTCATTCCAATGAATCTCAATTGAACAACTCGATCCTTAGTGTATCTCAAACACTGTTACTCTTCAATTCATTACTCAAATCAACCTAATATGATATACCTTTGATCTGCAATAATATCTCAATAATAGGTAATTCATTTAACAATAACTACTCACCTGAGGTTGACTCGGTACGTAGAACTCCAGAACCTCGTGCCTGATCCTGACTAGCCTTAGCTGTAACACAACAGCTAAATTTCAATACTCATGTCTCATAATAATCTCATTCTCAATTTATATCGACAAAAATCCAGAAATTTGCATCATATGGTGAAGTCATAATCAACAATAACAATAACACTCTATTTATAGCTCCTCACCTCACTCTTTTGACCTATTCAAATTCGCAAACACAATCAACAAGCATAACACTAACTCAAGCTTAAAAAATTAAACTCTTACAGACTTGCTATACAACTAATTCAACCTTAACATCATCGATTCACAGGTGGACTATCGAGACCACAAGGAATCACTCTAAATCAAAGTATCCAATGGTTGAAACAAAGTCAAATTCAAGGAGAATTACCTTTCAAGCTCCAAGTACAAATCCCTAGCTTCAATTCGTGATTAATAGGCTTAAATCTCGACTTGGATGGCTTAGAAATCGATTTCTAGGGTTTAGAGAGGGTTTTGGTTGAATTGGAAATAACCCAAATGAAGGAAAACTCGTACTTTAAATAGCCCTGATTGCGCGACACGACCCCTGTAGGCTCACACGACCCGTGTGAGGCCTACAGCAAGCCGACATGAACTTGTACAGACTCACACGACCCGTACAGCCTCACACGACCCGTGTGAGACCCAACCTCGCCTCGGTAATTTTTTGAACAAGAGCTACACGACCCGTGTAGAGGTACACGACCCGTGTAAGTCTGAAAAGGTTACTACTTTGCTTCTCAAGCCTTTCTACACGACCCGTGTGGCCATACACGACCCGTGTAGCTCTGATTTGACATTTTACAAGTCTAAACCTTACTCAATTGGGTTTTTAATCATCCTAACTCATATAACAACCTATTTAATCTTAATTACACTACGATTAACACAAAATCTATATAAATTAATAATATGGTATTACACATGCTCACAAAAGTGACAAAACAGCCCTTTCCTAATGTTACTAGAAATTCGACTATTTTGGAACGTGTACATAGTGACTTGTGTGACTTTCACTCTACTCCTTCCTTGGGTGGTAAACAATATGTCATCACATTCATTGATGACTGTACCCGATTTTGCTACGTGTATTTGCTTAATGCTAAAAATGACGCATTGTAAAAGTTCAAAATATACAAAACTGAGGTGGAATTGCAATTGGGCAATTTGGTTAAACGTCTTCGGACTGATAGGGAAGGTGAATATATGGATCCCATATACTTCCAATCAGTGGGTACCATTCATGAGACTACATCACCTTACTCGCTTCCACAGAATGGAATTGTTGAACGCAAAAATCGAGTTTTAAAGGAAATGCTAAACTCGATGTTGTCATACTCGGGATTGAGTATTGGATTCTGGGGAGAGGCCATGTTAACGGCCTGCTATTTATTAAATAGGGTTCCAAATAAAAAGAACAAAACAGTCCCATATGAACTTTGGTTCAAGAAAAAGCCGAATTTGAGTTATTTTCGGGTTTGGGGATGTCGGGCAGTTGTAAAACTAACCGATCCCAAAAGGTAAACTTTGGGGGAACGTGGAATAGATTGTATATTCATTGGATATGCAGAACATTCCAAGGAATATAGGTTCTATGTGATTGATCCTAATGATTCGGTATCGGTTCACACCATTATCAAGTCACGAGATGCAATTTTGATGAGATGTGTTTCTCATCTATTCAAAGGCCTAAGGATCTGACTCTTGGCACTAATGAGGTGCAAAATCCAGAAAGTTCAGATAGTGTAAACGGTTTTGTTGAACCAGAAACACGAGAGCTTCGAACGAGCAAAAGAGGCAAAATCCCTAAAAATTTCGGTTCTGATTTCCAAATGTATTTGGTGGAAGGAACAAGGGATGATGAGGTTCTTCAATAGTTATAGTATTGAGGATGATCCAAAGACATATCAAGAGGCCATGCAGTCTCGAGATGTAATTTTTTGGAATGAAGCAATTGATGACGAAATGTCATCAATTCTTGAGAATAACACTTAGGTGTTAGCTGATTTGCCTCCAGGTTCTAAACCACTTGGCTGCAAATGGATTTTCAAAAAGAAAATGAATGTTAATGGGACTATTGACAAGTTTAAGCCCAGTTAGTCATTCAAGTTTTTAGACAAAAACCCGGTGTTGACTATTTCGATACGTATGCTTCGGTTGCACGTATCTCTACCGTTAGATTGTTGATTTCCTTGGCGAGCATCCACAATCTAATCATTCATCAAATGGATGTGAAAAAAACCTTTTTGAATGGCAAACTCGATGAGGAAGTTTACATGAAACAACCGGAAGGTTTCGTTATGCCCGGTAAAGAGCATATGGTATGTAAACTTGAGAAATCTTTGTACGAGCTGAAACAAGCGCCCAAGAAATGGCATCAAAAATTTGATGAGGTGATTTTGTCCTCTGGTTTTAAGTTAAACCAAAGTGACATATGTGTTTACAGTAGATTCGATGATGCTACTGGTGCTGGAGTGATCATTTGCTTATATGTAGATGACATGTTGATTTTCGGTACTGCCCAAAATCAAGTAAATGAAACAAAGAAACTGTTGTCATCTAAGTTTTCCATGAAAGATTTGGGAGAAGCCGATGTGATTCTTGGAATAAGAATTAAGAGGGTGAACAAAGGATTGGTAATGACTCAGAGTCATTATATTGAGAAAATTCTCAAGCGGTTTAATTTTGCCGATTGTTCACCGGTGAGCACTCCCATGGATCTAAGTGTGAAATTGATGGAGAACAAAGGAACTCCTATTTCACGATTGGAATACTCTAAGGCCATTGGTAGGTTGATGTATGCTATGACAAGTACCAGGCCTGATATTGCTTTTGCTATGGGAAAATTGAGCATATATACTAAGAATCCTAATGCTCAACATTGGCAAACAGTGAATAGAGTATTTAAGTATCTCAAGGGAACCATGGATTATGGATTGAGTTACTTGGTATATCCTTCAGTCTTGGAAAGACATTCAGATGCAAGTTGGATAACCAACCTGGAGGATCATTCCTCAACAACTGGTTGGATTTTCTTGCTTGGGGGAGGTGCTATCTCCTGGGCTTCTAAGAAGCAAACTTGCATTGCAAACTCAAGAATGGAATCTGAGTTTATTGCTTTAAGTTCTGCTGGTAAAGAAGCTGAATGGTTAAGGAACTTGGTCTATGAGATTCCTTTGTGGTCTAAACATATAGCACCTATTTCTATCCGTTGTGATAATGCTGTCGTTTTAGGCAGGGCTTATACTCAAGTGTGTAATGACAAGTGTCGACACTTCGGTGTCCGACACAGTATGGTTAGAGATCTAATCATGAATGGTGTAATTTCGATTGAGTATGTGAAATCACAACACAATTTGGCAGATCATTTAACTAAGGGTTTGCCAAGAGACTTGGTGCACAAGTCTGCGATTGGGATGGGATTAAAGTCCATCTAATTCTATAATGGTGAGACACCCAATTCCCTTCTAATATGACATTAGGAGCTGAATTCAATGTGGAAAGCTCACACTTATAGATTGGAACACATGAAGTATTCATCTCAGGTAATGTGTTCGGTTCTGCAGTCTTAATAATTCATTTGATTAAATGTATGTGCAGATACATGGAAAGGAGTTACCTACGTGATTGTGAAGTGTAGCCTCACTTCAAGAGGTTGTGGACTTGACCTTGATATGATCATGAGAGGATTAGGACACACGACTTTATAATAGTGTCAAGTTGTATTTTGCTAGAAAGATAAATAAACTAGTATGTATTTTACCTTCTGGTATTCAAATGGGTTGATGGGTCCAATTCTTAGAACACCCTGATTCTCGAGTATTTGTAAGTGTATAATACTAAGTGGAAATTCAATCGTTTCGACATTTTCATTTATGTACTGGTTTGGTTTGTTTTGATTAAGTTATGTTTGTTCAAGGGTTACACTAAAATGGGGGAGGATTGTTGGTTATTTTAGTGTCACCAGGTTATTTTATATAACTGGAACTAACATGTGAGCTAAAGGCTATTTAGTTTGTATCGTAATATATGTTCGGGTATGTGCGGAGTGCATGCATGTATAAGGTCAAATAAATAGCCGGTTCGACGATAAGTCGGGGTTCGGGGGCAGCGCCCCAGGGCTCGGATTCCATGACTCTTCGGATTCCATGACCTTTCGGATTTCATGACTCTTCGGATTCCATGACCTTTTGGATTCCATGACTCTTCTGATTCCATGACTCTTTGTATTCCATGACTCTTGGTATTCCATGAGTCTTGCTATAAATACGGCTATCCTTTTGAGGAGAAGACACACCCTTTAGCTCTCGTTTTTCATCAAAACTCTCTCAGATCTCCATTGCAATTTGGCTCACGTTTTCTGTGCCTAGATTCGTGAGTAACCTCTTGGATTATCCTAGGCTGAATTTCTTGTAACCCGGGCATAGGGTAGAAATATCAGTTCAGAAAGTGATCTCACGATCCAAGAGGTATCCAGATATCCACTCAAACCCTAACCAAATTCTAACACTAGTTATAACAGTGATTTCTAATATATAGACTTGCATTAATATTCTTATTAATAATATGATATATATGTCAAAGAAATGTCATATAAAGGTGATTAAGAACAGTTACAAAGAAAACAATTGTGATTTATACTACTTACAACCTTCTGGATTACTTCATAGGACACTCTTAAGGATACTAATTCTAAAAAAAATTAAATAAACAAAATTAATTTGCAAAATCAATAAAATATCTATAATTATTCTAATGGATAGAAACTAAGAGCTCATCAGAGATGAATTCAAACTAAATTAAGGTTTAGTTAATCGTATATAAAAAATCACAAACACACACAAGGGATCATAAAAATAATTCCATAGATGTGGAGAACAAAATCTCACAAGTAGGTCAACTATAAAAGTGAACATCTTGAAAGAGGAAAATGCAATGGCCAGATGTATATCGAAACTTCACAAAGAATCTTGATAGGCCACACAAGTTACCGATTAGAAAACAGAGAGGAAGCAAACAATTTTACTTTTGAGTTTTTTCGTTATTCTTTATGCATTTGTGAAGTCCGCCTTAAATCGTATAACATTGTATCAAGATTACACATACATCAAAGTAATTAAAGAGAGAAAGAAAAGAACATGGTGACAAAACACTAGTTATTGATGGCGTATAATGGCCGAGATATCAAATTTGATAGTTGTGGTGTCATCTGATCTGACAACGCCTAGTAATATCAAGTATTTTAGTCGTTGTTGAGCCTTATTCTTAGTGAAATTATATCATATATCCACCCGTGCGACGGGTGCATCATCTAGCCGTCCCTTGGCTGGCGGGCACTACATTACCCACCTGGCCCGCTCTTATCGGTTACTCACTTCTGCGACCGTAGCCTCCTTGACTGCTTTACCTCCAGTTCGCACATCAGTGCGAGCCCTGGAGAACATAGGGCTGATTGAGCAGCAGCGTCTAGGCCAGTATGTGAGGGTGGCGACCGAGGCACCCCAGGATCCCTAGCCAGCCTACGCCCAGCCAGGCAGGAGACGCCGGAGACCGGTAGCACCAGCGGAGCCAGAGCCACAGCCACAACTATCCGATGTGCTGGCGGCTATCCAGGACCTGAGCCGGAGGATGTCTGCGAGGGAGGCGCATGACCGGTGGATGGCAGAGACTCAGAGGATGATCATGCTCTGGATGCAGATTGATGACATTCCACCTCACCCTTCCGGAGGAGATGATGGGGCAGGTCCATCTGGGACCTACCAGGATGACGAGTAATGTATTTTTCTTTTCTTTCTTTTGATATACATGTACTGTACTTATGACACTGTTATTTTTTTGTTTGCTTATATTTTACTTTTAGTGTGTTTGTTTCTATTTGCATTTAATATTTTTGTGAGTTATGCATGTAATACCAAATGGAGGATTTGTTTCAAGCAACTGTGGGGTCACCGTGCCCCTCCACTTTCCTTGACCACCGGCGTTTTTCACTGTTGCGCTACAACTCCTGAATTCTGAATCGAGGATTTTTGTTCGTGTTTGTGTACTTGTGACAATCCAGCAGATCTACCGTCTAAGGGGTAACTCGTTCTCCCTAGTTCTAAAATATTTTTTATGTACAACGGGGACGTTGTACGGTTTTAAGTGTGGGGTGTGGACGGTCGAAAGAGTTTTTTTAAAAATTTTTGGGGGAAATGACCAGTTTTTCAAATTTTTAGCAATTTTTCAAAAATTTTAATAGATTGTAATTTTGAAACGAATAGTTTCTAAATCTTTGTAGCATCAGTATTTTTCGAGAGATACCAGTTAGTTGTTATCATACTATGAGTTTAGTCAAATAAGTTGAGTTTTAAGAGTTAGAAGATGGGAGTATTTTAGAGTTGGAATTTAGGAAGGAACTGTCAATTAGTGGCCTTTGTTGTTCGAGCCGGTAGGTCCGAAAAGGGTGACCTCGAAAAAGGCATTTATGCACCTTACCACCTAAGATCGTCTGGTCTGGGATGGTGTTTCTGAAAGCTCGTTACACGGACAACATCGAAAGTCATGGACAATTCTTTAATGGCCTTTAGAATCTGAATGAGTACGTACACTTCATTGTGGACAAAAAATCTATAATCAAGGGTTCTTTAGAAAGTCATGAATTCCAAAGGATATTCCGATTATGTTTTCACAAACTATTCTACTCTAACTCTTAGGGCAATAAGCTTTGAAATTAAACGCATTCAAAAAATTGTTTGAGTCTTAGTTAAAATCTGTTAAAAAGTCTCTTGCTTGGGGACAAGCAAGGCACAAGTGTGGGGTGTATGACAACGCCGAGTAATATCAAGTATTTTAGTCGTGCTTGTTTGGAAAGAAATGATGTAAACAGAGGCCAAAAGCGTACAAAATGGAAGAAGATTGAAGAAAAAGAAAAAAGCAGTCGAACTCGTACGCGCACCGCGGGATTTACAAAGCCGCGATGCGGCGACTCAGCATTGAGGCGGTAGAGAAGATTCAAATGCCCAAAAAACAGGGATAAACCCATACGCGCAACGCGGATTTCACTCGTGCGCGGCGCGGACTCTTAATTTTTGCAACTATAAATAGAGGGTTTTAGGTCGAAAAATGAGCAAAGACCTGGCATAGGAATGACTCCCAAGACTTCTTTGACTCCGAGTTTCAGTTTTCATCAACCATATTTGGTATTTATGTTTATTTCTCTTTAATTTCAAGTTAGTTTAGGATTTGGTAGATTTGGCTAGTGTTCTTGGGTGTGACAACCATTGGCACTAGGCGTTAGTTTCTGATTTGGATGTTTACTGTTTTGACAAGTGGATATGAGTTTTAATATTTAATCATTCGGTTAATGTTAATTGCTCTTTTTATGTTTTATGTTCTTGGATGCATTTTGGATGTTTGATTGTTGATTGTGTTGGATTTAATCTTGATTATTTCTGAAGTTCATTTCTGATTTCAGTAGATAATTAGGGTTAGTTATTGGTTTGGATATTAGTTCAGTTAATGCTTGATTTGGATTTCTTGGATTTGATGATTTTTGGGATTGTTTTGGTAAGAGTCGGAAACTAGATCCTCTGGCTGTAGAAGTGACACTACAGTTGGTAATATGTCGCCTATCTTGACCACGTAACTCCTGTGGATCGACCCTGACTACCACTGTGCTAAGTGAGAGTGAGGTAATTTTACTATTTCTGACCGCATGACGACCGCTACGATATCAGGATCTAAACCATGGAAAGAGGCAACTTCTTCAAATAAACACTTTTATTTGGATCCCCATTCATGAAATCAACAATATCGTCATTTTTGTGGGATGATTGGAAATTTGTAATGGTGAAGTTAGGAGCTAGCAGGAACATGGTGATAGGGCGTAGATACATGATATGATTTATGGAGGAAATTTCTAAAATTGATGATATAAAGGGAACATATGAGAGAATTCAATAGTGATAATATCAAATAAGAACAATTAAGAGCCATTTCATTAAGGATTTAATGGGATGGACGGAATTTCTTTGTTGACTAGTCACAGACTTGGGACGAAGGAGTTGACAAGTCGTACGGAACGAAATCGGCCTTGGCGGCCGATTAATCGTTTGACGGTCTTCACCCGATTACGATTATGCATAATCGGCTAGGTTGACAACTTGCTGCAAAAATCGGTCAAATATCGGCCTTGGCGGCCAATTAATCGGTCTTGACAACCAATTAATCGGTCTTGGCGGTCATTTTTTCAATTTTTATTATTTTTTTATTATTTATTTTTTTATTTTTAAATGACGACACAAACACTCTCTAACAACTCAAGAAAACTGAAAAAAATCAATATTAAAGAATAAAAATAAACAAATGTATAATCTTTTATGTGTATCTCGGAATAAAATGAATCAAACTTTGCTATTTTGTTATATTTATATATTTTTAAATGAAATCCTTTATAATTTAGGGTTCTCCGATTAATTCCCAGCTAATCTTCGATTAATCTGATTAACCCCTTAACTCCACTCGACCGCCAAGCTACCGTCAAGCAATTTTTACAACATTGGTTAACACAAGAACAACAAAAAGCAACACTATAATTTAACGTGGTTTCTCTCCAAGATGACCTACGTCCACTGGGCAAGAGAAGTATTTTTATTTCTAGCTGGGAAATATTACAAGTTTACAAGGTAGCAAATATTGAGTCACTCTAATGAATAAGCACTTAATCAAATTCTAGAGATACCACTCACTATATATAGTACCAGTTAATATGATTCACTCTATCTAATAGTAGTTAGGCACCTTAACCATACTGCCACCCTAGAGTATTGGTCCAGACGATCAAAGCCATGAAAATCTGTTGCTAGGATCCTACAACATGCTCCTCGAAGTCAGCACCACCCAAAGTCATCTAATCCTTCTTGCATCAGGAGTTGCCAAACTAACGAAGGCTAGTCCAAGACTTCTTCGATCAGGCACCTTGCTTCACTTCGTACGAGGAGGGTTCCTCCGGACAGGTTAACCTCCTTGGTTCACATTAACTCCAGATAGATATGGCTTCTGCTGCTTCACCACTTTGGTCCGCATATCTCCTGACAACATTTCCTTTTGATCGCCTCGTTACTACTTTTAATATTAACTCCTAATACAACATTTGCTCCGTAGCCTCCTCAATCCATGCCCTCGGACGAGGCAATGGATTGACCGGAGTTACAGCCATAGTCGTAAAGCGCTTCTTCTGAATTGACTGAATTCTCCTTTCGTCCACAGCTGTTGGCTTCGCCTCGAACAGAAATCGGAGAGCCCATTTCAGTTCACACTACGCTTCATTTCAGAGTCATAAATCTCGAGTTACACTTACAATCTCCACCTTAACTTGAGCGTTCCCCAAACTCTACCAGAAAACCAAGAACTTCCTCTTCTCTTTACCTTTGGTGCCCTTAAAGAAAGGAACTTATCCCTTGCGCACGTCAACAAGTTCCAGGCAATGCTTGGACTTAAACGACTTCATCAACATATCCACTGCATTTTTCTCGATATCGATCTTTTCAATGATGAACCTTTCTTCTTCCAAAACATCCTTAATGAAGTTTAATCGAACATCAGTATGTTTTGTCTTCTCATGATACATCAGATTCTTCGCAGGATGAAACGCACTTTGGCTATCACAAATCAAGGAAGGCTTTTCCACCATTAGACCTAGACTCTACACCATACCATATAGCCATATACATTCCTTCACAGCATTGGTCATAGACATGTACTCTACTTCGGTTGTGGATAAGGCAACAGTAGCTTGAAATCTTGATTTCCAACTCATAGTACATCCAAAGAGTGTAAAAATATAACACATCAATGATCTCCTCTCTAGCAAATCACCACCATAATTTGAGTCTACATACTCGATCAACAACTAGTCTTCACCCTTTGTACCATACACCAGACATACGTCTGTCGTTCCTTATATGTATCGTAGAATCCACTTCACTATCTCCTAGTGAGTCTTCCCTAAATTGCCCATGAACCTACTCACCACACTCACCTCATGAGTCAAATCTAGCCTTGTACAGACCATTACATACACGAGACTTCCTGCTACGCTAGCATAAGGAACCGTCAACATGTAGCCCTTCTCTTCAGTCGAAGTTGGAATTGCGCTTCGGTCTAACATAAAATGTGCTGCTAAAGGAGTTTCAATTAGCTTGGATTGATCAAATCAGAACGAGTTAACTACTTTCTCAATATTGCTTTTCTCATACACATACAAAAGTCCACGCTTCCGGTCACACCTGATCTCCATTCCGAGTATCTTTTTTTTGCAGCACCCAAATCCTTCATCACAAACTTACTTTCCATGAGCAGCCTCAAGTTGTTCACTTTCGACATATTCCTCGCTGCAATGAGAGTGTCATTAACTTACAGCAGAAGGCGTATGAACGATCCTTCATATAACATTTTTGAGTAAAGACAGCTGTCATACAGATTTCAATTGTACCCGTATGAATTCATAAATGAATCAAACTCCCAGGCCCAGGCCCAGGCCCAGGCCCAGGCCCAGGAATATTTATGGCTTCTCATACTTTTGGGCCTATCGTATCACATTTGGATCAACCTTAAGTCCCTATTTTCTTTGGTTTAGCATTTAGATACGACTCTCAATGGATGTTTTTGTTCTTGTTTTGGCAACTTTCGATTCAAGATGTGAGCCAAATGGCAACCATTGATTCATCGCACGGAGAGGTGAGGCAGTTTCATTGGATTTTTATGTTCTTATTCTGAATTTCATGTGAATGAATTTAATGAGACAGATCGGTAGTTAAACACTCCTACTCAGCAAAAATCTACATGCCATCATATCAAATCGGAGATAATGAAAAAATCGGGTTTGAACGCTAAAGACATTGAGGTAAACCGAAAAATTGGGAAATTAATGCTATTTTAATTCTTTTATGTTTACGTGCATATTAGATTCCTTGAAAAACAATCTCAAATTGATGATTTTATATTATTAATTTATGTTTGAAAACAAGTTAGAATTAAGTGCGTGTTCGACACACAAATTTTAAGAGCTTTTGGGAGCGTTTAACTTTTAGAAAAAAACTCAAAAAAAAAAGATTTTTTTCGGCAACAGGAGCTTTTAGCTTTTGTTTTTAATAAAACTTTCTTAATCCAAAAGCTATTCGAAGTAGTTTTGGGAGCGTTTAGCGTTTAACATTTAACTTTTGATTTTTGTATTATTTTACACTTTTAAAAGCTAACAGTTAATTTTGCCGAACACTTTCGCACCATTAAAAGCGACAGCTACCAGCTACCAGCTACTTTTGCCGAAATGCCCTAAAACTTATTGATAATGCGATTTAGGTCATCCACATTGGTCTTTCAATTGTTATGTCGGCTTTTGCAATAACTGCTGTATATATATATATATATATATATATATATATATATATATATATATATATATATATATATATATATATATATATATATATATATATATATATATATATATATATATATATATATATATATACACACACACACATAAAAGAAGTATATTTCCAAATACCACATTCATTTGAAACTTTTATGTCTTTTCATATTTCCAATGATTTTTCGAATTTTTTTTAATGCTTACTAATTGCTTTATCATAACCATATTTTACAATAACCTAAATATTTGTATATTTAATAAAGACTATCATAAAATTTTGTTTTTGTCTTTCTAATAAAAATATAATTAATATTTTAATTTTATCGAATTGAATATTTTTACAAATACTTAGTAAATCATATATATTTAATACTAAAATTTTATCAAATTCAATAGTTTTTTAAAAAATATTTAGGAAATCATATATTATAATTATCTTTTAATAAATAAAGTTTGCTAATATGTAAGTGATTTTATAGTTACGTATATATATTATCATTATTAATAGATGATTTTTCTTTCAACGACATTTATTTAAAACTCTTTTGACTTTTCAAATTCTTTTTAATAATAATGTTACCGTTAGTTTATAATCATAAATGTTACGATAAAGTTCTATATTATAATTATATTATCACTCGATTCATGGTAGTTCATTTTAAATAAGCATTAGTTTTTAATTGTTTAAAGTTTACGATGAAACATGATTTTAATTTTATTGTATATGTAATTTTTAGAATTAAATGTACGAAAAAACATGCTTTCATATGCTTATTAAATCAGTACAAACATTATCATTAGTTTGTAATCGTAAATATTATGACTAAGTTAGATATTATAATGACATTGTCATATTAATTTAGGCAGTTTATTTTAGTTAAACATTAGTATTTAATTGTTTCAGCGTTGATGATAAAAATATATTTTTAATTTTATTGTATATGTAATGTGTAAAATTAGTTGAAGTGGTACATGACGGTCTGAAGTTTTATCATAAGTTAACATTAGCGGGCTTTGAGTTTGTGTCACAACTATTTTCTTAGATGTATACCTCATCATAATATAGTTTCATCAATATGTATATTATTATTATTTTGTATTTAAACTAATTATTGCTTTCTAAAACTTTAGTATATAGTCATTCTTTAGATAATAATTCATGAATGTTTTGTTATAAGAAACTTTTTTTTTGTCTCTTTAACTACTCCAATTCAGAAGCCTTTTTAAAACATGATATTAATTCGTCAATTGAAAGACTTTTAGTTAAATTAATGCAATAAAATTGTATTTTAAAATTTATAATTTTTGTATCAACCTTCAAGAACCAATTTAGTTGAAGTTCAAAAAAATATATGATATTTTTTTTATTTTTCATTGTTTTAATTATCATAAATATCAATTAAACATTTTAAGTTAAAAATACCATTTGATTTGTATAAGATTAGCTCGAAGTAGAGAGTTTTGTCTTTAAAATAAATATTCACTCGAATTAATTTATTTTCATTAAATATGTGGTATAATATAACCACATGAAAAGACTTCATTTCAACTAGGGACTTGATCATTGTGATGACATATACTAAGATAAGTGAATTTGATCTATTGAAATATGAGTGAGTTATTCGAGTGCAATTGTGTACTATATGGAAACCAGTCAATCTTAAAAATAAAAATGATGTACCGTGATTGGAGATGGTATTCGCTAATGATATAGTATATTTGTGTTTATGTTTATATTTTCTTTGTAGTTTTTGTTGATAGATACATAATTATGATACAACATAAATTAGATACTTATTTTGAAAAATAATAATATTAATATTATTTCGTTAATTGGTAACTATTAGTATAATTGCTTTGACATTATTTATATTCAACTTTCTAATAAATGTATTTTTTATCTCATAGTTAAAGATAATATCAATAATTTTCATCAATATTTTGTTTTAGTATAAGGATAATTATTTAATAAGTTAATTATTTAGACAATATATATCTATTAATATTTTTACTATATAACGTTTTCTTACACAACACGCGGACGTTCGCCTAATTTTTCAATAAACAATCGGTTGTGCTATAGTTACTCCACCATCTCATTTTGTACCCCCTAATATCCATCAAATCAATAATACTTTTAGTATTATTAGTTTTTTAATCAATACACCATCTGATTTGACTAACTGATTTGTTTTATCCCAATTTCGTCTTTTTTCCCATTTATTATCATTATTATTAAATTGTATAATGTTCGACTAAATATTTATGGTTGTTATCTAGATAACGCACCGTGCAATTGTAATATTAGATCAAACTTTGCATTGCTATTATTATTTATATTGTTATTTTTTGTACATTCGTTCAAATTTGACATAACCGTTTTGATATAATTTGACATAATTTTATAAAATTATAAAAACGTCGTTCGTTGTGTCGTAATTTCTTTAAAAAAACTAATGTTTATTGTTACTAAAACGTAAAAATTATAAAAGCTAAATTCATTAATTTGACATAATCGTTTTGATATAATTTGACATAATTTTATAAAATTATAAACGTCGTTCGTTGTATTGTAATTATATTAAAAAAACTATTGTTTATTGTTACTAAAACGTACAAATTATAAAAGATAAATTCATTGTTATTGTTTTAATAATAATAATAATAATAACAATAACAATAATAATAAATCAAATACTATTAATAAAATAAAATAAAAACACAAAAAACAAATAAACAGATAAAAGACAAAAGAAAAATTAGGAGCCCCAATGTGGTGGTTCGATTAGATAATAATTAGGGATGGTTCGATTAGACAGTAGGGGGAGGAAAATATGTATACATATGAGTCCATGAATAAGTGGAATTGTAGGTTTTCAAGAAGTTAGGAGCCCCAATGTGCCTGTTAGATTAAAAATTTAATTAAAATCCAGTGATGATGAAACAGTAAAAAGAAAAAACCTGCAGGTGAACATGGATTGTGCAAAAGGAACACCTGGGTTGAGCACATGGAGAGCATCGATAGCAGTAATGTGATAAAAAATTTACTTGAAAAAACAGAAAGCAAAAGAAAAATTCTGAAAATAGGATTTTATAATTAAAACACATGGGCTATTGTATATAAACTTGTAAAACCGAGTAAACATGAAACACAAACAAACAACGTTTCCATAAAATAATCCGGTTGATGGTTGGTGGAGATTCCAAATATTTTGAAAACTGTGATCACTGACAAAAGTTGAAGACTGCCTTTGGTCAATAGTTGGTGAGATTCCAAATAATCTCGTTTAGGGTTGATGCTATTTTCAGATTCACACTGCATTCATCTATCCGTTTTGTACCTTCATCTGCAAATTTTTATCCTTGCTTTCCTCTGAAATCAAAAAACATATCTTTCCTTTTCCTTTTCAAGATTCCAATGGCTGAAATTGTCGTTAGCGCCGTCATCACGGTGTTGTGTGAGAAGCTGATCTCTGGTGACTTGATGAAGCTGGCTCGATCTGAAGGAATCGATTCCAAGCTGAAGAAATGGAAGAAAACCTTGCCCGTGATCCAAGCTGTCCTTACTGATGCAGGCCAGAAGCAGATAAAAGAGAGAGCTGTTCAATTGTGGGTGAACGATCTCCAGGATTTGGCTTACGACATAGATGATGTACTCGATGATTTGGCCACCGAAGATATGCGACGTAAGTTGAATCAAGAATTTCGTGCTACCACCAGTACTAGTACTAGTAAGGTATTAAAGTTCATCCCAAATTGTTGTACTAATTTCACTCCTCGCAACATTATGTATGGTCGTAAGATGAGTTCAAAGCTAGATGAGATTACTACCAGATTAATTGATCTTGTTGAGGTGAAAACTGGTCTGGGTTTGAATGTGAATCCAAATGTTGAAAGGTTGAATGAAAAACGTTTGGAGCAAACTTCATTGGTTGATGAGTCCAAAATCATGGGTCGGGATGGGGATAAAGAGGCATTGATGGGGAAGTTGCTGTCAAATAATGAAAACGTGAGCATAGTATCCATAGTTGGTATGGGTGGGATCGGCAAAACCACTCTTGCCAAAATTTTGTACAATGAGGAGCAAGTAAAGGATCACTTTGAGTTCAGGGCATGGGTTTCTGTTTCTGAAGAGTTCGATGTCTTTAATATCAGCAAGGCTATTTTTGAAGCTGTAGCTGGGGAGAACAATAGTTTTTCTAATCTTAATCTGCTACATGAGGCCCTCAAGGAAAAACTATCTAAAAAAAGGTTCCTAATTGTTCTAGACGATGTCTGGAACGAAGATCACAGTAAGTGGGAACTCCTCCGAAGCCCTTTTCTAGAAGGACATGGGAGCAAAATTATGGTCACGACCCGAAGTACCGTGGTTGCATCGTTGATGGATTCTGATGAAGCTTACGATCTCGAGCTTTTGTCAAATGAAGATTCTCTGTCTTTATTTGCTCAACATGCGCTTGGAGAGAAAAACTTTGACAAACATCCAACACTTCAAATACATGGTGTTGGTATCGTGAGGAAATGTGGGAGATTGCCTTTGGCTTTAAAATCACTTGGGAGGGTCTTAAGAACAAGTAGAGATGATGATGAATGGGAAAAATTGTTGAATAGTGAGATATGGGATATAGACGATGGAAGTGAGATTCTTCCAGCTCTAAGACTTAGCTATTATCATCTCCCAGCACATTTGAAGCTGTTGTTTGCATACTGCTCCTTATTTCCCAAGGGCTATGTTTTTGACAAGAATAAGTTAGTCCTCTTGTGGATGGCAGAAGGATTTTTGTCCGGATCAAAAGGAAACAAGTCAAAGGAGAGTTTGGGTCATCAGTATTTTGAAGAGCTAAAGTCAAGGTCGTTTTTTCAACATTCGACAATTAATGAATCAGGATATGCAATGCATGACCTGCTAAATGACATGGCCACAAGTGTTGCGGGAGAATTTTTCTTTAGATTGGATGAGAAGTTGGATGTATCTGAAATGAATGAGACTTTTCAGAAGTTTCGTCATTTTTCACTTACAGGTTCGGGGGGGAGATCATATAGAAAGCTCAAGGAATTACAAAGAGCCATATGCTTGCGGACATTCATATTGATGTCGGTTGGTGAGCAAAGTTACCGCTTAGAGGACAATGTTATTGATGAATTACTCTCTGTACTACCATTCCTAAGGGTGCTAAGCTTATCTAATTATGTGATTTCAAGGGTACCACAGTCCATTGGTAGTCTCAAGCATATGCGGTACCTCAATTTTTCTTATACTGTAATCACATGTTTGCCGGAACAAGTGAGCGACCTTTATAACCTACAAAGCTTATTACTTCGTGGTTGTTGTAACTTATCTGACTTACCAGAAAGTTTTGGAAAGTTAGTAAATCTGCGCCATCTAGACATGATTGATACCCCAAAGTTGAAGAAGATGCCCTTAGGGATTGGTGGATTGACGAGTCTACAAACTCTAACAAAGGTCAATATTGAAGGAGATAACGGGTTCAAAATATCCGAGCTGAAGGACCTATCGGATCTTCAAGGGATACTTTCCGTGACCGGGCTAGACAAAGTGATAAATCCAATACAAGAAAATGAGGCCAACTTACATCAAAAATATGGTCTTGATGTTTTAGAGTTGAAATGGAGTGATGTGTTTGATGATTCTCGGAATGAGATGATTGAATATCAAGTACTAGAAGAGTTGAGGCCTCATTATAAGCTAAGAGACCTGAGGATTTTTTTCTACAAGGGATCTACGTTCCCTAGTTGGGTGGGCGATCCTTTATTTGCTCGATTAACCGAGCTTACATTAGATGGTTGCAGTAGTAAACATTTACCAACGCTTGGACAGCTACCCTCACTAAAAAAATTGTTTGTTAAAAGGATGAATGAGGTGAAGACTGTGGGTTTTGAGTTACTTGCACCTACGGATTCTTTTCTTGGTATTGCATTTCCATCACTTGCAGTTTTGGAATTTCATGATATGCAAGGTTGGAAGATATGGTCCACTCGTGGTTGCCATAACGATAGAACTAATAGATCGTTTCCCCGTCTTCGTGAGATTTCTATAAAAGATTGCCCAGAACTAGCTGAGGTGTCGATTGGATTGATACCATCACTTCAGGTCTTCCATATAGTAGAAGGTTCAAACACCGTGTTGAAATGCATAGTTGGGAGTTCACCAAAGTTGGAGGCACGTAACTGCAAAAACTTGGACTCATTATTAGGAGAGAAAGAGGTTAATCTGGGGATTAGCATGGAATGTCTTAAACACGTGATATTTGATAATTGTGGCACACTGAAAGCTTTTACTTGTCCAAATAGTGTTGAAAGTTTGGAGATCCGTGATTGTGATTCAATGACAGCCTTGACCTTCTCAATGGGACAGGTGCTCCCATCATCTCTCACTGATTCCATAAGCAATGACTGTGATAACATAGAAACCATTCAAGATAATGGTGTTGGTGTTGTTCCCGTGTTTTGCCTAACATCTTTGACAATCATTAGATGCAAGAATCTCAAGTCATTTCCCCATGAGCATTTGCAAAGTCTCCCATCTTTGAATCATCTGCATGTATTTGATTGTCCAAGCATGGACTACTCCTTTCCTTGTGGGTTGTGGCCTCCCAATCTAAGGTTTCTAATGATAGGAGGCTTGAAAAAGCCCATGTCAGAGTGGGGACAGCAGAATTTTCCGTCCTCACTTGTTCATCTATGCTTAAGTGGCAGAAATTCAGGAGACGTTTCATTTGCAGTGGCAGAAAATGTGGAGAATACTACTACGTCATCATCTTTTATTCTTCCACCATCTCTAGTTACTTTAGAAACATATGAGTTTTATCCTCCTAACTCATTCTCGGAGGCCGTAGAGCACCTCCCATGCCTTAAGAATCTTACCGTTTGGGATTGCCCGTATTTCGACTATAACGGTGACCTAGCTTCCCGCAAACCAAGTTTGAAAATAAGGGTGTATGGGTATTAAAGGTATGTTGTCTCCTTGCCAATCATCCATGTCTCTTACTTAAGTACTGCAATTTCTTTTAATAATATTATTATAATATACGTTTGTTAACAAATCTGCAAGAGGATTCTAGCTACCACTTGTATCCGTCTTTGAATTTTATAGCTATTACGTTCCTCCTAAAATAAACATCATAAATTGATTTAATTTTTTTTTAATGAAATGCAATATTCCTTTTTAAGTGTGGTTTCGATTTCTGTATTTTTGCTATTCAATAGTTATCCCAAAGTATTTGTAACATTAATTAGGAGACCTTTTGATTTTTGATAAACATCACAATTGTATGACACAGAAATGCAATTTAGTTTTGCTCATTAATTGATGAAACATTTGCAACCGTATTGACATATTTGAGAAAACGACTCTATGCTTCATTAAGAGAGAATAAATAGCTATGTTTTTTTTTTTTTTGATTTAATATACTCAGGTTACTCATTACAGCAATAAGTGTCGGAAGTCTTTTACAAGTTGTGTTCATTTTTGGTCTATAGGTTAAATCCTGTTTCAATAGTATGTGTTAAAACTTAAAAGTAATAATCTTATTTCAATCTTGTATTTGAAAAAAAAGTAGAACTTGGTTAATCATTCTGTTGTAATGTATTGTAGGGACTGAATCTGTTCAAAGTAGGAATTGACTAAAAAAGTCGGGTTGAAAGGAAATTGTGGATTCTGTGGCAAAAGTGGAAAAGAGTGGAAACTAGGACATAAAGTTGGGGCATGATTTTATACTTTGAAGGTTACCGGAGCACTTACATCGAAGTTGAGGGACCCGAGGTAAAAGATTGAAATTACAGAGAGAAACAGAGAGATGTGATTGGGTTTTTTATCAGCTTCATGGTTGATCTGATTCGCTTTAACACTGATAATACGATCTGTTTTCATGTAGTTGTTGATCGTCTTTACATCTGTGATGTATCTCATGATTTGTTGTTGATTATGAGTTAAACCAGGTATAAATAAGAACATGTATGATGTTTCCTTGAATATGCAGTGTTTATTCGGAGTAGATCTCAATCTTCAATTTGTCTGTATGCCCGTAACTAATACCTTTGGTGTTATAAAAAATTAATTACCACTTAAGTTGCCATGTTTCAAGTTGCGGATGAATACTTTATTCTTATTTTTATATAATACAACATGCTTGATATTTATTATTCTACAAGTTATTTACATGTGAAATGAAGGTGTAGGTTGCAGCTGTGTAATCTTTGTGCTACGTAATGTTTGTGTTTCTTTTTCATTGTCATGTGTTTGTTTTAAATGTGTTGGATTTCTATAACATTGTGCATATTTGAAAGAATTACTAGAAAACATAATGAAATAGGTACAATTCGGACGTCAATCAAGAAATTGGCATTTTAGCTGAAACCCGTTGTCATTAAATAAGATGCTGATTTTGATAATTTTTTTAAGAATTTGGCACCATCTTAACCACTTTGTAATATGTTATCTACATTCAGATTTTCCTACAAATTGGTATCTGGTTCGAGGTTGGAACTAGTTCATTTCACATCAAAACTTTTCATCTATTGTCGGTAACAGGGTCAACTAATTGTCATTTTTTTGTGGTTATATTTTTTCTTATTTTTCATTTTTTTCCTGCTTAAAATTAGGGTTTCTCATGGGACTTGTCAATCGCATTTCTCAAAACAATAGATATCAAGACGATAAGAATCATGTTGGAGGTGAAGAAAACGGTTTGCAAGAAACTATAAAGATGGCAGCTTTGGGTATAGTTGATGATGAGTATCATAATGATGATATAAGTGTACGCATTCTAAACTTCTGCAGATACTTTATCAATTTCTAAGTTATCTTAAATGAATAATGGATCAAATTGTTTATGAGATCATATGATTTTACTTCACATAAACGTCTCTTTAATTGTTGTCGTACATTCACATTGTTCCTCTTATTTGCAGAGTTGTTGAATGATAAGACCTATGATATTGTTTTTTCACATTCCTTCTTCGTCTTCGGGGATATCTTCAAATCTTCACTTTTCTTCTGTGTAATGTTGAGTTCCAACCTCCAAAGCCACTATTGTTGACTAAAGAAACCCAAAGGTGGCAACTTCTTCTTCCCCCTGTGGTAAACACATTAAATGATGGTTGTGTTTTTAACTATAATAGAAGGTGCCTACCTCAAATTTAAAGCATCCATAAAACATAGAGAGATACAGATAAATACTTAGATTGTAAGCATCAGATAAAATGTTGGTCTTTTGTAATAGTCCATTGTGAGAGTTTGCTCCTCCTGTTTTAATTATTTTCTTGTATTGAATAGAAGAAATTTAAATCCCAACAAGTTGTACTATAGACTGGTTTAGCTTCAGGGTCATCTTTTGGTCTAATATTTTTTTATTATCTAAGAATCATTTTCTGGCACAGCATTGAAAAGATCCTGTTTCAAGGATTATGAATATATATTTTTTAGAATTTTTCGATAACCGGAAGTCCCTCAAAATTCCGGCCAAAGTTCCTCATTTTCAGTCAAAATCGTTGGAAAAGTCTTGGTCCATAGCTCGCCGCCAGAGAAGACGAGTGACATCATCAGTGATGCCATCAGTCCAGACTTACAAGATTTGTAGGTTAGTCCACGCTCTCAAATTTAAAATTGATCCCTATAATTCTAAAAGTTTTCATTTTGGTCTCTTTACTTTTGAAAGTTACCATTTTGGTCCATTCTCTTTTAAAAATGTCAAATTGACCCTTTTGTTTTGGAAAACTACAGTTTGGTCCTGTAATTATTTGAAAATACAATATACAAGACGATAAGAACTCGTAACTTGTTTTTAAAGTGCATTTTGAACCCAAAACCATTAGGTTTTAAAACTAACAAGAAAAGCCAAATTTCAAAAAGAAAACCCACTCTATTTGGTTAAAATTTGAATGAGTTTGGTCTTTCAAAGTAAAGTGTTGCAATATGCTAGATTGTTGTACGAAAATGAGCTTAAGTAAATGTGTTCAAACTCTTGTTTCTTCCAAAGGCTTTAGTTTCTTTTGTTTAGATTTCGGTTTATCAACTTCATACCAAGAATATTCTGATGAGAAACTTGTTTTAACCATCAAAATTGCATGCACCCAAGCTAAGCAAAGTTAGCTTGTAAAAACCCTAGAAATGACCACCTTATGTTCTTTTGAGAAATACTTTGAAATCCAAGCTTTGAGCTCGATCTTTAGCACATGAAATCTGATTTAAAGCACATGCATGGTGTTGAAATAGGTCTTTGGTGATTTAAAAATGATTTAGTTAGAAAAGACTCAAAGTTGTCAAAATCGCTATTGATGTTAGCTAGAGCTTGCATGAGTTCTTTCTTTGATCTTAACTTGGGTTTGATAATGGATTATCACTATTTCGGAACATGCAACATGTAACTGTGAAAATCAAAAAACATTAATATCAAATTAAGTTTCTTAAAACCTTTTGGGACCTTATCTGTCCAGATGTATTAGACTTGGTGAAATATTTCGAGAAGACGGGTTCTATCGCAAGAGGTTGCAACTCCTCATTTATCACACTTGTAACCAAGGTGAAAGACCCCACGATACTCAATGATTACCGCCCTATCAACTTGATCGGATCCATCTACAAAATTATCACGAAAATTCTTAGCACTCGAATTAAGAAAGTTATTGGTAAGATTATTGGCGTGGAGCAGTCGGCATACATTGAGAACCGCAACATCATCGATGGTCCGTTAATAATCAATGAACTGTACACTTGGGCAAAGAAATCCAAAAAGAAGATGTTTCTCCTCAAAGTTAACTTCGATAAGGCTTTCGACTCGGTCAATTGGGGAGACTTCGACTCTATCATGCAACAAATGGGATTTGGGGTTCGTTGGCGATGTTGGATCCGTGGTTGCCTCTCCTCCTCTCGCGCTTCTGTTTTGATCAACGGCTCGCCCTCGAAAGAATTCTCGGTTAGTAAAGGTGTTCGGCAGGGGGATCCATTGGCCCCATTTTTATTTATTCTAGCAATGGAGGGTCTAAAATCGGTTATGAAATATGCGGGTGAACTAAATATTTTCCATGGTGTCTCCGTTTCTAGAGAAAAACCCCGTATTTCTCATTTATTATATGTAGATGATGTTATCTTTGTGGGCGACTGGTCTAGGAGCAACCTCAAGAACTTGACCAGAATTTTGAAATGTTTTCATATGGTTTCTGGACTCAAAGTAAATTTCCATAAATCCAAAGTCTTTGGCGTTACATTATCGAACTCTGAAATGATATCCACCACTCGAATACTGGGATGTGATCTTGCTTCTTTCCCTTTACTTATCTCGGTGTTCCGGTTGGGGCAAACATGTCTCTTAAAAAGAATTGGAAGCCTATCATCGACAAATTTCAATCTAAACTCTCATGTTGGAAAGCAAAAACTCTCTCCTTTGGGGGGCGGGTCACGTTGATTAAATACGTGTTATCTAGTCTTCCCATTTACTATGTTTCCTTATTCAAGGCCCCAAAGTGTGTCATTGATCAATTGGAGAAATTTAGGCGGAATTTCCTATTGGGGGTGGGGCAGTGATGGCAAGCGGGTAATTAATTAGGTCGCTTGGAATTCGGTTATTGCATCAAAAGATATGGGGGGCTTGACATTGGTTCTCTACGGGCACTGAATCTTAGTCTCCTTGCCAAATGGATTTGGAGGCTCAAAGTGAGTAATTGTTCGTCTTGGGGTGATACTATCACACAGCTCCATGCTCTCCACAAAAACCTTTGTCCAAGCTGTTCAAGAAATCGTTTAATGGTGTTTGGCTTCGCATTGCTGAAATTGAGAAGGATTTTTCTGAGTTTGGTCTTGGTCTCGACAAGATTATTTCCTGCCATGTCGAATCTGGAGATAAGGTGCTGTTTTGGAAAGACTCCTGGTGCGGTCCCCTCGCTTTTTAATACCGTTTCCCTGATCTCTATAAACTAGAATGGAGGAAATCATGTTTCGTTTCTGAGAGGTTATCCCCAAATGGTGCTTGTTGGCGGTGGAAGAGACCTCCTACTGATCCTTGCGAAATTGATCAATTTAATCATCTTGTACTCGCTGTTAATTCAGTCTCGCTTTCTTCCAGTCCTGATTCGTGGGTTTGTCCTGTCGATCCTAGCAAGTCATTTCATGTGGCTGCTGTGCGGGGCGCTATTGATTCCATAACAACGTCCGGTTCGGGTCATGGTTTTCACTGGATCAAAGCTGTTCCGCTCAACATTTGTTGCTTCATCTGGCGAGCTCGGTTAGGGCGGATTCCGACTGCCGCTGCTTTACATGCCCGTGGTATTTCAAACTCCCCTTTGATATGTCAAATGTGTAATGCTGAGGTGGAGTCTTCCGACCACCTATTGGTTTCCTGTCAGTTTTCCAAACAGGTCTTCTATTGGGTTTTTAGATGGTGTCGTTTTCATTGTCCCGAGGTCGAGTCTGTTGGTGACATTCTAAATTATGCGGCTAATTAGGGGAATAGTGTTAAAAAAAAGAAGCTGCTTCTTTGCATCATATACTGTGTCTTTTGGCTTATTTGGAAGGCGAGAAACGATCTTATTTTCAAAAAGGCGTCTATCACCCCTCCGCGACTTGTAGACAACATTATTGCGTGTTCGTTTCAATGGTTCAACCATATATGCAAAAAAGGCGTCTGCAACCGGAATTTATGGTGTCGAGACCCCTTTGAATGTCTTTGAGATTTTTGTTTGCGTCAATCTACTTATACCCTCTTCAAAGTCTACACTTACCCCCTAAAAATTACAATGACCTTTTTCCTTAAATAACTATAATCATTGCATCATAATTTTACCTTTTACCTATAATAATTATCTTTTTTGTTAAATAAAATAATAATTTTAATTTATTTGATAAAATACTTTTATGAAAAAGTTTAATAGAATAAAATAAAATTTTCAATGTAAACTAAAACATTTTAAACTTGTATAATAAAATATCTTTTTATTTTAAAATCTATAAAATAAAATATATTATATAAATCAATTTTAAATCTACTTAATAAAGTATTTTTTTAAACGCTTTTTTATTGGAAACTTACAAAACAAAATTGATGCTAAGTGATACGGTAGAAAATAAAAACTAAAATTTACTATTAAGATTAAGAAAATAAAAATAAAAACAGATATCAATTCATAAGTGGGAAACCTAATTAGATGCCGCCTCTTTTTATCTCGCTTTCTCTCCTCTAGTCCGCCGGCCATACAAACCACACCAGCCGCACTTGTCGCCGGCAACAGGTTCTCCTTCACCGCTTCTTTGTCGCTCTCGGCTCTCTCTCTCTCTCTTTCACTCTAGACATCTCAAAATTCGGTCAACGTCAACCAAAATCCGACGTCTGCTGTCTCATCGGCGCCGGTTATCAGTATCATCTCGCCAGTCGCATTACCTCTCTATCTCTGTCTGCGATCACAAGGAGTTTTGGGAAGGTTCGGTGGCCTGAGATTTTAATGGTTGGATTGTCGGTGGTCGGAGTGTCTACGTCGGAAATCAATAGCCGGAGGATGCTGGCCGGATTTATACGATATAATGATGAAAACTTACTTCCGGTTGCTTGTTAGGTAGAAAAATGTTAGCAATTTACTGGGTTTTTTTGGTTTATATAAAACTTTTATCGTATTTAGCTGAAAATTTGATTTTCAAAAAAGTTGTTTGTTATTTGATTGATTGGAGGAGACCATTTAGAGTAACGAGACTGCAAAAAGCTGATCCACCAAACAAATAATAATGAAAGGGGTAAACAAAGAAACTAGGGTATAGATAAGAGCATCCACTATGGTGCTTTTTCAAAGCTTTTTTTAGAGCTTTTTCAATGAAAAAAGCTTTAACAACCATAGTGGAAGCTTTTTGTTAGCAAAGCTTTTTCATATAACTTTGCCATTAAAAAGCTCTACCATTCAAGCTTTTTAATATTTATTATTATTTTATTGATATTTGTATTTATACAAAATAATTAAATGTATCAAGATTTATGAAAAAGCTTAATGAAAAAGCTTTTACTATAGTGGAAGATTTATAAGCTTTTTAATATAATTATGTGGCAATGACATGTTATAAATTTTTTTGAAAAATCTCTTATAAAAAGCTCCACCATTGTGGATGCTCTAATAGGAACCTTTTATTATCAATCATTAATATATCTGCACATTAATAACTTCTATAACTGCTACCTAATCTTAAATTACTAATTAACCCCTAATAAATACTCCAAGCATCGTAGCTTAATTTCCAACAGATTCAAATGTTAGCATTGTGAGACAACTGAATGATACAACAAATGCGTTAAATTTCTTTTTGTTGGTTTGATTATATTAATTGTCTTGCTTAGTTCACATTTTAAATGTACGATATTGTTTATGAATAGTTTTGTGTTTGGTTCTACAAAAATGTGGAGTCTATGATGGGATTAATAACAAGGGGTCATATTTCATGTTACAATGTCTTATTATTGTTTATGTCATTTCTAATATAAAGTTTTTTCATGTTGAGCCACCAACGTTTAGAATGCCATACTTTGTGTAAAAGATGACATTTGTATTTTCTATTTTTATCGTTTTGTTGGTAAATGTGTCATTTTACATCACATAGCAAGAATATTCGATGAAATGCTTGTGTTGGTTTTTACGTTGGGTTTTGTATTTGTAACTTTTTAAGATTTTGGTTCTAGAAAATGATAACAGAGAATTCTTCAACTTTCTTTATTTCAGGTTAAAATCCCAAATTTTAAACATACACAATGATTGTTTTAGAAATAATTATGTAACTAAGGGTTAACATGTGATTTCTAGAATTTTGCTGAGCTTATTTTATGATCCACCTTCCCTTCACCCCAAATCTACTATCGTTGGAATACCTCCATATGATATTTTGCTTACTTCATAATTCAAACCATTTACACTTTTTGTAAGAACATATTTGATGGAAACTTCTTATAACATATTATTATGAGAGTGTTTGCTGATAAATAACCACTAACTCTGCAAATATCATCAACAAAGTCCATATATCATCAACAAAGTCCTCAACTAGATCTGATAAATCTTTTTTTAATATATCTACAATTGTGATATAGTTTTTTTAATAAACATTTCGTCATCTATGAAATTGGCACACTATTTATATATGAAGAAAACTATTCGCTGTCGTCGAAACAAAATTTTTATTAGAAATAAAAAAGATTCATTGTCCGCTACATTGCACAAGTATTTTAAATGACAATTTTCGAGAAAAACTACTATTGGAAAAATCGATTCACTGAAATACAAGTATTCCCCGAAATAGACTATTAAACGTCTACCAAAGGAATAATATTCGTCGAAATAAAACTAATCATCGTCCGCAGCATCGCGCGTGTATTACGGGTTGGTGATGGAAATGAGGAAACCGTGGATGGGAGCTTCATTCAGAAACCTGATGACATGACCATTCCATGCACCGATGAATGTAACTCAATGGATGCTTTAATTGATGCAATATTTCCATCTTTGCAATCTAACGAGGATGATTCAAATTTTATCATTTCGAGGGTGATATTGTCAACAAAAAATCAAAGTGTTGATGACATTAATGATAAATTGATTGAACGGTTTTATGGAGATCAAAAAGTTTACTATAGTTTCAATGAAGCTGAAGATGATAAGTTAACTTATGCCCTGTAGAATTTTTGAACTCGCTAACAGTTAGTATGCCTCCTCATTACCTTCGCTTAAAAGTTGGGTGCCCAGTGATACTATTACGGAATATCGACCCCTCAAATGAATTATGTAATGGTACCAGATTGATATATAGAGCTTTCCAGCAAAATGTGATTGATGCAGAAATAGCCGTTAGCCAACATGCCGACAAAAGAGTATTTTTGCCAAGAATTACATTATGTCCGTCACATGTTCCCATTGAAACTGAAGAGAAAGCAATTTCCAATTCGTCTTAGTTTCTCTATGACGATCAATAAAACTCAAGGACAAACAATTCCAAATGTTGGTGTATATTTACCACAATCGGTCTTTTCACATGGCCAACTTTATGTGGCGTTGTCCAAAGGAATATCCTATGTCAATACAAAGGTATTAATATGGCCAGCCAAAATATTCATTCATGATGGATGCTACACATCAAATATGGTGTATAAAGAAGTACTATATTATAAATAAGGTACAATCGAAATCTTAATAATTTACAAGTATTAGCATATGTTTTTAAAATAATGAATTAATGGATAGAAGGAAACAAGGACTATATGCATTTTCAAGTTCAAAATTATCTAAAAGTCTGCAAATCGTCATAAGACTCATAAATTTATCTTGAAAAATGACGGTTTTTATTTTTTAATTAATATCATTTTCTATGGATTTGACTGTTGAAAGGTTTTCTGCAACTATGAACTAAAATTCCTAAGTTCACATACAACCTATATAGATCTAGTTTTCTTCTAATTAAACATATAACAAATCCTAGAAGGCCAGAAGAAATTAACTAAGAGAATAAAATAAGAAAAACTAACCTTTTAGGATTTCTTTGAAGCAAAGCAGCACAATTGTCCTGCCTCAAATGAAGTCACACCCTAGCTTGAGTCTTTGGCCGAAAATTCCTTTAGAGAGAGTACAAAAAATGTGGTCCTAGGGTTAGGGAGAGTCTCCCTATTTATAGCCTCCATGTGGTGATCAGATAATCGTTACAGATAAACCTTTTTGAATTCGAATTAAGATAAACTATTATTTTAATCATTCAAACACCATTTATCTGTAGTATATATATATCTCGAAAATATATATATCTATATATATATTTTCGGCCACCACATGGTCACTCACACTGCCACTTACTCAACTATTGAATAATTACAGTTTTAGTCCCTGCACCTTTAATTAATTAATTTAACTGTCAAATTAATTCCAATTAATTCCAGAAAAAATTCTAATTAATTATTATAGTTTCTAATTAATATATTATCACTTAAATATATTAATAAACTATTTATTTAATTTCTATTGATTTATTAATCACATAATAAAACAATCTTTCTCTCTACCGGACTTTCTGCCAATCCTCCAACTATGAGGGCAACCCAAATGGACTATGCTACTATTAATTAGATAAATACTAATTATTAGTCATGGCTTAGACACCTAATCCAACAGTCTCCCACCTGGATAAGTCTATGACTAAAATTACCAATTTACCCTCTAATTAATTTAGCAACTGTAGCTTCCTAGAAACCGCTGCCGTACTCTGACCTAGTCAGTTCTGTCCAAAGATAAGTGATCATATGATCCTTTGTTCAACAAGATATTTTCAGACACGAGACATGGATTGAGATCAATCTCTGTCCGATTCTCTGTTCCCCGATTTCCGATTCTGCTTATGACTTTAGAACTTCTAATTGAACACATCAATTTAGTCCAGGCTGGCCAGCACTTTAGTCAACTTCAAAATCATCGAGAGGCCTACAGATATCTGTTTCCCATCAGGGTCAAGGAACGAATAAGCTTTGACTTATATGCTTATATCTTTTACCAGTCAAATCATTCACAACAACACGTTTTATAACATCGAGTTACCGATGCGTTTTCGTATTATCAATGAACAACTGCCTTGTAAATCATAACTCATATCTCTCCACTTCAAGATCATAAGATATTATCGTCTCAATATTGCTTGTGATATAATCCATGAAGCAATCTATTGAGCGTGGGTTTATCCAACACTCAAATCTCTATTTCTAAGTACTCATGAATGTTGTAGCAATCCTATTGCTATGCCTAATGTAACGCCAAAACATGTTTTATTATGTAATTATAATAAAAAGGGTAAATTAGTCATTTTACCTTAGAAGGGTAATTTGGTCTTTTGGACAGAAAAGGATTTGTCTTGTAATAATATTTTGAGTTGTGGACTTAAAATGTTATAAAATCTGATTTTTGTCATAAACGTTGTTAATTGTGGCAAAAGTTCAATAAATGCAACTCCAAGGACTAAACTGCAATTTCTGGAAGTATAAATAGTGGGACAAACTCTCCCACACGTGCAGATTTCTAGAGCTTACGGGAGAGGGTTTGTTGGATGATTTTTCCAGAAGTTTGAAGATTTTTTGAAGGTTGAGGCTTGGATTTCGATTCCTAGCTTTGGATTGGAGAATTGGAAGCTTTAAAGGTTGGTATTTCAAGTTCTAGCTTGGTTTGGTCTTGGTGGGTTTTTGGGACTAAACTGAAATCTGTAATTTCAGTGAAGTCTAGGATGTTTGTGTATGATTTCTGCACTTATACATGTTCATTAGATAAGAACTTGACATTGAAACCATTGAAATTGTTGAATTTGAAGTTTTGGGGTTTTTGGAACTAAGAACCCTAATCCTTCCTTTGATTGATTGAGTTGGTTTCAATGGTTAAAAACCTTGTGATAATGGAAGGTTTTAGCCAGGGAATAAACCCCAAGTGATTAAGAACAGCATTAAGAGCTTAATAGGCAAAAACTGCTTGCTACAGTGCAAAAATCGCGACGGGTCTGGAAACCTGCCCAGGCGCCAGGCGTGGTGCGCCCAGGCGCAGTGTGCCCAGGTTCTAGGCGCAGTGCGCCCTTCAGGCAGGGGGTTCAAAACACTAACTTTTGTTTGGCTTGTCCGATTCACCTCAAACTTAAACCATAAGTCCCTAATGGTCTGAAAAGTCGGGGAAACTATTAAATTGAGTTTTCGACCCCTCCAGGGCACTGTAGATCAATACGAATGCCTCAGTGAATAGTAAAACTCATGAAAAGATGGTAAATGGAAAGTTTATCATCTAGACGTTGTTTATAATGATATATTATTGAACTCTTATGCATTAGAGGCAATTAGAATGGCTGTTAACCTATAATCATTTTGAAAATGAACGAAATTATAGGTACGGGACAAAATATTGTGGAATACATTGGAAGGCAAGAAACGACGAAAGCTAGTGGTAGCAAGCAACAAGGTGAGTAATCTTGACTATATCTAGTATGATATATGGTGATTACAATGGCACTACTTAAAGTAGTTGAATATGGGACAAGGGTAGATTACCCGAATAATATACGGACATAACATTAGATTGTAATTCCAATTGGTGCAGCCTTGTTGGCTATGATTATTATCTTTGAAATTAACTGGTGCGGTCTTAGGACCATGATTTTGGGTTATTGAACCTAAACTGGTGCGGCCTTCGGGCTATGATATAAACAATGAAACTATTGGTGCGGCCTATATGGCTATGATATTTGGTGCGACCTATATGTCTATGATATTTGGTGCGGCCTATATGGCTATGATATTTGGTGTGGTCTTTATGGCTATGATATACGGTGCGGTCAGTGATGACTATGACTTTTGGGACAGAAACTGTTTAAGAGTTTAATTGTTGTTATTCTCTTATATATGAATGTTTATTTGCTTGATTACTCATTGGGCTTTATAGCTCACAGTTTATTTGATATGTCCCTGCAGGCGAGCGTGATCCCGCTAAGGGAAAAGATAAAGTCCGTGACTGAGGACTTAGGATCTGGAAGTAACTACCCGGCTTGAAGAATGTATAATATATATATATATATATATATATATATATATATATATATATATATATATATATATATATATATATATATATATATATATATATATGTATTGTACTTTGTGATACACTTGTACCTGTTGCATTAACTAATACCCCTATATTTATGGTTTTATTGTAAAATATTTGGTTTGAAAAATAAAAATTTTTAAGAGGTGTTTTGTTAATAAGTCGGGTGTTACACCTAACTCCTTAGACATTCTACAAATCAATTCACGACAGTCTTGATTCAATACTTACTTCCCAAAGTATGAGCGACTGTGGACCTTTCTGAATAATTAAATTATTCGGGAAGTAAAACATGCGAAAGCGAAACATAAAGATCTGACTGGCAGCTACTCTTGCTTATTACCAAGTCTCCACAAGATAATCACCAAGTCGGACCTTGTCATAAACTATTATCGGTTTCAATATTTCTTTTAAACTTTCAATTCTAATTTTACAGCTATGTCTTAATGAACCTTACACTCTTTCTATGTATCTAAAGTATCTTATACTTATACACTTTATTGCAGATGATCCAATCGGATGCTCATCCGATAACATCTCAATAAGTTATCCTGTCAATTTCTCTTCTAACTCCATTCTGGTAATGTGTACTGTGACTTCCTATGGTTCTGGGGTCTTTAGTCTACTTGACTGCACCCTAAGACTATTTCGAGGTGTTATGATGTGCCGGTGAACCACACGCGCTCCATCAGAATACCAATGAGACTTTGTAACCATGAAGTCCATTAACATCATGTCCTGATGTTAATAATTACCACTTTGAAAATCTTTCAAATTAATACTATCACTTTCATCCTAATCATTTCCTAATGAATTCTCACTTTAGTTCAACCAATCCATCCAGTATTCCCAGCCAGGCAATGTCCTGAATCCAACTTACTATGCCCTAAGCATTAAGTTATCAGGACATGTTCATGACTTTATGATCGATCCAAAACTTGTGGAACCCAATCTAATCCTATTCCAAACCCTTTCGGAATCCAAGGATTATTTATAATCCTTTGTGTCATGATTTTTGAAAAACTATTTTCCTTTCGGAGACTTTTCTCGTGCATCTTGAATCTTATCAAGATCATGCTTACAATGGCTAGGTCTATGCTGGTGATTTCATCTTTCCAATATATGACTGTGAATTACATGAGTATGTTGCACCTTCTTTATTTCTTTCATGCCAAGTCATCACACTTTGCAATGACAAGAAAAACTTTTCCTAAGTCTATGCATCTTGAATCTCATCAAGATCATCTTGGCAGAATCTGGATCTATCTCATAGACGTTTACAACCACCTGAGTATGCCGTATTTCTATTAAGGCTTTCATAGCGATCCGTCTCTTAACACCAAGTCATTACCCTTCGTAATGAAAAGAGACGTTTCCTAGAACCATTATTTATCCCACATGTGGGGATAGTGGATAACGGCGACTCCCACTGGCTTTGACACGGTTATAGGCTATTCACAAAATCCAGGACTTATGACACATTTTGAGAATCCAAACCTTTCTGACATTTTAATGGAAATCTTTCATCCATTTCTCAAAATCCAATCCTTTGGCATATTTTGAGAATCTGAATATCCTTTCTTGTGAGATGCCCGTGGGACGAAACCCGGGGCCATGTACCTTTTGTAATGGCATGCTCTATGTGTGTCCCTATTAGTGTGCCGGTAAACCACACATGCTCCACTAACGACTCACACTATGCCATGCAGAATCCTCTCGGATTTCATCTTCTATTGAGAGTGCTTTACTCGGAATCAATTGCTTGACTCTGAGTATCGATTCACTCAACTAGATGCTCTGAAGGTATGTATATGTCCATGTTGCTTTCTTTTGATGATTCAGTTACTCCTACCGGTTTTTAGACCAGGTGTAAAATCAATCAAATTTTCACACAGACCATGTCTCGTCCTAAGGTCCTCTTATTTGGCAGCAGCCGGGCTCACCAATGCTTCCAAGTAGTCGGATTGCAAATCCGTACCAACTGCAGTGTTTTACCACTAATCAGTATGTCACCCTGATCACAACTACTTATGATGGTGATCAATACTGCTGGTTAAGAGGAGATTATGTCAGTTGTAAAGCAGAAATCTAATTTCTGCTCCAAGCCTAGTGATGACTAAAAGGTTCTTTCATTGCTAATCCTAAACTCATTTAGGACTGTCCCAACTCCCACTGTTTCCTTAGACCATGAGTTCTTTCTAAAAAAGCTTTTTAGTTACAGTGGGATAGCTAATGAAACGACAATGCTGATCAAGTTCAGCTGGTCATGAGGTTCAGATGAACACTACAAGACCCTGGACTTTCTATGTACAAGTGGGATAATCCCAGCTTTACATTTCAGGCAGTGTCTGCAAGACCTACTTAGTCTAGGATGTGGTCGGAGTATGGTTTATATGGACTGACTGGTATAGTGTTCATCTTATTGGAAACTAATTGGCAATGTATCTCATACACCGAGGATCAAACTGTTTCGACCAATGCTCCATTATCTTCCCTAAGACACATTATAACCATTAATATTCTTGGAAGAGAATGAACTGTGAAATCTTTTTCTTAGTTTATGTTATCGCTCAGGTTCTGTGGAACTTGTACTTCTTTTGAAGTCCTTGAACTGTTCGAGGTTTCAATTCAATTGCTTATCCCGATTTGCAATGTCATATTCGTCATACCGAATGATGAATATCGTGAAGTACAAACAATTGTGTTCTATACCAAGATTCTAGCAATACATAACAACAGGTGTGCCCGTTGCTCTTAATCTCAATGTCCTTTACATATCTATGTAAACTTATGACTTTGTTCAAGACTTGCAATCTTCAGTTGACTCTAAGTCAACTGATTCCAAAATCCTATCCTCTGGATCTTTGGGTGATTCATTTCTTGCCACATGTGCTTTATAAAGAACTTAATCATCATCTGACTCCAAGTCAGATGATTCCAAAGTCCTCTCGACCTTTGGTTGATTCATTTCTTGACACATTAAGAAATCAATTCATCAAGTGACTCTAAGTCAAATGATTCCAAGGTCCTGTCCAACTAGACCTATGGTTGAATTGATTCTTATAACATTTGTATTAACAACCATAAATGACACAATTCTTGAATCCAAACACTTTGGATGTATCAACATTCAAGTTATTACTAATCATACATTCAACACATTCAAATAATATTTCAAGGATAGTTTCAGACAACAGGTGTTAAAAGAAAATATGACAATTTTATTAAAAATAAAATCCTTGAACAATGTAATAGACAATGTCAAAAATGTATCTAAAGACTAATAACAATATTTAATATCTATCTAAACTTCAAAACTGCACGAGCTGGAGATCCAATCCAAATGTGCTCCTATGCTCCAGAGTCCCGTGCCTTCTTGATTCCCTGCATACAAACCAAAATGCGACTGTCACATTATGTATCAAGAAATCTTGGAATAGGAGTTTTGAGGTTTTTAGATATACCTGAGCTTTCAAAAGAGTTGGAGCGTCTTCCAATCTTTCCGTAACTGTATCCGATTTAGCGGATTCCCAGTTTGAGACATGTCTAGTCGATCTCGACCGTTTCTTGTTACGTCTCTTCACTGGACTTAATCCAGAAGTAGCTGAGCCAGTGGAGCTATGCCTGTCCAAGAGTGACTCGTATAAAGTCAACAGTGGACGCATTTCCATGAGGGTCTTTTCCTGGTCTTCCTTTCTATACGTCTGAATGAACAGATCGTACTCATTTGTCAGTGAAGCAAGCAGGATGTTAACACTCTCCTCCTGACTCATGGGATGACCAAGTTTATATAACTCGCCTATGTACCCTTCAATCTGAAGAACATGCGAATTGATGCTACTTCCTCCCTTTAGCTTACACTCTGCAAGTCTTCTGAGGATTCTAGCTCGTTCCTCTTCAACTGGTTTTTGGAACCTTTCCTCCACCAGTTGCATCAACTCATATGGCCCTAAGGATTCAAAATCCTTGAGGAACTCGGGGTCAATGGTTGATAGCATGAGGTCACGAATCTCTTCGGATTCATCATAAGAACCTTTTATGATGACTTGTTCCGGTGGAACTTGGATCGGATACTCGGTGAGATGTAGCTAGCCAGCTAGGGGTGCAAATGAGCCGAGCCGGCTCGTGAGCTACCCGGGACCGGCTCGATAAAAGCTCGGCTCGAGACCGATTTTAAACGAGCCCGAGCCGACCCCAAGCTTAAATATAAGGCTCGTTTATTAAACGAGCCCGAGCCGAGCCTCTGTCACCAAGCTCGATTAGGCTCGCGAGCCCTAAACGAGCCTACATATATATATATATATATATATATATATATATATATATATATATATATATAAATTAAAACGTATGTAGAGTAAACGAGCTTGTTAACGAGCTTGTGTCAAGCTTAAGCTCGTTTAGGCTTATTAAGAATTAAACGAGCCGAGCCCGAGCCTGAGCCGAGCCTGTGTATTTCTTAACGAGCCCGAGCCGAGCTTAGGTCCATAAAGCTCGTAACGAGCCAAGCCCGAGCCGAGCCCTATATATTTCTTAACGAGCCCGAGCCGAGCTTGGTCAGGCTCGAGCTCGGCTCGACTCGTTTGCACCCCTATTTCCAGCAATGCCGAGAGCCAGTCTCCAATTGCGAAGCCATTCTTTACTGTTGAGGCCAATCAGCCTTTCCATATTTAGCAGGTGCATTCTGATGCTTTCAGAAATGGGTGAAGGAGGAGAATTGACACTTGACATCTATATGAGAAAATAGAATTTATTAGTTTAATTGATCCTTTTAAATAATTACCCAATATATTATTAATTAAGGCTAGGATCCAAAATACCCCAACTATGGTGTGAAGAGGGATGCCGTAATCACAACATAATGGTCATTAAGGTAGATAAACACTTATCAATTTCATCCTATGAAATTCCTAGATCTGTTGAGATTCATTAAACTCTTCAATGGCATGTTTAATCTCGGATGTGCTCCACTGTTTGTGACTGGGATGCCGAGGATCACAAACTGGATGTGAATAACCATGCAAATTAGCTTGGTACTCTCAGGTTAATTAGCATCTCTAATTGATGTGCCGGTAAACCACACACGCTCCATCAACAATGATAATACCCGGGAAACCCATTGCAACTCTTTATGAACCCCAATTGGCATGCCGGTTAACCACACATGCTCCACCAATGTTTCATAAAGTGCAATGTGCAATTTCATGGATTAGCATCAGGTTGTACAGGTGGAAATGACGGCCAGGCATGACGAGTACACACTGATGCTGCTTAATTGGGGATTCATGCGGTGAATTGATGTTTAAAATGATTTCTAAATATCTTCAAAATGTTAATTATTGAATAAATTGATATTTATTTAAATGAAGATGTTTTTATTAAAAACCGGGTGTTACAAGTTGGTATCAGAGCCAAGGCTTGAGTGAATCAGACTCACTTGATGGGTTTTGATCTCAAGCTTGAGACTTAAAAGTTTTCTTTGGAAATATTTTTACAAGAAATTATAAGTTGTTTTTCGAGTAAGGGGTTAAATGAATGTTGTTGCAAAGACGCAGTGTGTACCGTCAGCCGACGTCAGTGGGGAAAAGGTTAAGTGCTTAGTCTTTGTTGCTATTTCTGTAATATATGTGTGCTTAAATGCCATTAAAGTGTAGGCAGTAGGAACTAAATAGTCCTAGAATTTTTGAATTGGCCAAGTTACATGTTCCTTGATAAGTGATATCCATAAGGTAAATCCTTTTATGTGAAAAATTTTCTACGACTATGTTCGTAAAACAACCTGGGGTATAGGTGGTAAAATTATCGTGAGAAGTGAATTGGGGACTTCTGGACAAGTTCTGAAATGAACGAGGGTAGGTGTGGAAGATAGTAGTAGAGCTCCTACTATTGAAAGCACAGGATCCGCGTTCGAATCGGGAGTTGGTCGTAAGGAATCCAATACACTGAAGGTATAACTAATTGGTGTATATGCTGATAAATTGTATTTGTCCATTCTATTGGTTGGTAATCATAGAGTTTATTGGGATCAATTAGGACGCTGGAGATTGAGAATCTAGTGACGTTTCATTTCTTAATAATTAAGTAATGAACAGTTGATGTGACTATAGTAGATGAGCTGTGCAAAAGTGACACGTTAAGTCTCTTCGTTACTAAGAAAGGCATAGATAGTGGATGATAAAAAGAAGATGTTGATTGCTAGAATAGTCGATTTTGATTGACTATAAATAAACGGAATGTTATTTAGAGAAGAGCATAAGTCGCAAATTTCATTTCCAGATATGGAGATATATGTGAGGCTTCCAGGTCATCTACAGTTGCTGGTTAACAAGTTTTATATACGAAGTGTGTCAGATGACTGTAGTACGATAATGATGAAGGCTGAGGAAGTATGTGAGCGTATCAGCAGAAATTGGGATCCAGTAACTGGATGGCATAATTTGGAAGAAGACATACGTGAACTAAAGCAGTATATAGATGTGAAAAATATACGTACGGATATACGTGTACATGCTAGAAACATAAGGTTTTATACGTGGTGTCGTATGTTTGCAGAATTAGAGTTTTATCCATTCCCGTACAAGAGATGTACGTGTATACGGGATGGACATATAATAACAACTCGTGAGAGTGCAGATGACATAGTGGTGTGGCGTAAGGGTATTTATGTAGGTAGTGAATACTATGAACGAATGTATCGTAATAGGTTAGATGTGGCCTATCAGTGTATCATGTACTTAAAATCTATTAGTATATGAAAATAGTGTGTTGAGAAAATATTGCTAACTGACCAAGATAAATATCTTGTTAGCATATGTGTGGTGGGTAAATGACTAAGTGAATACCTCTTAAGTAGGTAACCCGTAGGCAAGTAACCGTGGATAAACTGTGTCGGTAACTGGTTGAATATCTAGTTGATATTAGCTGTGCGGACGAATACGTGAGTATTAAGTGGTGATAACCATAGATATGGTATCCTATGGTGGGTGGAGATTTTGTAGTTGTATGTGGAGGCTGAGCTGATATGAGGATTCTTGGTGTCATGTGGTTGGTTGCAGAGCTATGAAGTCGTATGTGTGTTAACCGTTAAGCCTTTAGAGCGAAAAGTTGTTTATTCTGTGGGGCCACTTATACTTGTAGTTGGGACCACTTATTAGGTGGGGCTACTAGTATTTTGGTTGGGACCACTTATGCCATGGGGCTACTTGTACTTGTGGTTGAGACCACTTATTTCGTGGGGCCACTGGTAACTTGTAGTTGTGACCATTTATTTTGAGGGTTAATAGTACTTGTGGTTGTGACCACTTATTTAGTGGGGCCACATTTGGTAAGACCACATATGTGTTGTGGATCTTATGAGCAGTAATTGTGGTGGGACCACATACAAGTGTTGTGATGGCTTTATTGGCTGGCAGTTCTAACACACATACAGTCGGGTGTCTGGTGAATAGCTGAGCTGTTGAGGTTGTGAATAGCAGGGGTTGTGATATGATGTGGAGAACATGTGATTATGATTATACGATGCATAACAAGTACCTTGCATCCATGATGTCAGTATTGTGAGTATATGAGATTACATAACGAGTACTTATTAGTCTCAATAGGTTGGCCTAGTTGATTAGAGGTGGTTAATGTGACAGTATTGTAATACCCTTTGGGTTTACTAATACAACCGTATTGTGTTGAAATAGAGAATGATTGAGTGGAAGAATAAGCGTATGTCAACGTTGGAGATTCCGGGGACGGAATCTTATAAAAGGAGGAAAACTTGTAACGACTGTTTTTCAAAAAAAAATTGTGAATAGTAACTCCGGCGTGAATAGTAACTCCAGCATGAATAGTAACTCCGGCGTGAATAGTAACCGAGAAATGAAGTAAGCGCTTACCTCGTGATGACGTCGACGATGATGTCGTGATGACGTCGTGAATAGTGTTTTCAATCCCTATAAATAGAGGCTCAACTTCTTCATTTCAACCCACAACAAACACCAAACAACCTTACGATATCGAGGAGTGTTCGAGGAGTGTTCTGGTGAGGAAAATAGGTCGGGAGGAGTTAGGAGCGAGCGGAAGCTGGTAACGAGGTGCTCGGGAAGTGTTGGAAGAGCGGAACGGGAAACGTGCCAAGGCTTTGCGAAAACGCCAATCTTAAGTGAGTAATCGCTACTTTATTTCCTTAATAGTTTATAAAGTGTTAAACTATTATATGTGGAAGTTATATACTATTCGTAATTCCAAGAATAATGCCCAATGATTTACTTACGAGAACGGTGCCTAGGCCGGTTACATGGGACCTGGTTGTTGGATTTTCCGAAAGGCTAAAATGCTGAAAGGATCCTGCCACCCCATCTAATCTTCTACCTGGCCGTTCTTTACTTGATAAATCACGAGGTATCATGTTGGAATTATGGAAGGGTCTAGTGAAGCAACTATGGTATAGTTAAGGAGTAAAGAGTGATAAATGTCTTACGGTGTTAACAGTTAAAGAGGGAATACGAAGCAGAGATAAACGCTGTAGTCGACTATAATCAGGTGAGTTTCTCACTACATTGTGTGGACGTTATATGTCATTTACCGTATTTTGTGTGCTTATAAGATGTTTATAAGATGTTGGTAAATGGTACCAAGTTGTGTGTATATTATTGGTATATATCTTTCTGCTATAATTGTATGGGTTGGGTTATGGTGTGTGTGGGCTCGACGTACTGAGTAATATAGAGATACGTGCAAAATACACTAAGCAGATACGACGTACAGGGTATGCACGACTTTAAGTGCTGAGTAGGGGAATTAGATTTACTGAGCAGATACGTATAGGAGGTTATAATCCAATATACTGGGTAGAGCAGATTATGTGACGTGTGGTTGTATTTTTCCTGTTAGGGGTAAAATATGTGTAACTGATATGCTGTGTAGTTGTTGGAGCTCACTAAGCTGTGTGCTTATCCTTCCCTATTAAATTACCATTTCAGGTTGTACAGGTGGAAATGACGGCCAGGCATGACGAGTACACACTGATGCTGCTTAATTGGGGATTCATGCGGTGAATTGATGTTTAAAATGATTTCTAAATATCTTCAAAATGTTAATTATTGAATAAATTGATATTTATTTAAATGAAGATGTTTTATTAAAAACCGGGTGTTACAAGGCGAGCGGTGGGCGAGAGTGTTCACCCATTAGACCGCCATTTTATAGGCAGTCTCCTTATACCCACTTTATAGACCAGCTTCGTGAATGAGGCCTACTAATGTTTTGACTAACCATTTAATCTCATACATATAAAAAATAACTTCCTAGTTATAATATATATAAGATGTAATTTTTTAAACCCTTAAAAAATTGTTTCTGGTTTATCTTTTAATTTATTGTTGATTTAAGCTATTAAATTTAAAATTAAATTAAACCATTTAAAGTCGATTTAATTATCTTTTAATTAACCAATTAATTAAATTAATTAAATTTGATATTTTAAACCTCTTAAAATATTTATAGATTTAATCTATTAATTTTCGGAATTTAAACCATTTAAATCGAAATTAATTAAGTTCTATTAATTATCTTTTAATTAAACAATTAATTAAATTAATTAATTTTGCAGATAGGTGTCACAAAATAATCAAATTAATTTAAACCTATCCTTATCCCCTAATTTTCGAATTTTAGGATAAAGGTTTAAGGTTTTATCTATTTAAACAATTAAAGTTATCAAAAATAGAAAGCCTACTAAACCATTCCCTTTTTCAAGCCAAGCAGGGGGAGGGGCCAGGGTTTTTCGAAACCCTAACCCTAATATTCAAAACGGCGACATTAGGGTTTAGAAACAATAAACCCTAATTTACAGGATACAGTTATAACAATTTAACAAGAAAACACACCAAATAGCTCTGATACCACTGAAAGGTTTCTGCAACTATGAACTAAAATTCCTAAGTTCACATGCAACCTATATAGATCTAGTTTTCTTCTAATTAAACATATAACAAATCCGAGAAGGCCAGAAGAAATTAACTAAAAGAATAAAATAAGAAAAACTAACCTTTTAGGATTTCTTTGAAGCAAAGCAGCACAATTGTCCTGCCTCAAATGAAGTCACACCCTAGCTTGAGGCTTTGGCCGAAAATTCCTTTAGAGAGAGTACAAAAAACGTGGTCCTAGGGTTAGGGAGAGTCTCCCTATTTATAGCCTCCATGTGGTGATCAGATAATCGTTACAGATAAACTTTTTTGAATTCGAATTAAGATAAACTATTATTTTAATCATTCAAACACCATTTATCTGTAGTATATATACATATATATATATATATATATATATATATATATATATATATATATATATATCTCGAAGATATATATATCTATATATATATTTTCGGCCACCACATGGTCACTCACACTGCCACTTACTCAACTATTGAATAATTATAGTTTTAGTCTCTGCACCTTTAATTAATTAATTTAACTGCCAAATTAATTCCAATTAATTCCAGAAAAATTCTAATTAATTATTATAGTTTCTAATTAATATATTATCACTTAAATATATTAATAAACTATTTATTTAATTTATATTGATTTATTAATCACATAATAAATCAATCTTTCTCTCTACCAGACTTTCTGCCAATCCTCCAACTATGAGGGCAACCCAAATGGACTATGCTACTATTAATTAGATAAATACCAATTATTAGTCATGACTTAGACACCTAATCCAACAACTGTTTGACTATCTTTTGGCAAGTGAAGACTGTTTTTATAGATGGCCTGCCAGATTCATGGCCCAACGGTCGAGTACGGGACCTACTAAAGAAATATGGGGAAGTGGTGAAAATTGAGCTTGCCCGTAATATGTCTTCTACTTTAAATGTGCTAAAAGCATTAATAATGAGGAACTAGGAGACGTCGATAACAATATTACTTTTGTAATTTATCGTCTGGTTTGTAGAATGTTTTTGGAAAGAATGAAATCTGTCAAAAGAATTGGAATATATTATGTACTTTCTAGAGGGACAAATATATGTTATAATCATTATTACTTTAAGGATTAATTTCAAATATGCTAATACCAATCCGATGAATCAACTTCGTTTTCGATTGAAAATGACCAACTAATACTGTTAACCGACTACCCATTACCTCCCACCACCAAACTGCCACCACCGCATCGCGCGGGTCGCCTACTAATATATATATATATATATATATATATATATATATATATATATATATATATATATATATATATATATATATATATATATATATATATATATATATATATATATATATAGAAGTAGTATAGAAGTAGGTTCCATTGAGAATGAAAATTATGTTGAGAATGCGAGAATGAATATCAGCCATATATTTTTTTCTTGCCGCTCTAATGCTTTGGCGCCGTCGGAGCGTTGACGCTCTAACGACGAGATATATATTATTATTCACATATGATTTTCACCACCACTCCTACCTTCACCACCTTCGTTACCACCACCACCATCGTCGCCGCCACCACCGCTGCCGCCGCCATCTCTACCATCATCGTCGCTGCCGCCACCTCCCCCAACGCCACCGCCACCAACCACCACCACCGCTACTGCCAACGCCACCACCGCCTTTACCACCACCTCCACCATCGCTAGCACCACCCACCGCCATCACTACCACCTCCATCACCGTCGCCACCACCACCTTCGTCACCACCCACCTCCACCAACACCACCACCCCACGAACACCGTCGCCACCATCGCCACCATCATCGCCACCCTCTATCGCCGTCACCATCGCCATCCGCCACCCTCTACCACCATTTCGACCACCACAACCATATATGTATATTTATATATGTTTATTCATATATGATTAATTATATGAATATTCATATAATCATATATGATTATTCATATATGATTATATGAATAATCATATATGAATATACACATTCATATATGAATAAATCATATACGAAAAAAACCCAGCTCGTCGTCGTGGAGCGGCGCGCGTCAGCGCTGACGCATCTAGTGACCCAGATTCATTCTCACGTTCTCAAGATTATTTTCATTCTGAATGGAACCCTCCCCTATATATATATATATATATATATATATATATATATATATATATATATATATATATATATATATATATATATATATATATATATATATATATATATATATATAAGGTTTAATAAAGTGTTTATTTAAGAAATCTATTATTAAAACAATTTAAAACAAATGGAAGCGACAGAAGCTGAAATGAGATGAAGTGTAGTGGGGTACACCTGGTCTTAGTTTTTGTTGAAACCACCGCACATCTATTCCAGACTGCGTTTTCCTTTTTCCACTTTTACCGGCGTCTTTCTAGTTTTCCATATCTTCGATTTTCAACCCTCACTTTCATCTCCGGCGACTTCAACGGCTTTCTCGCAATCCAGCCGCCAACCTAGAATCCTTGGGAAGTACACTTCCGTTTCCGACGAACAAGGCCACCAGGAAGGAAACGGCCAAGAACATAGACACAGAGAGACTCTGCCAAACTGAACGGAGGGAAGGGGCGATTGGTTTTTTCAAGATCGGAGGAAAATTAGCAGAGCGAAAGAACACAGACACCCTTCAGTTCCATTTCCATTTCCCGTTGACAAATTAGTAGCCGTATAAGGAATCAATACATCGTCACCGATCTGAAAACATTATGTCCTCTTCAAGGGTAAATCTTCGATCTTATCTAATTCCACTGCAGGAGATCAACCGTGCTACCGAAAACTTCAGTCGGCATAGATGTATCGGAGGTGGTGGATTTGGTCTCGTCTACAGGGGACAACTATCTGAACGATGGCAAAACTGTACGGTTGCTATCAAACGCCTAGATCCGAAGAGCTACCAAGGAGAGCCCGAGTTTCAAAACGAGCTTAACATGGTTTTCAGATTCCATCATGAAAACATCATATCTTTCATTGGTTATTGTGATGAAGGTAATGAGATGATTATAGTATATGAATATGCTATGAAAGGAAGCCTTGATAATCATTTCCTTGAACAAGATAAGAGGCGTTGCTTAACATGGATACAACGCCTGAAGATTTGCTTAGGGGCAGCAAAAGGCCTCAATTACCTCCACTCGGGTCTTGGGGAGTATGAAAGAGTAATACACAGGGACCTCAAGAGTGCTAACATATTGTTAGATGACAATTTGGTGGCAAAGATTAGTGATTTTGGCTTGTCAAAATATGGTCCTAGAAATCAGCTAAATACCGAAGTCCATACGAAGGTTTCAGGTACATGGTGTTACGTGGATCCTAGTTACCATGAAAGTGGCATCCTCCGTAAAGAATCAGATGTGTACTCTTTTGGAGTAGTAATGTTTGAAATGGTGAGTGGGATGCTGGTTCATTGTCCACGGCCTATTGGAAATCATAGGCCGAAGTCTCTGATGAATTTCGTCCGAGGATACGATGACAGCCAACTACACAAGTTAATTGACCCCTATATAAAAGATCAAATTAGTGGTCGCTCTTTTGAGACATTTAAAAAAATTGCATATCAGTGCATAAATATGAACTCAAAAGAACGGCCTACGATGGATATGGTCATTTTCAGTATTCAGGAAGCATTGAACATTCAAGTAAGTCTTTTCATCTAGTAATTCAGAAGGGAATCTAGTTTCGTATGCAGGAATGAAAACTATCAGGACTTTACAACATGATAAGTCGCCCTAATCCTTTTTATGTTGGGTATTGTTTGCTTTTAAGCAAATGATTAATAATCTGAGGTCCAGGTAAAATTAGAATAATTTTGGTCCAATTTGTTTTTCTTTCAAAAGTCTGAAAGTGTTTTTAGTTTTGATACCCTGATTGTTATGCCTTTGTCTTGATAAACTCTCCTTTAAAGAAGGTTGGGTAGAAAATCACCATTTCCATTTATAAACCACAGCCAAACCAAGGCGTTGAATGTTTGAGATGCCAGAACGCCCAGATATTTTGTGATTCAATTTACAATTAATAAGTTTCATGAATTGTTTGAATATCATAATTAGGGAAGAAGATTTTATTTACAAAATTTGTTGATTTATGAGTTTGGATGTTGCCGCAGGAGAATGTTACTGCCCTTGTTGAGAATGTTATAGAAGACATTGGATTCTGTCATGGGATACCTGTTGTAGGGCTCACCATATACAAATGCCTTCTCAATCAGAAACATCTTGAAGCTGAAACAACCATCGTGTTTGATCGACTTATTCAGATTATTGTTTCTACAATTTGGGTACTCCCTTCAACGATGATAAACAAATTAAGCACTATTTAGATATTAAGTAATTCAAGGGGTGCAACTATTTATCAGCAGATTCATAATCAAGTCCTGTCGACTCTAAGCAAGACAAGCACTTCTACAAAGTAAATTGACTCTATTAGGAACAATATTTTTAGAGAACTTTTAGTCCTCCCACCAAAAGAATCTGAGAACATTGTTGCAAAATATTTTTAATCAGCTCTCTTGTTGTGCTTGTGTTTAAGGCTGGATTTTTGTTTTCCTTGGGGTTTAGGAGTAGAATTATAACTGAACTGCGATATATTAAATTGACCAGTCCTTATTTTACGTCTTCTTGATATTTAATCCCTTGATTTGCAACTTACGGCTGAAAACTACAATTATTTATTGGATTATTACAACTATCATGACGGTTCAATTTGTTTTAGGTTCGAGATAATAACAATCAGATGGCGTATTGGTTATCCAATGCATCTACGTTGTTATTCTTAATCCAAAAAAGTCTAAAACTTGATGATGCAACTTCAGTTCAGAAACCACCACCTCCAACTTCGCTATTAGCAAGAATGGCAATGGTATAGATTTCATATCTTCTCATTGGGTCTATATCATTTCAACTATTTATGTTCCATGAATGGTTTTCTACTTCAATATATTTAGGGCTTTGGTTCATTCCTGTCTTCTGTCGGCCTTGCTGAGGCTGAGGCTGCACTTATGGTAGTACAAGAAGTTGAAGCCAAAAACCCAGCTTTGCGTTTTAAGCAGCAACTAACGGATAATGTAGAGAAAGTGTATGGCATTATTTGTGACAACTTGAAGAAGGAGTTGACACCATTACTTGCATTATGCATTCAGGTAGTTGAACTCTGATTCGTCTTCACCTTTCATATTCCTATTCTTAATTGACTTCTCATATTACCTACAATGCAACTACCCATAACATAATTTTGAAAAATTAGGCTCCAACAACGTCGGTTCGTGAAAATGCTCAATCTGATCATTGGCAAGGCATTGTTGATTGCCTCAACACTCTTCTCAACACATTGAAAGAAAATTTTGTACGTGCTTTATCCATGGCCTCATGTTCGCCCTATAAATGTTAGGATACTTATATAAGTGTTTTAATGCTTATTTCGAAAAAGCAAATATTTCATCGATGGCAAACATTTATACAATGATTTTCGTGTCACTCGAATTATACAAACATCACTTCTCATATCGCTGCATTGCATTTCAGGTGCCTACTGTTATTGTTCGGAGGATATTTGCTCATGTTTTCTCATATATCAATGTGCAGCTCTTTAATAGGTGCTGGTTCAATCAACTTTTTCCTTGTTTGGCCATGTTCTTGGTTTTTTTTTATCATAAATATTCATTTGCAATTATCTTCACTCTGCAGTCTTCTTCTAGGCCGAGATTTTTGTACTTCCAACAATGGCCGATATGTGAATGACGGGTTAGCAAAGTTGGAGCACTGGTGCTGTGAGGCAAAAGAAGAGGTAATGCTATATAAAATCCTTAATTTTTCATGCTATGTGTATTTATTCTTGCACGCTACATCTTTTCATGGAAAAAAATGTAGTTGATTGTAGTTCAAAATGTTTTGTGGAGGGTTATAAGGAGTGAACTATCAGTATACATTAGCAAATGCATTTTTAAAAAAAGAAGAAAAAGGTAAACATAAATGTATCAAGAAGTTCTGATAGTGTTCTTATCTTTTGACAACAGCAGTGACTACTCGAACCTTTTTCAATGCTTTTAGTATATTTTACATTATATGCTCTGTGGAGAATATAGTAGGAGAATATAGTAGACTCTCGAGAATATAGTAGACAAGTTGATTTAAAATAACAAATAAAAGTGATTTAGAGGAGCATACATCTGAAAGTAGGGGTGCAAACGAGCCGAGCCCGAGCCCGGTCAAGCTCGGCTCGGGCTCGTTAAGAAATATACAAGGCTCGGCTCGGGCTCGGCTCGTTACGAGCTTTATGGACTCAGGCTCGGCTCGGGCTCGTTAAGAAATATACAGGCTCGGGCTTGGGCTCGGCTCGTTTAATTCTTAACAAGCCTAAACGAGCTTAAGCTCGGCTCGAGATCGTTAAGAAGCTCGTTTACTCTAATGATTAAATACGTTTTAATTTATATATATATATATATATATATATATATATATATATATATATATATATATATTATATATAGGCTCGTTTAGGGCTCGCGAGCCTAATCGAGCTTGGTGACACAGGCTCGGCTCGGGCTCGTTTAAAATCGGTCTCGAGCCGAGCTTTTATCGAGCCGGTCCCGGGTAGCTCACGAGCCGGCTCGGCTCATTTGCACCCCTATCTAAGGCTTGTAAGATGAATCAACAAGAATCTTTTTAGGGAAAATGTTGCTTTCTTTGATGTATCATTTGACACTAGTTTTAACACACTCGTTTAGTATTAAACCAATGAAAGAGCCCAACATATAATTAAAATCGTGTCATTTTAAATGAATAGTTGTTTTGGTGGTAGTACGACCACACGTGGCAATTGTAACACAAGAAACTGTTATAAGTGACAACAGTCACAACACGTAATGGACCTTGGGTAACATAATCCCCGACGTATTTCTCATTATATCTGTTGTTTCATTGCCTTGGAGCTCTTAAGCCATGGCTGGACCTATGTGGTATAATCCATACCTACCAAAAGAATTTTGATTGAGTTTTGGTATACATATATGTAGAATTTGATATTTTGTGTGTTTATTCATCCCATAGTGGGACTGTGGGGTAAATATATTGATACGAACCCATCCCATATTAGGCTCGTATCAAGCCACAAGCCCAAGTGTAGAACTCACTCCCAAAAGCTAGCTTGGAGGAGGGGACACTTAGACTTATAAGCCACTAATTGAATTTGTTTTCTACCAATGTGGGATCGTAACATATATATTGGGGAATCCTTATCTTACAAGGAACCAAAATGTAGACAATCTAAAATAGGAGATCCCATACAGTTTTTATATAGAATAAGATATAACTTTCTATGCTCCCTCGTTAAGTTGGCGCATGGATGTCTATCATACCTAACTTGTTAATCTTAGCTATCAAACACTTTCTCAAATACCCTTTAGTAAGGATATCCGCTAATTGCTCCTCTAAAACTACAAACTGAAAGCGAATAATTTTTTTTGTAATAGTTCCAATTGTTCAACTAACTCTTTGGAAATATGATTGTCGAAGGTTACTTGGCTGCTCTAGGATCTGAAAAAGGTTTTCTTATATTACAGTATGCAGGCTCAGCTTGGGATGAGCTTAAGCATATTAGACATGCTATATCGTTCTTGGTATGCTTCTTTCAACTTAGTTGTAGCTTGAAGGTTCTAATAAATGGACTTTTATCTTTTCTCTAATTTCAAATAAAATTACTTATATCAATGGTTCATTGTTTATGTGGCAACCTTATTGACTTATTCATTTATTTTTTATGTCAGACCATACATCAAAAGTACAGGATATCAAAAGATGAAATCACCAGTGATCTATTCCCTGTAAGTCTTTTTATCAAATAGATATACATGTTATGGCATTGTAAGTCGTAAGCTTAGAGTGTGCTCCTCAATCTTACACTGAAATCCTTTTGAAGCACGAAAATATTGATATATGCACTTTGAATATGTTGAGCATTGATAAATCTGATAGTGCTGTTGCATCCTTGGTTCTTGTTGGACACTTGGTGTAACACACCCATCACAATGGTAATAAAGGTCATTAATAACAAACAATCAACATAACAAAATATTTTTGAACCCTTGGTAAACATCATACCACATTTAGATCATTGCAATGCGTAAGATTTAATCTATAACTCAATAGACAAAACAGTTGAGCCAAGATCTAAAACACCAACCTTTGTAAATTGATCACTAAACATATAACTATTCATGATTTAACTGATATTCCAAAAGTCGTCAGTTTCCGCCTGTTTACCTCTGGTTTTTTGGTTGAACCACTTATTAGGTTTGGTTTTAAATTTCTCAACATGTCGATGTTAACCAAACCGCAAACATGCCTATGTGGTATCTCATGTGTGATAATCTCGGCAATCATACACTCTAAGATAGTTCCACGAATGACTTATAAGGACTAATATGGTGAATACAACCCATAGACATTTGCAATGCCTCCATACATCAAAATCTTATCAATTTAATGGTTATTCTTATCAGAAACAAAAAACTTAGTATCATAGTCGATCAGGTCTAAAGGAGCCTAGGCCTAATTCGGCTATTAAATACATTGGTCCACTTTCTACTTGACCAATTTTAAATCCATTAGTCCTGTTTTTACCGACTGTGATATAAGTTTTATTCGTGATGGGATAAATGTAGCTTTAGGAACCACTTTTAAGCAATATGTTCACTAAACTAGTTTCATACATTTGAGAGCAACGTGGTACATTTGAAAAGTCTAAAACTTGTTTACAATATAGCTTACGTGCGAAATACCTAAAAGCATAGAACTTGAGACTTAAAGTTCAATTTTCTATTTTGTTTAACCTGTCTTCCTTACCGGGTTCAAGACCCAGAACCAAATTGATATAACCTTGGTTATGATCCATCGTTAATTTAGACCCGAACTCAGCGTATATTTACATCAATTTCCTGCTCAAATTGGATCCCGTGAAACTATACAACGATCATAGTTTTAAAAAATTCTTATATAGTTCAGGCAGTCATAGCAGCACATGACAGAATTATCGGCCTTTCTTTGATATTTGGGATTTTATTTTCCGATCTTCTTTGTTTGTAGAATTGTGACATTTGTGAATTAGATAACGAAAAGGTATGTGAATGTGTCTCCAATGAGGGGGCGGGGGTGGGTGGTGGGACCTTCTTAATTTAATCTAAATTAAAATACCATTGTTTAAATGATCAAAATTTATAAAAAATCAAACAATGAGCAAAATAGTTATTTAAACTAAAAATTTTATAAAACCCTCTGCAATATGGACCAAATTCAAGAAAAAATCTTATTCGAACCTAATCCTTTTCAAAATTAATAATAATAGTAGTTATAATAATGAAACAACAATAACAATAATGAAATAATAATAATAATAATAAGATCACATCATCAAAAGAAGTGTTCCAATCACCAAAAAGGTCCACTAAAAAAGTTGGGTATAATTTTGGATGCCTAGTGGGCTTCTTTATGCAGCAAGTAATAGTATTGAAAGGAAAATATGAAATGCTTTACGACATTTTACTGACATGAAATGCTCTCTCCTACTCCGATTCTCTGACACTTCAGTTATTTCCAGTTTCTAAGCATCGAGCAGTTGTACAGACTACACACTCTTTTTGCGGATGGCAACGATAACATGCGGTCTATATCCACCGATGTAAGTGCTACGTGTGCAATTTTGTTTTTAAGGAACTAAAACTGTTTCTGTAATATGGTATATAAATTATCCTGCCATAATGTTACCATTAAGCAGGTTATTTCAAGCATAAGAATAACGGTACTAATGGCGGAATGTTCCAATGATTCCCATAATGGTAGCAGCAATTCCTTTCTATTAGAAGATAACTCAAGGTATGATGCTTGGTGTTCTCTTTGATGATTGCTGTGTCATCTGAGAAAAGTTGAAAGCTCAAGTTTTGCACACTTCGGTTTTGCTAGGTTATTGTTAAAAAACATAATCACGTTAATCTTCTTTAAATTCTTTTTACTATGCTTTCTCCATCTCAATTTTGAATGAATCCAAAGACAATTTTTTTTTAAATAGTTTTCTAGTGCTCTACTTCATTAAAAATGTAACATAGTGACCCTTTGTCCAATTTCTATATGAGAATGGGTTTATTTTTAAAAGTCAAAATCTTCTTAATGTTAATTTTGTAATATGGCATCTTTTTGGCAAAATAAGTAACGAAGTGGAGGTTTTTTAGATATGGGAATAAGGGAAAAATTATACAAAAACCACTATAGTTTGACATTTGCTTGGTTTAACCACCCGGTTTTTTTTTAATAATTTAATCAGTGTTGATTTTTTTTAAAGACCATCATAACTGGATATAGAAGGTTTTATCTTGTTAAAATGTTAAAATGATGTGGCTTTTTTTAAAATACAACCCGAATTATGTGGCATTTCATATTAAATTTTACGAACCCCAATCCCAGCGACAGTGCTGGAGGCAATGTATGCGTAACACAGGTAGCCAACAGTACAGCATCTTTTGGGTGCAAACACAAACCTTTTTTGGTCCATTGAACTTCGCACATCCTATACACACAAAATTAGACATTTCTTACAAAAGCGAAAAGATGAATTATGAAGTCCTCAATCTCTCTCTCTCTCTCTCTCTCTCTCTCTCTCTCTCTCTCTTGCAATCCAGGCTGTGACCAGAACCCATTGGATATTGACTATTTTAACCACCAAAATCATAAAGAAATCCAGTCAGCATGCCACGTCAAAAAAGAAATGACAACTCAATTTTTATAAAAAAAGTTGCCACATGATTCTAGTTTTTCTAAAAAAGTCGCATTATCACTCCAACAGGGAAAACCTTCTAGACCCTGTTGTAGTGGATTTAAAAAAAAATAAAAAATCAAAGTCTCGATCGGTGCTTAAATTATTGAAGAGAATCTGCGGATAGTTGAAAAAAGGAAATGTCAAACAACAATGGATATGTTTTTCTTTACTTTGCTTTTGGAAGTGAGAGATCGAGCTTTAATCCATAGGTTTCTTTCTCTCATGATATGCTTATTAAACTTGAGAGAAATCACAGAATCTTGTTTTTATGATATGATACCCATTCCGTGAAACTGGTATCCGTCATTTATAACTCCACCCACCCCTAGCTCACCTAATACCAATATCCAGAAATCATCAGTTTTATTGAGTTACTTCAATCATATTCTGAATACAAGTTCTTGGGACCTACCTCTAATTGTACTGTTATTTATTTTATTGGAATTGTCTTACTTATGCGTTAGAAATGGAGCTGCATTTACAACTTATCAATCTGTGGTTTGAATTTCAGCATACCTTTCTCTGCTGATGACCTCTCCACTTCCTTGCAACTGAAAGATTTCACAAACGTTAAACCCGCCGTGGAGCTTGGCAATTATGGAGCTTTGGATTTTTTGTACAACTAAAAATGGAACCTGAACATGTTATTTTCTGCCAAATTATAGCATAATCTCTGCATATATGTAAAGTCAGGAGATATGTCTTTTGCATCTTAGAGTCAAAAGTTCCTTTCAATTTTAGGGCTCATAGTGGACGTTTTAGCAAACTACACCCAATTATATGCGTTGTATTTGGAGATTGGGTTATGGGGATACATAGGTGTGTTTGTTTGAAGTGAATTGAATAGACAAAGAAATAGAATGGACATGGAATGATTGCTCTGTTATGGTGAGTCATTAATAAATGTTTGATTTTTTTTTTTGGAACCGGCGACACAGTATAACCACCTTCAACTCCTCCAGGTCGGCATTTAGCCGGCGGCCCGGGTCATGCTGCCTGTGCCCCCACGCCAAGGAAAATCCCCCACATGGGGCGTCAACCAGGCTCGAACCCGGGACCTTTCACCCACATGGGTATATAACCCCATGCCTCTTCCCAGCTAAGCTGGGAGCCAGAAAACATGAAATGAAATTAATTACAATGAGAAAAGTTACTACATGACACAAAATGCATATCGTAGATGTATAGTGGCGGAACCACAAATGTATATTAGTAGCAGCATCAATATTTTTTTTCCTGATGCAATATACTAAGCATCACATAGACACAAACGCATTGTTTTTTTGTTTTTTTTTTTTGTTTTTTTGCGTTCTTTTCCGGTTTGGGCTTCATACATTAATTGGGTTACAATTGCATCCTATTTGGGCAATTGAGTTTCGTGGGCTACTTCTAGAGAATCTTTGAGTGGGGGCCGTGCCACTATGAGCACCGTATTGGTTCAGCCCCTGTAGAATGTAGGTCTATACATGCAGCACAACTTGCATGTTGCTTTGTTGAGACATACATAGTAGGCTAGCAACTACCTAGTTGTGCGGCCTAGGTATGTTGGATACGAGGTGTTAGTCCCATTTGCATTGCTTAAGAACATATATCATGGTGTAGGGTGACAACTTCATTCTTATTTGGGTATGTGCATGGGGCAATTGGCATCCTCACACCAAAACAAATGACTCTTTTGACCAATCCAAGATTTTTTTTCCCCAAAAAGGGCACACAATAAATTGTGAGAGCGCCATCCCACTACTTATTTGGTAGGAAAGGATAAATGTCCCGTCTCTACTGTAAAAACGTGACTTTGACATAAGAGGTAGGCGAATCACACTAGGTCAACATTTCTCTCTCAATACTCCCACTTTTCCAAATATTGACTTAAGCGTCATGGCGTAATCCTTGGAAATCCTTTTGTAGGAGTCTGGCCGACTTTCTTGGTGTGATCTTAGTAAACCATTTGAATCATTCTTGAAAATAACAAAACCACCGTGTTTGCATATTTTGTAATCCCACGGATATTCTAATATGTCTGCCATGTGCAAAAAGTAAGAGCTGTCTATAAAGCATTATCGATCTTGCTCCTTTTCACACAATGCCTGCAACATAATAGAGGGTTAGTTTTGGCACCGAGTGTTTCTTGGGGTTGCGAGATGTGGAAGCATGAGATCTAAAGTCAAAGATGTAATATTTGTATTTTGGTTTGAATCTGTTATGGGACTTGGTAAGGACTTTTGACTTTTGATAAAAGTGGTATCTTGTGTATGAGGAACATAGACTTTGGAATTGAGTTCCTCAATAAGATATCTACAAAATGCTAAGATTCTTTTCTTTTGCTACAACATGCCTAGCTGTGACTTTAGGTAGCCAAGTGTTATTACAGATCAAGAAAGGTTTTTTCAAATGTTAATTTATCCTTTTTAATGTTTCTTTAGCTTTATTTTTTTGGACTTTGAGATGGCAACTTTAGTGATCTGGGAATTTTGGATTTTAAGAACTCATCAACAACAACATTTTTAAAGTTTCACTATGGTAGTTTTGTGAGTGTAGAAGAGGAATATGATTTGGAGATAGATTGATATAAAGTATTGGATGGTTCTGTAACAGTCAGTGCACCAACATAAGATGTGTATGTCTGGGAAGAGGTTTAGTATCGGCAATATTTTGGAAGAAACTATTAATTTTGTGTAATGTCCGGTTTCTCAAACTTAAGTTACACCGTATATTAACAAAAACAACCAAAAAGTATAGGTGTAACCCAAAAATGAGTAAGAAGTTATACAAGTGGTTTATCAAAAGCATATGCTAAGTACAAGTCTATCGTTAACACGAGTCAGCTATAAGTCTCTCGAAACCGGGTCAAACAAAAGTATAGTCCATAATACGTGCCAAAAGTAGGTCAAGCTCCGTCCTCAACTATCCCTCCATGGTCCTCTTCCCTCGATCACCACCGGTACTTACAATACAAACATCAACAATTATGAGCTACATAGTGAGTAATCGCTGACTGGTCGGAATTGCAGCACCCAATATCTCAAGGAGACTCATTCTCAGTACTTTGGTTATGCAATCATCTCATTAACTCAATATAGTGTGTATTCAGCTAAACACTATCAATCTCATATAACTCATACTCAATCACATACATAACTCATGAAACTCCACTTTTACAACAGTAGACTACTCATCTGCATGCAAGACATCTCATAATAATAAGCATCAAGCAAATACTCACATGGAGTCGGATCGGTATGTGAAATCCCCAAGCTTCTAGTATCTGTACTGTACAACCCACTATCGCGTCTAAATTGTTTTAGCCATAAAGACACAACAACTCTCATAGCAAAGGGCACAGAAAACGTACTATAAACAGATACTAACATCACAATTCATAAAAGCTACTCAATTTTACGAATTGGGAGACTTAGGGTTTCATATACCCCCAAATTCACCAAAAAAACAAACTCTCCTCTTTGATTTAGGGATCAAGAACACTTCTTTGATGTTAGATTCATCGTTCCCTAGCTTCCTCCTCTGATTCTATGGTAAATTTCGGGGTTTGGTCGCCATATCGCCATTGAAAAGAGTGTGGAAAGGTTTTGTGTTCGAACTAAACACATAAAACTCTAAAACATCTGCCGACTCGCGACCATAGCAACGCTATCCTGTAGAGATAGCGTTGCTATCTCTTAACTTGTAAAAGGTAATGTACTTTGGGGTAATGACTCTATCCTATAGAGATAACGACCTTATTTTTCCGGTACAACACCATTTACACCAAATTTTGGTATAACACTTTCCACAACCTAATTTCACTCACAATCAGTTCTAAATCATAACAAACACATAATAAAAGGCTTCTACCACTTCTCACGCAATAAACGACTCAAGCACGAAGGAAATGACAAGGATCGTCATATTTGTACTTAAACAACTCATACTTATACTTAGCTACTAGAACTAGTAATTTACTCACACAATACCTCGTTTGGAAACTGGTCTCACAAGTTCTCCCCCCTTTAAAAGATTCCGTCCCCGAAATCTCCTAAATAGGTACGGGTATCGAGCTCACAACTCCTCTTCGGGCTCCCATGTGACATCCGTCCCCTTGTGATGTCGCCACTGCACCTTCACCAATTTAATCACCTTATTTCGTAGTCTATTGACTTTTCTATCTAAAATCCGCTCCGGTTGCTCTTGATATCTCAAATTTTCGTCGAGTTGGACCTCGACTAATGGCACACGAGTAGACTCATCATACAAGGTCTTTCAAAGATATGATACCTGAAATACATCATGTATGCCTCGAAGTTCATCAGAAAGCTCAAGCTGATAGGACACCGCTCCAACTCTCTATAAGACTTGGAAGGGTCCGATAAATTGCGGGCTCAACTTACATCTTTTACAAAATCGGATGATTCCCTTCCAGGGGACGTTTTCAACATGACCATGTCCCCAACTTGAAACTCTACTGGTTTCCTCCGCTTGTCTGCGTATTGCTTCTGACGGTCTTGAGTCACTCTCATGTGCTCGCGGATACTCTTTATGTTGGCCTTAGTCTCGGCTTCAATCTTTTCCCTACTAGTGGCTTCTCTCCCGCCTCTGCCCAACATGTTGGTGTCCGAAAAGGCGCACCATACAATGCCTCTAAAGGTACCATCTGTATGTTGTATGTTGGAATGATAAGTATTATTATAGGTGAACTCCATTAAAGGCATGTGATCTTCCCAGCTGCCCCCAAAATCAATCATGCAAGCTCGGAGCATATCCTCAAAGGTCTGTATTGTCCTCTTCATCCGCCTGTCTGTCTGCAGGTTATAAGCTATACTCATTAAGGCTTTGGAGCCAAAACTTTTCTAGAAACTCTGTCAAAAATGGGAAATGAAACGGCTATCTTGATCCGAGACTATCGAGGTCGACACTCCATGTCATCTCACCACCTCTCTAATATAAATATAGGCCAGTGTCGACACCTGATAGACTTCCCAGATAGAAATAAATTGAGCCTATTTCGTCAGCCTATCAACGATCACCCATATCGAATCATATCCTCACGATGTCCGAGGAAACTTCGTGATGAAAAGTCCATGGTGATTTCATCCCACTTTCTCATCGGCACTAGAAATGGTTGCACTGCTCCAGACGACTTCTGGTGGCTTGCCTTAACTTGAAGTCACGTCAAACAATTATCCATGAACCGACCAATGTCTCGCTTCATGCTGGGCCATCAATAATACGGATTTAGACTTTGATACATTCGCATACTGCCAGGGTGAACCGAATATCGGGCACAGTAGGCATCCTCTAACAACAGCTGTCGAGCTTTCCCGTGTTCTGGGATCCACACTCGCCCCTAGAAAGTCTTTAATCCTTGCGCATTCTCCACCAATCTATCCACATAACCAACCATCCTCTATTTTCTTCAAATTGATGGCCTCACTATAGACCCGTCGTATCGTATACGACAATCGACTAACAACTCCCATTCGAGCCGACACTACTCGAATAGGCGGTTCTTTGCAGCTAAGCGCATCTACCACAACATTAGCTTTACTAGGACGGTAAAGTATCTCACAGTCATAGTCCTTCAGCAGATCCATCCATCGTCTCTGTCTCATATTTAGTTCTTTTTTATTAACCAAATACTTCAAGCTTTTGTGATCCGTATAAATCTGGAACCGCACGCATATAACTAATGCCGCCAAATTTTCAATGCAAACAGTATCACAGCCAACTCTAGATCATGCACCGGGTAGGCTCGCTTGTGGGGTTTCAATTGCCAGGAGGCATAAGAAATCACGTGCCTTATTTGCATCAACATGCATCCAAGGCAACTTTGAGAGACATCACTATAGAGAACGAAGTCCTGCCCTCCTTGCGGTAGTGCCAACACAAGAGCTTTACATAAAGCATGTCTCAGCTGCTCAAAAGCTAACTGTTGTGCCTCAGTCTAGCCAAATTTCTCAATTTCCTAGTTAATTTGGTTAAGGGTGTAGCTATACAGGAAAAGTTCTCAACGAATCGTTGATAATATTCGGCTGCCAAGAAACTCTGGACTTCCATCGGACTCTTAGGTGGCTCCTACGCATCATCCCCTCAACTTTTGCAGGATCCACCTTTATACCCTCGTAATTTATCACATGACCGAGAAATTGAATTTCTCACAACCAAAACTCGCACTTCGAAAACTTCGCATACAACTTCTCACTATGAAGAAGGTCCAACATCAGCTGCAAATACTGTATGTGCTCGTCTCGACTCTTTGAATAAATCAAGATATCATCAATAAATATGTTCATGAATTTATCCAAAAATCGATAACATAGCTGATTCATCAGGTCCATAAGGGTGCTGGGGCATTTTTCAAACCAAAAGTCATCATTAGGAACTCGTAATGGCCGTATCTATTACAGAACGCCGTTTTCGGAACATTGGCCTCTTGCACCCTCAACTGATGATAGTCGGATCTAAAATTAAATCTTTGAGAAGTACGAGGCTCCTTGAAGTTGATCAAATAAATCATCAATTCATGGAAAATGATAACGATTCTTCACTGTAATCTTGTTAAGCTCGCGGTAATCGATACACATTCTCATCGAACCATCATTCTTTTTCAAAAACAGGATGGGTGCGTCCCACGGGGAGGAACTGGGGCGGATAAACCCTCGAGTATATTTGGATATCAAATCCAATCTTCTGTATATTTGGATATCAAATCTAATCTCCTAGCCACAAAGGCCGTATATTTGGATATCAAATCCAATCTCCTAGCCACAAAGGCCGTATATTTGGATATCAAATCCAATATCCTAGCCACAGAGGTCGTATATTTGGATATCAAATCCAATCTCCTAGCCACAGAGGCCGTATATTTGGATATCAAATCCAATCTCCTAGCCACAGAGGCCGTATATTTGGATATCAAATCCAATCTCCTAGCCACAGAGGCCGTATATTTGGAAACGTACAGGTCCTCACTCGACCACTAAGGTCTGCATGAACCGTACAAGTTCCCACAATATATCTTGGGTAATTTAACCCGATTATTTGACTACAAAGGCTCCACATCATGACTGTAAGGTACTCGTACCCAACAGTCTCCACATACCTATAAAATCACAAGTATCGTATACGTACTGCATCATACTATATATATATATATATATATATATATATATATATATATATATATATATATATATATATATATATATATATATATTTCACCATATATTCATTTCACATTTTTCTCTATGGTTGCTAAGTACTCTTTAAGCAAACCATCGATATCACAGTTGTACCTATTCAGAAACTACTCATCTTGTGATATATATATATATATATATATATATATATATATATATATATATATATATATATATATATATATATATATAAACCCTACATCAAGTGATCACGAGATTCTCATCTCGATGCCAATTACTACACACTATAACCACATACTTCTAACACATATAATTACAAAGGATTCTGAATGTGTCTGCTTAGTTTATACGTAATCTACTACTTGTATCATTAGCAATTTGGCACTCTTAGCACATATAACATATTACATCAACATGTAGGTAGAGTTACTCACCTAGTTTGAAGTTCTATACCATTCCAGCTAACTCACAGTAGGCACAAACGATCCCTCAACGTTTTCCAGCACCTTCAAGAAGCGAAATGCCGAAGATTGCTTCCATCCTTCGCGTTCTAGCCTTCCGATTTGGTTCTAATATGATTAGGGAAATGTTTCTAGGGTTTAGGAGAGAATTTGCTCGAGAATTATCCAAGCAAATGGCTGAAATCGCACTTAAAAAGAGATGGGGTCGGCACGACCCGGTTTCGTGTGCAGCACGACCCGGGTTCCTAAACCCGACCCGGGTTGACGTTGATGCTGCTGTTGCTGATTTCTCCGACTGAAAACCCGACCCGGGTTGGCCAACAAGACTCGGGTTCGACCCACTTGACTTTAAATTTTATTTTAAGTTTTCTGACTCGACCCGGGTTAAACCACACGACCCGGGTTACCTGTTTTTAGCGTTTTTCGCACGAAAACTCTATCTTAAAGGTATCCGAACTATTCAAACACTTACAACATTATTTTATATCGTAATCATACCATGATTAACGTAAAATTACATACTGAAAGTAACGTGGTGTTACAAATTCTTCCCCCCTTCAAAAGATTCCGTCCTCGAAATCTCATAGCAACTTATCAAATTGCTTAAGGTTTCATTATAAACCTGCATTCTCATTTAGATTCGAATTCCCATTACACGATAGGAACTCTAACTTCTATTCATCTCTCATCTTGGTGGTGATGGGTTTGATTGCTAAGGAAATCAAACAATGTGTATAAGTGCGGATCAAGTAATAGATAAACAAGGAAAAGGAAAAGGGGAATCAAACACTTAGACATTTATTTCATAATCTAAAGTACATAAGTGTGTATTAGTGTTATTGAGTACAAATTGTATATATGTTTAATAGGTGGTAAAAAATCATTGGTGAGCAAGGTGAGGGCAAGGAGACCTTTGGAACCGAGCTAGCCACTTCTACTACAAGGTGAGTAACATATGGATTTTATGAGTACATAACTAATAATTTGTTATTATATAAACATTGTTTTGGTCAAAAGACTTTAAGAGAAACGTTTTTCTCAAGTTTTTTTATGCTAAAAGATTTATGCTTTCTATATGATGAAGGATATTAATGTTATGACCAATTTGTAATGAATGGATATTGATGAATTAAAACATGAACTAAATGTAAGAAATGCGATATATGTCCGGACATGGATCTCACCCTAATGAGGGGAGGTTAAAAGACACTACTGGGATGGTACCTCCCTTCGCGAAGTAGTTGTCTCAGCACGCCCTTATGGAGAGATTTGTTCTATTCCATGAAGGGAAGAAAAAACTAGCACATGCTCACGGATAGATTAGTTCTATACCGGGGAGGGAAGATACGAGGAAACCCGTATGAAACCAAATAACAATAAATGAATCATGAATTACAATTGATCTATGTTTTATTAAGGAAGCTCTTGCATTATATTTGGTTATAATAAAAATATTTGTTGGTTTGTTTTGAATTAAAATTATTTGGGTCTAAAACCCATGTTGCTCACGAGACTTTATGTCTCACGTATATTTGTTTTTGTTTAAATGCTATGTACTCAGGTGACGGAGAGTAAATACTAGAAGATCTTTAGAAGATTTGAAGCATTTCTTTTGGGATACCATTATTAGTAGCTTTACCATGGTGATGTATTAGACTTGTAATACCCCCAACATGACAATATTTTGTTAGATATGTTTAAAGTTTTTGTTAAACCCATGTTTTGTATATCTAAATTGGGTTAAAATGTAAATGTTTGTAATGGGGTGTTACATCATAAATACCCGTCTTAAGTTTTAAATTATGGTATTTACTCAAATTTTAATTTTAAACATTTTTAAGATTTTATAATCAATTTTCATATTTCATTATCATTTTAATTTAAGATAAAACACTAAGTGTGAATCTAGGTTTTTAAACACCACAAATATCGGTCGCTCCGATCTTTGGTGTTTACCCGATGTGTTGAAAACCTCGCCTTCTCGTTGAAGTCCAAGGTGTATTGTTGCACAGTCTTTGTTCCTTGTTGAAGTTTCATAAATTCCTCTTCTAAACCCTTCATCGCCATATTTGAGCAATATTCCTCCAAATATTTTAGTTTAAATTGCTCCTAAGTCAATGTGTGCACCAAGCTTTCTCTTACCTCCACACAAGTGTTCTCGCACCAAAATTACGCTTCATTTTTCAACACGTTCGTTGCAAACTCAACAAGTTCTAATAGAAGATTAGAACTTATTAGACAACTAAACACATAGTAATGCTCGCATTTTCTGGTGAGGAGAACCAGACATCAGCAAGCTGGCTTCTTTCTCGACCCTGCTATCCCTCTAATGCATGTATCTCTCGATATCCCTCCCACTCATGCAATTTCTCTCCCTCTCATCCTTGGTTCCCAATTTCTGGTTTTGTGGATGCGTTTTTGTGTTTTGTTCGAGAGAAGGGAAGATCGTACCTCAAAAGAAGAGAGACACGCACACAGATCTTAACCAAAACCGGGTTCTCTAGGTCAGATTTAGGAGATTATTAAAATACCCCTCATTAAAAGAGACAAATTTTAGCTTTGGCTTATTATTTTTCCTAATATTTACCAGGCCGTAACTTTCTCATGTGACGTCCAAATGTTGCAACCTTTATACCTTTAGAAAGGTGGGAACGAGCTTTACAAGTTTTACCTACTGACTTAAGTCTGAATCTCAATATATTTTCCGACAAAGCCCCTCAAACATGGGCACTTGGCTATTTTTTGTCACTTTTGGGCCATTTTAATTCCATCGTAACTCCTTCGTTACCACTCCAAATGACCCGAATCTTTTTCCTATACTTTTGTTATCTCAAATATTAACAAAGTCATCTTGATGACGTTTGCCCAAATCTTTCTAGATTTTGAGATAATAATTTCCAAAGTTTGCACAATAAACTTTTCACTTTTAGTCCTTTATTTCAAACTTTGCCCTTATCTCCTTAAGATAAAGTTCTAATTGAATAATCATCATATCATGACTTAAATAAAGATCTTAAAAATAAATTCTCCATCATTTCACCTTCTTAGACCATATATGTGACATAAATTTTGATTGTCATATATGTGTCAAGGCTAGTGGGAGCATTGTAGTCTTCTTTGTTATGGATGTTTATGACATATCACTTATAGGAAACAATGCCAAATGTTGCAAATTGCAAAAGGCTTCGAAATGTTTTGCTTAACTTGGAAGATACATTAGAAGAATCTATGGAGATAGATACTTGTTAGAGAACCTTGTACGAAGATCTATGGAGATAGGTTGAATGACTAATAGGATTAAGCCAAGATACATACTTAGATACGATATTGGAGGGATTCAAGATGAGAGATTCTAAAATAGGTTTATACCTATACAACATGGCATGACATTAAGTAGGACTCAGTGTCCTAATTCTAGTGATGAATTGGAAAAGGATGAGTCAAGTCCCATACGCTTCGACTAGGGGATCGATCATATATGTCATGCTTTATACTTAACCTAATGTCTTGTATGACTTGAGCATGAGAAGTCATTGTGAGGTTAATATTGGCAAAGTCATTATATCACAAAACCAAGAACATCTTAAGTGTCTTAGGTAGATATAAGATTGGTTCTTGGAAAAATTTAGATCGCATTAGAGGACATCTTAAGCATCTTAAGAAGATGTAAGATTGGTTTCTCAAGGAATACCGTATAAAAGTTTATACTAATTCATGCTTTCTAAAAGATAGATACGATCCACGTTCGTAGTCAAGATTCGTGGTCTTGATAAATGGTGACTTGGAGGATTACCAAGTAGGACACCAAAGTGGATTTAAGAATATGAGCTAGAGTATGTTGTAGCTGGTAATGTTACAAAGAAATCTATGTGGCAAAAGGGGTTCATCAGAAAGACTATTATTGTTTCATAATTTAATAGTTATGTTGAGATCCTTTTGTGACTGAAAGGGTGACGTCATTTCGACTTAGAACCCACGTTACTCAAACGCACATATTATTTACTCAGTAGTCACTATTACAATTGAAAACTTGTCAAAAGTTGGAAGTTTGTCAAAAGTTAAGACATCATGGTCAATAGAATTGTTTTATGCCATTGTCAGTCATTGTGAGTCAATGGGCATACAATTTCCAATAAGTTGGTTTAATTTTTTGTTTGATATATTGGGACTGATACAATAACCTTTATGTGATTTGACGATTATTATGTGGAGATCATAATATATGCAGGAGTGTAGTCATTTCATTAGTTTACTATTGTGTTTCGTTTTGCATGTTTAGAAACCCACTTCCTGAGTATTTATTTACTCGAATGTCCATATTCGGTCATTCTCTTGGAAGTAAGTAGTGATTTAAGACTGCCATGGAGTATTAGTTGATGTCTAATTGAGATTAGACATAGCATGGAGATGCAACTAATACTCATGAGTAATTAAATGGAGATTTAAGTATTGGATAAACCCCCACTTAGAAAGATTACTTCATGGATAAAATCATGAGTAATTATAAGACGATAATATATTCTATTCTTCAAACAGACATGCATGAGTTTTAGTTTACAATTCTGTTATATATTGGTTTACCTAAACGCAACCGTAACTGGTAGTTATAAAAGGTATGTCCATGTATGACAGGATGATTTGACTAGGAATATGTAGTCAAAGTTTATTTGTTCCTTTTTCCCTAATAGGAAAAGTGATATATATGGGCCCCTCGGTGGTTTGATGTTGACATTGTAGTGCTAGGCCTAACCCTGACTAGATTGATGTATTCAATTTAGTAGTCTGATAAGGTCAACATAAATCGGAAACCGAGAAACATAATCTTGAACCTTGAGATTGATTCTTATCCACGTCTCAGGTTCATACGATATCTTGTAGAACAAAGGAATAGTTGGTCACTTATCTAAAGGGTTGTCTCTAAGAATATGATTCAGAGTCTGACAGTGGCTAATGAAGCACGCTCTGCTTATTAAGTGAGAGATTTGTGACCAATAATAGTTGATAACTTGTCCAAGTGGGAGTATGTTGGAATAGTGTCCAAGGTTATAACTAATTGGTAAGGACTTTCTAATAATAACAAGGTCCTTTTTGGGTTGCCCTCAGTAGTCCAAAATGGTATTAGAGTTATTTAAGAGAGAGAATAAATAGTTTATTAATTTATTATGTGTTGATAAATTAATTAGAAACTAGTTTGTAATTAATCAGAATTAATTTGAATTAACTGGAATTAATTTAGGATTAATTAAAAGTGCAGGGACTAAATATAAGATTTTCAATAGTTTGGTAATGGATAGTATTAGTTGGGGAGGATAGGGAACGAAATTTGAAGGGTTTATCTTCAAATTTTCGTTCACCCTAAGGATATATATGTGATAGGGTTTTGAATTTAAAGATAATATAGATTAGTTAACTAATTATCCTTTATCCAGTTTAAATTCAAATAAGGTTTATCTCTAAACACCCTTGCAAGCTATAAATACCCCTTCATAGCCCTCATTATTTTTGTCCCACTCCTAGACGTCTCTGAGACTTGGAGTTTTATCTTCTCTCTTAGCAGAATCTATAATCCCTCTCTAGGGTTTTATAGCGAGCTTTCTTAATAAACCAAGTAACCTAATAATTTGGACTTTTAGGTGTGAACCATTAGAGGTACTCTAATTTGGGTACTACCTTCCTTGGCTTTCGATTGGAGCCTCAAGAGTGTTCTTCAAGCAAATCGGTTTTGCTAAATGTTGGTAATCTTAAACCTATTGTAGTTGTAAATTATCATTAAGTAGTTTCCTTGTAGGTTTTAGTAATTTTTAATTGCCTTATATTAATTTTGTAAGATTCCGCGGCCATGATTAGTGAATCTAGGGTATATAAAATCTAACAAAGAACTAGTCAGCGAGTTAAGGAATATGTCCATTGCTATCTCCCGACTTACTGGAAATCCTAACTGTTGGATTAGGTGTCTAAGCCATGACTTATAAATTGTATTTATCTTATTAATTGAAGCAAAATCCATTTGGGTTGCCCTCATAGCTGGAGGTTGGTGTAGAGTTTGGTAGCGAGAAAGGTTGATTTATTAATTGTTTAATAAATCAATAGAAATAAAATAAATAGTTTATTAATATATTTAAGTTTTAATATATTAATTAGAAACTATAATAATTAATTAGAAATTAATTGGATTTAATTTAGTGATTAATTTAATTAATTAAAAGTCATGGACTGGTTTTGTAATTATTCAATAGTTGAATAATTGGCTGGCCAGTGGAAGCCTCAAGTTGGCAAAATTATGGAGGCCGCCTCCATGATTTCGAAACCCTAATTAGGGTTTAGGAGGCTTGGTCCAAATGGTCAACAAGCTTGTCCATTAAGGAGGCTCCTATAGGGTTTTGACTGTCACCCTTGGAGGCTATAAATAGAACCTCCTGGCCACCCCAAAACCTGCGCCATCTATCTGTCTCTCTGAAAGTCTGCTGTCTTCTCCTCCATTTCTTGGGTGTGACTCCATTTGAGGCAGGATACTTTTGCTGCTAGCTTCAAGAAGATTAATCAAAGGTTGGTTTTTCTTATTTTTGATCTTTAGAAATTATTGTTGGCCTCTAGGATTTGTTAAATGTTCATTGATAGAAAAACATAGATCCTCATCTTAGGTTGCATGTGAACTTAGGATTATTTAGTTATTTGATTGCTAAATACCTTTCAGTGGTATCAGAGCCTTGTCTGTTTTTCTATGTGAAGTGCTATAACTGTTTTTGTTTGTTTGATGGGTTGATCGAAAATTAACCCCTCAAGGAGGCCTTCATCGATTTTCGTGGCTAGGGTTTTGAAAACCCTAGCCTCCACCCCATTTTGGCGATTTGCATGCTAGAAAGGAAAGTAGGTTGTTATTTTTGGTAATTTGATTAATTAAATAACTAGAAACCTTAATGCTTTGCATGCTATTTTCGAAAATTAGGGGATTAAGATAGGTTAATTAATTTGATTAATTTTGTGATGCCTATCTTTGATTTAATCAATTTAATTAAATATTAATTAAAAGATAAATTAAATCACTTAAGGATTTAAATTTAATTTTCGAAAATTAAGGGTTAATTAGCGAAAATATTTAAAAGATTAAATCCAAAATATTTTAAAGAGTTTAAAATACATCTTATATATTTTATGATTAAAAGTTAATATTTTATATATAAGATAAAATTGGTTAGTCTTACCGTTAGTAGGCCTCATTCACAAAAACTGTCCTATAAAGAGGGTATAAGGCGACTACCTGTAAAATCGTAGTCTAATGGGTGTCTACTCTCACCCACCGCTCTCCTAGTCAGTCGAGTGTCGTTAGCCGAACGGGTTTGATAGAACTGCTTAATTCTCATGAAAAGTAAATGCTGTAATTGAAAGTACTAGAACAATTTATAAAAATCCCAATCTAGTTACTTTAGGTAAAAATGTGAATTGTTGCTAATCCATGAAATTGCACATTGCACTTTGTGAAACATTGGTGGAGCGTGTGTGGTTAACTGGCACGCCAATAAGGTTTCACAAAGAGTTGCAATGGGTTTCTCGATCTTACCATTGTTGATGGAGCGTGTGTGGTTAACCGGCACGTCAATTTGAGATGGTAATTGACTTCGAGAGTACCAAGCTAATTTGCATGGTTATTCACACCCGGTTTGTGATCCTCGGTATCCCAGTCACAAACAGTGGGGTATATCCGAGATTGAAACATGCTATTGAACAGTTCAATAAATCTCAAAAGAAACTAGGAATTCCATTATAATATGATTTTTTTCCGCTGTGGAATTGGCTGAATCGTCATTCGCCTACCTTTATAAAATTTACAATAAGATTACGGCATCCCTCTTTTTTATTGTGAATTGTTATAGTTGGGTCCTAGCCATATTATTATATTTGGGTTAATATAAGGATTATATATATGTATCTAATTAAAAACTACCTTCTTTTATAGATGTCTTCCGTTGACCAAACCGTTCCCCACTCAAACTCCAGTAACGTGACTTCAATCTTGTCATTGTGTTCGAAAGTGACGTTGGACAGCATTAACTACAATGACTGGATTAGGAACATCAAGATGGATTTGAGGTTTGAGAACAAGGAGTATGTTCTCGACACTGAGCTGATTGAAGTCGACCTCGATACCGTTACTCCCGAGGAAATTGCCTCGTACCAAAAACAAACTGATGATGCAACCAAATTGGCATGCATCATGATCACCACCATGAAACCTGAATTGCAAAGAATTTATGAGGACTACTGGCCCTACGAGATGCACAAGGACCTAGCAGAAAAGTTCCGTAAGCAAGCGCGTGTCGAAAGGTGCGAAGTGATCAAAGCCTTCACAAATGGCAAGCCTAAGGATGAAGAGTCCATCTGCACTCATGTGCAAAGAATACAAGGCTATGTGGATAGGATTAGAAAGCTGGGTACGCTTGTTGATGAGGAGTTGGCCATTGACATAGTGCTTAACTCCTTACCAAGTTCTTATGACCAGTTCACACTGGCTTATCATTTGAACAACTCTCAGACTTCCTTGGCTGAGTTACATGGCATGCTCCAAACAGCTGAAAACAGGCTAAAGGGTAAAGTGTACCCATTGTGAATCTGCCTGCCCTGACTATTAGTCATGACAAGGGAAAGAAAAGGAAGGGCCCTCCCAAGCAGAATTGGAGGGAAAAGGTTCAAGTCGGGTCATCCAGCAATGCCCCGAGAGCCAAGTCTTCCGGCATTCCGCAAGTCACGAATCCCAAGGAAGCCGATTGTTTCTATTAAAAAGAGAAGGGTCACTGGAAGAGGAGCCGCCCAAAGTACTTGCAAGATGTCAAGGATGGCAAAGTGAAGCCATCGCAAGCAGGTACTTACACTATATCTAATAACTCATCATCTTCCTGTTCTTGGGTCCTTGACACTTGATGTGGTTTTCATATATGTTCTGATTTGCAGGGCCTAGAGGAAAGTAAGTGTAACACCCCAATTTCAAAATTTCTAAAATTCATTTATTATCAAGGTTTCAATAAAATATTTATTCCAAAAGTAAATCCGTTCGACCTATTTATTAAACCAACAGCGGAAACAATTGAAAATCATAACATAATTCATTAAATAAATCTTCTTGTATGCGATGCGCCGCCGTCACGCCTTGCCCTTCCCTTTGTCAATCGATTTACCTGAAAATATTATAAAAACAACGGGTAAGCTTAAAGCTTAGTGAGTCCACAAGTTACCATACATGCCCACACATTAAACAACCCGTCCTCGAGAACGACCCGACCCTACCCGCCATACAACAGCTACGGGCGTCCATCATACAACAGCTATGGACACGGGAAGGTTCTACCCATCATACTACAGCTATGGGTTCCCGGTTATGGCCCAGCCCATCATACAACAGCTATGGGACAAGGCAATAGTCCAACTCGCCATACAACAGCTACGAGGGGACACGCATCAGTACTGAGCCCAACAACAAATAACCACAGATATAGAGCAAATCATATAACTGTAAATAGCACACAAGATGCCTAACATGCAACATCATATAGTAAGGTGAGGATACTCACCTGATTCGAAACCGCACAGATATTCTCTAATATCCCCACTTAGCTCGTCCACACACCTAAATCCCACACACATACAACATATCAATTACTGACTAAGCTCTTACAGACCTGCCTAAAGGTTAGACTCACTATTTGCCATCAAACCGTGGTCAAAACTAAATTCCTGGACAAACAGTCGCTCGCCGCGGCGTGGCTCCTTGCCCTACGCGCCGCGGCTACCATTGCACAATTACGAGATTTCAGCCGAGTCCGCGCCGCTGACTTAGCCAGTCCGTGTCGCGGCTCGTAACATTCCAAAATGTTTTTCAGCGATTAACAGTACATCAATCGGCTAGGGTTCCTTTCTACCCCCTTCCTGGGATCAGAAACTACCCTAAGGTCACTTCCTTATGGACATGCAAGTCCATGCATGTCCTTGGTTCAAACCCTAAGGGCTACAAATCGTCTAAAGCTACAAACCAACTGGTAACACCATATGACGGGATAAACAGAAAAGTCAGAAGAGTAAATATTCTTACCTCACTTCTGAAGGACGGAGTGATGCCCACGATCCGTTCTAAACCTTCTCCCGCGTGGATCTCCTTCTTCTAATCTCCCAAAACCTTCAACACCTCGAGACCAAAGGGTATCTGCCGAAACCAGACACCTATACTCTAGAAACTCTCCAAAAACACGAACCCTAGGGCTGGGGTCCTTTTTATAGGCGTTTAAATCCGAATTAGGGTTTTTCATGACTGCGGCGCACCGCGCCGCGGATTCTTTAGAACCGTGCCGCGCGTACCAATCCTACGCGATTCTAGATTCTTCCAAAAGCCGCGCCGCGGATTCCTTCGGGCCGCGACTCGGCGGAACGGGTCTTACAATTCTCCCCCACTTAACTGGATGTCGTCCCCGAAATCCGTGCCGATAAATAATTCTGGATAATGCCTCCGCATTTCCTCCTCCGGTTCCCAAGTCCATTCGGACCCTTTTCGATGCTGCCACTGAACCTTAACTAATCCTATTGTTTTATTTCGTAAAGCCTTTATCTTCCTTTCAATGATGGCAATTGGTCGCTCCACATAATTTAGGCGTTCATCTAATTGAATATCCTCCAAAGGTACTATTGTAGATTCCTCCATAATGCACTTCCTAAGCTGCGAAACGTGAAACGTGTCGTGAATCTGTCTAAGCTGCTCGGGCAGCTCCAACCGATAAGCTACCTTACCTACACGAGCGACAATTCGATATGGTCTAATGTACCTAGGGCCAAGCTTTCCTCGCTTCCTAAAACGAATAACTCCTTTCCAGGGTGACACCTTAAGAAGAACATAATCCCCAATTTGAAACTCGAGATCGGACCGTCGCCTATCCGCATAACTTTTCTGTCGACTTTGAGCGGTTAACAATCTCTCCCGAACCTTCTGAATTAACTCAGTTGTCTTGAGCACCACCTCAGTACTACCCAAAACCTGCTGGCCAACCTCGCCCCAGCAAATAGGTGTCCGACATTTTCTTCCATACAACATTTCAAAGGGAGCTCTGCCAATGCTCGCGTGATAACTGTTATTGTAAGAAAACTCAGCTAAAGGGAGATGGGAATCCCAACTCCCGCCAAAATCGATGACGCATGCCCTGAGCATATCTTCCAGCGTTTGAATCGTCCTTTCACTCTGCCCATCCGTCTGAGGATGATATGCTGTGCTGAAATGAAGGCGAGTGCCTAATTCCTCATGAAACTTCTTCCAAAACCTAGACGTAAATCGGACATCCCGGTCGGATATCACCGAGACCGGTATACCATGCCGAGAGATAATCTCGTCTGTGTAGACCTTAGCCAATTCCTTTGCAGAGTAAGTCTCTTGGATGGGGAGGAAATGAGCACTTTTGGTCAACCTATCCACGATAACCCAAATAGTGTCCATACGTCGAGGGGTTCTTGGCAACTTCGTGATGAAATCCATTGTGATATGCTCCCATTTCCATTCTGGAATCTCAAGAGGCTGCAACTTACCATGAGGCCGTTGGTGCTCGGCCTTGACCCTACGACAGGTCATGCATCTTTCGACAAACCAAGCTACTTCCCTCTTCATTCCTGGCCACCAATAATATTCGCGTAAATCCCTATACATTTTAGTTGCTCCAGGGTGGATAGAGAACCTGGATTTATGTGCCTCCTCCAATAGGGTTTGACGAACCCCGCCCAGCTTCGGTACCCAAATTCTCTCATGGCTAGTTAACAAATCCCTACTATCTTTGACCATAGCTGCCAACTGACCCACAATTCTCTCACCTTTCTGATTCTCATTCTTGCTTGCTTCCACCTGGGCTTTCCTAATTAGCTCAAACAACGGTGTCACAATTGTCATCCTTAGACAAATGCCCCGAAGGGGTGCACCCGAAGCCTTCCGACTTAACGCATCTGCTACCACATTGGCCTTTCCAGGGTGGTAGTGTATCTCACAATCATAGTCTTTCAATACATCCAACCATCTTCTCTGTCTCATATTGAGGTTTGCCTGATCCATCAGGTACTTCAAACTCTTGTGATCCGTGAAAATGGTGCACTTTACTCCATACAAATAGTGTCTCCAAATCTTGAGAGCGAAGACCACCGCTCCCAATTCCAAATCATGAGTAGGGTAGTTAGCTTCATGGGGCTTCAACTGTCGCGAGGCGTAAGCAATCACCCTGCCTCGTTGCATCAAGACTGCCCCCAATCCCGTGATAGATGCATCGCAATAAACTACCATGTCTTCCATGCCTTCAGGCAACGTCAAAACCGGAGCTTCACACAATTTCCGCCGCAAAGTCTCAAAAGCTTGCTGCTGCTCCTCACCCCACCGAAAAGCAGCATTTTTCTTAGTTAGCTGGGTCAAAGGTACTGCAACCTTTGAGAAGTCTTGGATGAAACGACGATAATAACCAGCCAGACCCAAGAAACTTCTAATTTCAGAGGGAGTCTTCGGAACCTCCCACCGCATCACGGCCTCCACCTTAGCCGGGTCTACCATGATTCCTTGCTCATTTACGATGTGACCCAAAAACTGAACCTCCCGTAGCCAAAAGTCACACTTGGATAATTTTTGCATAAAGCTTCTCCTTCCTTAAGGTCTCTAATACTTCCTTTAAGTGTTGTTCATGCTGTTCCCTGCTCCGAGAGTAGACTAAGATGTCGTCAATGAAAACTATAACCGACCGATCCAACATCGGTCGACACACCCGATTCATTAAGTCCATAAAAGCTGCGGGGGCATTGGTTAGTCCAAACGACATCACTACAAACTCGAAGTGGCCGTACCTCGTCCGAAAAGCCGTCTTCGGGATGTCTTCCTCCCGAACCCGCATTTGATGATATCCTGACCTCAAATCAATTTTCGAAAACCACGAAGCGCCCTGCAATTGATCGAATAAGTCGTCGATGCGAGGCAATGGATATCGGTTCTTCACCGTAAGCTTATTCAGCTCACGATAATCTATGCACATCCTATTGGAACCATCCTTCTTCTTAACAAACAAAATAGGCGCTCCCCATGGTGAGCAACTAGGTCGAATAAATCCCTTCTCTAACAATTCCCGAAGTTGAATAGACAACTCCAGCATTTCTGGAGGCGCAAGACGATACGGTGCTTTAGGTATCGGGGCTGCACCGGGAGTTAAGTCAATCTTAAATTCCACATGTCTCTCTGGCGGTACACCAGGCAGGTCCTCGGGAAAAACATCAGGAAAATCCCGAACTACTGGTATATCACCTGCTTTCTGCTGTGGCTTCTTTTCTCGTGTGTCCACAACATAAGCCACAAATCCCGAACCTCCATGCTGAAAATGTCTACGTGCTCTAGCAGCTGAACAGAAAACTGCACCTTGATTCTTTCTCTCGCCCTGCACAACCAGCTCTCCCCCACTTGGGGTTTGAATCCACACTCGCTTGTTCTTACAATCGATCCATGATTCATGCTGACCCATCCAATCCATACCGATAATGACTCGAGAGTCACTCAACGGTATAGGGATGAGATCGATCGGAAACTTTATTCCTTGAATCACTACCTCGCAACCCCGATAAACCCTAGTCGCTTGCACGGTTTTATCATCCGCAATTTCTACATCTAACGGCCGATGAAGAGTTCCTAAAGCAATTCCGAAACTCTTCCCCAACGCGGCAGACACAAAAGAATGACTAGCACCCGAATCAAATAGTGCAAAGGTAGACATAGAGTTGACTAAGAATGTTCCTAATCAAAGCATAATTGACATATTAATTACACACATCACAAACACGAGGCAAGTAAAGAAAGAGTACCTGTGACGACGTCGGGTGCATCCTGTGCCTCCTCGGCGGTCATGACGAATGCTCGACCCTTGGTCTTAGGGGCTTCCCCTTTCCCCTGCCTACCATCGGTAATCCGGAGTGTAGTGGGTGCCGGATTCTGAACCACTCCCTGAGTCAGACGGGGACATTGGGCCTTGAAGTGGCCTACTTGATTACAATTAAAACAAATCTTGACCTCTTGCCGACAATCTTTAGCATAGTGGCCCTCCTTTCCACACTTATGACATATTAGCATCCAGCAACGTCCCTCATGATTCCTTCCACATTTACCACACTTACCCTGGCTCCTTTGCCCTTGCTTTCCCTGATCTGCCCCTCGAAATTTCTTCGACACCTGCTGAGTCTGAGTAGGCGCCAGACGCTTCTGCTTTTGTTGGGTTTCCAGCTCCAACTCTCGGGCCCGAGCGGCCGATATCATATCAGTAAGAGTTTGGTGCCTAGCAGCAGACACAAATTCTCGAATGTCTGTGCGAAGCATCGCCAAGTATCGGGTCATCCTCATTCGCTCGGTCGCCGCAAACTCTGGACAGAAGAGTGCTCGTTCATTAAACTTTTTTGGTGATCTCCGTCACCGTTTCAGTGGTCTGAGTCAGATTCAGGTATTCCTGCGCCAAGCGTTCCATTTCCACCTGTGGAACATACTCCAGTTTGAACTGTTCCTTAAACTGCGGCCATGTAATGGCATCCAACTGAGCAGGGGTGAGATCTTTCGTTCGTATCTCCCACCAATCCTTCGCACCATCTCTTAAAAGATTCGCCGCAAACGTTACCTTGGAGTTCTCAGGACAGGAACATGTGCGGAAAGCACCCTCCACCGCGGAAATCCACCGCATGCTAACAATCGGATCCCTGCCCCCATCGAACATCGGAGGCAAACAAGCCGAAAAGTCCTTATAACTTGCATCCCTAGCACGAGATGTGCCCTGAGTAGCCAGTCGCTCCTCGAGCATTGCCCATAGCTCAGCCTTAATCGTACCAAAGAACTGGGGTATCGCAGCCAACACTTCTCGCGAAACCTCCTCCGCTATCAGGTTGCGGAGATTTTCATCAGTCGGTCCTCCCCCACTCGAGGCACCCGCATCTGGTCCACCGTTACTTCGAGTGACTGCCATTCTGAAAATGCACAACAATTTCAATATCAATACCCGGGTCACTCCTATCTACCCAACTACTTGACTTTCTAGGATTTTGGCTGACTACTCTTGACTCAAGCGTGAATCCTGTGCTTTCGGTAATACTGGCCTGGTACTACCTTCCACACCTATTCGCCCTTGTTCCAAGTTCGTCAATCATCCTCCTAAAATGTCACACTCATACTAAACCATTTTCTATGACTCCTGCGGTCAGGCACCATGGTGCCAAATCTTTTGATCTAACTCTCCATCTCACGCGTGCCTAAGAGAACTACTGCTAATGTCGTCGAGTTGCCTCGCGGACGCACAGCCGTACACAATCGGAATAAGATAGACGTTTGAATAACTGTTCTACCCTAAAGTCACAACCAAACAAGGAACAGCCAGTAAGGCCAGACCAAGAATTCTCAGGCTATCTTCCCCTAATTGTATATAACCTACCAGCATTCACTAAGGTGCTGTTTGTTTTTGAAGAGGTAAAATGTCTGCAGTCTGCGGACCACATCTGCAGAGCATCTACAGAGAAGAGGTGGACTAAATGTCTGCAGACTGCAAGAAGAAGACTGTTTGTTTTTTAAAGTCTGCAGGTTGTGAAAATAAACTAAAATTTAAATAAACTGTTTTTAAGTAAAACTTATGAGTATGTTCAATTTATGATATTAACGAATTTATTGATCAAAGCAAACATTTATTTTTTTAAATAATAAAGAATAAAAATGACGTAACCAAAGTTGGATTTACAAATAGTTTGTAAAGCTAAAAATTTGCGTAAGATTGTGAACCAAAGTTCTAATGTTAAAATATATTTGTATGTTTCAAATAGTTTATAATTATGATTTACAATAAAAAAAACGTCTATTATATGATATTAACGAATTTAAGAATCAAAACAAACATTTCTTTTTTTAAGTTTGTGACATTTTTTTAAAAAGTTTTACAAATTTATCTTCACTTTGTTTAAAAACATAGAAAAATAAATATTATTTACTTCGAAAAAATAATGTTGATAAAAAAATCGCAACTATTAGTTAAAAAAATCAAAGTGCTTTTAAAAACAAATATGCGTATTCTTTTTTTTTTTTAAATCGAAAGTGGCCGGCGGCTACGGTTTGGTCGAAGACTCAAGGAAGAGAAAAAGCGAGACCGGTTGGAAGAGAAAACGATATGCGTATTTTTTTAGGTTAAAATTGTATTAATTTATTACTAGAAGAGCTCTGCAGACCCTTGAAGACATTGGTCCACATCTGCCCCAAAAAGAGGACGCGCAGACGTTTTTAGGTCTGCAGTCTTCGAAAAAACAAACACTCTGCGAAGGTCCATGTCTGCGCGCCGTCTGCGTGGCGCAGACAAAAGTGGTCAGGAAGATCTGCAGAGAAAAAACAAACAGCCCCTAAGCAACCTAACGACAGTAGCATAAAATTCCAAAGCAGCACATATGGCACAAAACAGTCTACAGAGCATATTATCCAGATAACTTTACATCCTAGCACAATAAATTTTATCACATAACACAAAATTGGCATGGGTAACTGGGAATCACAAAACTTACTTGAGCTCGGCTGACGGTTCGTATCGCATCTTCTTTTACTTTAACTTAACCTTTTAAAAAAAAACATTTTCTTAACAAATCGCTCAGTCCTAAGTTTGAGTTTGGATTCCCAATACAGTTCATCCAAATCCCTCAAACCAAGGCTCTGATACCAATTTGTAACACCCCAATTTCAAAATTTCTAAAATTCATTTATTATCAAGGTTTCAATAAAATATTTATTCCAAAAGTAAATCCGTTCGACCTATTTATTAAACCAACAGCGGAAACAATTGAAAATCATAACATAATTCATTAAAATAAATCTTCTTGTATGCGATGCGCCGCCGTCACGCCTTGCCCTTCCCTTTGTCAATCGATTTACCTGAAAATATTATAAAAACAACGGGTAAGCTTAAAGCTTAGTGAGTCCACAAGTTACCATACATGCCCACACATTAAACAACCCGTCCTCGAGAACGACCCGACCCTACCCGCCATACAACAGCTACGGGCGTCCATCATACAACAGCTATGGACACGGGAAGGTTCTACCCATCATACTACAGCTATGGGTTCCCGGTTATGGCCCAGCCCATCATACAACAGCTATGGGACAAGGCAATAGTCCAACTCGCCATACAACAGCTACGAAGGGACACGCATCAGTACTGAGCCCAACAACAAATAACCACAGATATAGAGCAAATCATATAACTGTAAATAGCACACAAGATGCCTAACATGCAACATCATATAGTAAGGTGAGGATACTCACCTGATTCGAAACCGCACAGATATTCTCTAATATCCCCACTTAGCTCGTCCACACACCTAAATCCCACACACATACAACATATCAATTACTGACTAAGCTCTTACAGACCTGCCTAAAGGTTAGACTCACTATTTGCCATCAAACCGTGGTCAAAACTAAATTCCTGGACAAACAGTCGCTCGCCGCGGCGTGGCTCCTTGCCCTACGCGCCGCGGCTACCATTGCACAATTACGAGATTTCAGCCGAGTCCGCGCCGCTGACTTAGCCAGTCCGCGTCGCGGCTCGTAACATTCCAAAATGTTTTTCAGCGATTAACAGTACATCAATCGGCTAGGGTTCCTTTCTACCCCCTTCCTGGGATCAGAAACTACCCTAAGGTCACTTCCTTATGGACATGCAAGTCCATGCATGTCCTTGGTTCAAACCCTAAGGGCTACAAATCGTCTAAAGCTACAAACCAACTGGTAACACCATATGACGGGATAAACAGAAAAGTCAGAAGAGTAAATATTCTTACCTCACTTCTGAAGGACGGAGTGATGCCCACGATCCGTTCTAAACCTTCTCCCGCGTGGATCTCCTTCTTCTAATCTCCCAAAACCTTCAACACCTCGAGACCAAAGGGTATCTGCCGAAACCAGACACCTATACTCTAGAAACTCTCCAAAAACACGAACCCTAGGGCTGGGGTCCTTTTTATAGGCGTTTAAATCCGAATTAGGGTTTTTCATGACTGCGGCGCACCGCGCCGCGGATTCTTTAGAACCGTGCCGCGCGTACCAATCCTACGCGATTCTAGATTCTTCCAAAAGCCGCGCCGCGGATTCCTTCGGGCCGCGACTCGGCGGAACGGGTCTTACAATTCTCCCCCACTTAACTGGATGTCATCCCCGAAATCCGTGCCGATAAATAATTCTGGATAATGCCTCCGCATTTCCTCCTCCGGTTCCCAAGTCCATTCGGACCCTTTTCGATGCTGCCACTGAACCTTAACTAATCCTATTGTTTTATTTCGTAAAGCCTTTATCTTCCTTTCAATGATGGCAATTGGTCGCTCCACATAATTTAGGCGTTCATCTAATTGAATATCCTCCAAAGGTACTATTGTAGATTCCTCCATAATGCACTTCCTAAGCTGCGAAACGTGAAACGTGTCGTGAATCTGTCTAAGCTGCTCGGGCAGCTCCAACCGATAAGCTACCTTACCTACACGAGGGACAATTCGATATGGTCTAATGTACCTAGGGCCAAGCTTTCCTCGCTTCCTAAAACGAATAACTCCTTTCCAGGGTGACACCTTAAGAAGAACATAATCCCCAATTTGAAACTCGAGATCGGACCGTCGCCTATCCGCATAACTTTTCTGTCGACTTTGAGCGGTTAACAATCTCTCCCGAACCTTCTGAATTAACTCAGTTGTCTTGAGCACCACCTCAGTACTACCCAAAACCTGCTGGCCAACCTCGCCCCAGCAAATAGGTGTCCGACATTTTCTTCCATACAACATTTCAAAGGGAGCTCTGCCAATGCTCGCGTGATAACTGTTATTGTAAGAAAACTCAGCTAAAGGGAGATGGGAATCCCAACTCCCGCCAAAATCGATGACGCATGCCCTGAGCATATCTTCCAGCGTTTGAATCGTCCTTTCACTCTGCCCATCCGTCTGAGGATGATATGCTGTGCTGAAATGAAGGCGAGTGCCTAATTCCTCATGAAACTTCTTCCAAAACCTAGACGTAAATCGGACATCCCGGTCGGATATCACCGAGACCGGTATACCATGCCGAGAGATAATCTCGTCTGTGTAGACCTTAGCCAATTCCTTTGCAGAGTAAGTCTCTTGGATGGGGAGGAAATGAGCACTTTTGGTCAACCTATCCACGATAACCCAAATAGTGTCCATACGTCGAGGGGTTCTTGGCAACTTCGTGATGAAATCCATTGTGATATGCTCCCATTTCCATTCTGGAATCTCAAGAGGCTGCAACTTACCATGAGGCCGTTGGTGCTCGGCCTTGACCCTACGACAGGTCATGCATCTTTCGACAAACCAAGCTACTTCCCTCTTCATTCCTGGCCACCAATAATATTCGCGTAAATCCCTATACATTTTAGTTGCTCCAGGGTGGATAGAGAACCTGGATTTATGTGCCTCCTCCAATAGGGTTTGACGAACCCCGCCCAGCTTCGGTACCCAAATTCTCTCATGGCTAGTTAACAAATCCCTACTATCTTTGACCATAGCTGCCAACTGACCCACAATTCTCTCACCTTTCTGATTCTCATTCTTGCTTGCTTCCACCTGGGCTTTCCTAATTAGCTCAAACAACGGTGTCACAATTGTCATCCTTAGACAAATGCCCCGAAGGGGTGCACCCGAAGCCTTCCGACTTAACGCATCTGCTACCACATTGGCCTTTCCAGGGTGGTAGTGTATCTCACAATCATAGTCTTTCAATACATCCAACCATCTTCTCTGTCTCATATTGAGGTTTGCCTGATCCATCAGGTACTTCAAACTCTTGTGATCCGTGAAAATGGTGCACTTTACTCCATACAAATAGTGTCTCCAAATCTTGAGAGCGAAGACCACCGCTCCCAATTCCAAATCATGAGTAGGGTAGTTAGCTTCATGGGGCTTCAACTGTCGCGAGGCGTAAGCAATCACCCTGCCTCGTTGCATCAAGACTGCCCCCAATCCCGTGATAGATGCATCGCAATAAACTACCATGTCTTCCATGCCTTCAGGCAACGTCAAAACCGGAGCTTCACACAATTTCCGCCGCAAAGTCTCAAAAGCTTGCTGCTGCTCCTCACCCCACCGAAAAGCAGCATTTTTCTTAGTTAGCTGGGTCAAAGGTACTGCAACCTTTGAGAAGTCTTGGATGAAACGACGATAATAACCAGCCAGACCCAAGAAACTTCTAATTTCAGAGGGAGTCTTCGGAACCTCCCACCGCATCACGGCCTCCACCTTAGCCGGGTCTACCATGATTCCTTGCTCATTTACGATGTGACCCAAAAACTGAACCTCCCGTAGCCAAAAGTCACACTTGGATAATTTTTGCATAAAGCTTCTCCTTCCTTAAGGTCTCTAATACTTCCTTTAAGTGTTGTTCATGCTGTTCCCTGCTCCGAGAGTAGACTAAGATGTCGTCAATGAAAACTATAACCGACCGATCCAACATCGGTCGACACACCCGATTCATTAAGTCCATAAAAGCTGCGGGGGCATTGGTTAGTCCAAACGACATCACTACAAACTCGAAGTGGCCGTACCTCGTCCGAAAAGCCGTCTTCGGGATGTCTTCCTCCCGAACCCGCATTTGATGATATCCTGACCTCAAATCAATTTTCGAAAACCACGAAGCGCCCTGCAATTGATCGAATAAGTCGTCGATGCGAGGCAATGGATATCGGTTCTTCACCGTAAGCTTATTCAGCTCACGATAATCTATGCACATCCTATTGGAACCATCCTTCTTCTTAACAAACAAAATAGGCGCTCCCCATGGTGAGCAACTAGGTCGAATAAATCCCTTCTCTAACAATTCCCGAAGTTGAATAGACAACTCCAGCATTTCTGGAGGCGCAAGACGATACGGTGCTTTAGGTATCGGGGCTGCACCGGGAGTTAAGTCAATCTTAAATTCCACCTGTCTCTCTGGCGGTACACCAGGCAGGTCCTCGGGAAAAACATCAGGAAAATCCCGAACTACTGGTATATCACCTGCTTTCTGCTGTGGCTTCTTTTCTCGTGTGTCCACAACATAAGCCACAAATCCCGAACCTCCATGCTGAAAATGTCTACGTGCTCTAGCAGCTGAACAGAAAACTGCACCTTGATTCTTTCTCTCGCCCTGCACAACCAGCTCTCCCCCACTTGGGGTTTGAATCCACACTCGCTTGTTCTTACAATCGATCCATGATTCATGCTGACCCATCCAATCCATACCGATAATGACTCGAGAGTCACTCAACGGTATAGGGATGAGATCGATCGGAAACTTTATTCCTTGAATCACTACCTCGCAACCCCGATAAACCCTAGTCGCTTGCACGGTTTTATCATCCGCAATTTCTACATCTAACGGCCGATGAAGAGTTCCTAAAGCAATTCCGAAACTCTTCCCCAACGCGGCAGACACAAAAGAATGACTAGCACCCGAATCAAATAGTGCAAAGGTAGACATAGAGTTGACTAAGAATGTTCCTAATCAAAGCATAATTGACATATTAATTACACACATCACAAACACGAGGCAAGTAAAGAAAGAGTACCTGTGACGACGTCGGGTGCATCCTGTGCCTCCTCGGCGGTCATGACGAATGCTCGACCCTTGGTCTTAGGGGCTTCCCCTTTCCCCTGCCTACCATCGGTAATCCGGAGTGTAGTGGGTGCCGGATTCTGAACCACTCCCTGAGTCAGACGGGGACATTGGGCCTTGAAGTGGCCTACTTGATTACAATTAAAACAAATCTTGACCTCTTGCCGACAATCTTTAGCATAGTGGCCCTCCTTTCCACACTTATGACATATTAGCACCCAGCAACGTCCCTCATGATTCCTTCCACATTTACCACACTTACCCTGGCTCCTTTGCCCTTGCTTTCCCTGATCTGCCCCTCGAAATTTCTTCGACACCTGCTGAGTCTGAGTAGGCGCCAGACGCTTCTGCTTTTGTTGGGTTTCCAGCTCCAACTCTCGGGCCCGAGCGGCCGATATCATATCAGTAAGAGTTTGGTGCCTAGCAGCAGACACAAATTCTCGAATGTCTGTGCGAAGCATCGCCAAGTATCGGGTCATCCTCATTCGCTCGGTCGCCGCAAACTCTGGACAGAAGAGTGCTCGTTCATTAAACTTTTTTGGTGATCTCCGTCACCGTTTCAGTGGTCTGAGTCAGATTCAGGTATTCCTGCGCCAAGCGTTCCATTTCCACCTGTGGAACATACTCCAGTTTGAACTGTTCCTTAAACTGCGGCCATGTAATGGCATCCAACTGAGCAGGGGTGAGATCTTTCGTTCGTATCTCCCACCAATCCTTCGCACCATCTCTTAAAAGATTCGCCGCAAACGTTACCTTGGAGTTCTCAGGACAGGAACATGTGCGGAAAGCACCCTCCACCGCGGAAATCCACCGCATGCTAACAATCGGATCCCTGCCCCCATCGAACATCGGAGGCGAACAAGCCGAAAAGTCCTTATAACTTGCATCCCTAGCACGAGATGTGCCCTGAGTAGCCAGTCGCTCCTCGAGCATTGCCCATAGATCAGCCTTAATCGTACCAAAGAACTGGGGTATCGCAGCCAACACTTCTCGCGAAACCTCCTCCGCTATCAGGTTGCGGAGATTTTCATCAGTCGGTCCTCCCCCACTCGAGGCACCCGCATCTGGTCCACCGTTACTTCGAGTGACTGCCATTCTGAAAATGCACAACAATTTCAATATCAATACCCGGGTCACTCCTATCTACCCAACTACTTGACTTTCTAGGATTTTGGCTGACTACTCTTGACTCAAGCGTGAATCCTGTGCTTTCGGAAATACTGGCCTGGTACTACCTTCCACACCTATTCGCCCTTGTTCCAAGTTCGTCAATCATCCTCCTAAAATGTCACACTCATACTAAACCATTTTCTATGACTCCTGCGGTCAGGCACCATGGTGCCAAATCTTTTGATCTAACTCTCCATCTCACGCGTGCCTAAGAGAACTACTGCTAATGTCGTCGAGTTGCCTCGCGGACGCACAGCCGTACACAATCGGAATAAGATAGACGTTTGAATAACTGTTCTACCCTAAAGTCACAACCAAACAAGGAACAGCCAGTAAGGCCAGACCAAGAATTCTCAGGCTATCTTCCCCTAATTGTATATAACCTACCAGCATTCACTAAGCAACCTAACGACAGTAGCATAAAATTCCAAAGCAGCACATATGGCACAAAACAGTCTACAGAGCATATTATCCAGATAACTTTACATCCTAGCACAATAAATTTTATCACATAACACAAAATTGGCATGGGTAACTGGGAATCACAAAACTTACTTGAGCTCGGCTGACGGTTCGTATCGCATCTTCTTTTACTTTAACTTAACCTTTTAAAAAAAAACATTTTCTTAACAAATCGCTCAGTCCTAAGTTTGAGTTTGGATTCCCAATACAGTTCATCCAAATCCCTCAAACCAAGGCTCTGATACCAATTTGTAACACCCCAATTTCAAAATTTCTAAAATTCATTTATTATCAAGGTTTCAATAAAATATTTATTCCAAAAGTAAATCCGTTCGACCTATTTATTAAACCAACAGCGGAAACAATTGAAAATCATAACATAATTCATTAAAATAAATCTTCTTGTATGCGATGCGCCGCCGTCACGCCTTGCCCTTCCCTTTGTCAATCGATTTACCTGAAAATATTATAAAAACAACGGGTAAGCTTAAAGCTTAGTGAGTCCACAAGTTACCATACATGCCCACACATTAAACAACCCGTCCTCGAGAACGACCCGACCCTACCCGCCATACAACAGCTACGGGCGTCCATCATACAACAGCTATGGACACGGGAAGGTTCTACCCATCATACTACAGCTATGGGTTCCCGGTTATGGCCCAGCCCATCATACAACAGCTATGGGACAAGGCAATAGTCCAACTCGCCATACAACAGCTACGAAGGGACACGCATCAGTACTGAGCCCAACAACAAATAACCACAGATATAGAGCAAATCATATAACTGTAAATAGCACACAAGATGCCTAACATGCAACATCATATAGTAAGGTGAGGATACTCACCTGATTCGAAACCGCACATATATTCTCTAATATCCCCACTTAGCTCGTCCACACACCTAAATCCCACACACATACAACATATCAATTACTGACTAAGCTCTTACAGACCTGCCTAAAGGTTAGACTCACTATTTGCCATCAAACCGTGGTCAAAACTAAATTCCTGGACAAACAGTCGCTCGCCGCGGCGTGGCTCCTTGCCCTACGCGCCGCGGCTACCATTGCACAATTACAGGATTTCAGCCGAGTCCGCGCCGCTGACTTAGCCAGTCCGCGTCGCGGCTCGTAACATTCCAAAATGTTTTTCAGCGATTAACAGTACATCAATCGGCTAGGGTTCCTTTCTACCCCCTTCCTGGGATCAGAAACTACCCTAAGGTCACTTCCTTATGGACATGCAAGTCCATGCATGTCCTTGGTTCAAACCCTAAGGGCTACAAATCGTCTAAAGCTACAAACCAACTGGTAACACCATATGACGGGATAAACAGAAAAGTCAGAAGAGTAAATATTCTTACCTCACTTCTGAAGGACAGAGTGATGCCCACAATCCGTTCTAAACCTTCTCCCGCATGGATCTCCTTCTTCTAATCTCCCAAAACCTTCAACACCTCGAGACCAAAGGGTATCTGCCGAAACCAGACACCTATACTCTAGAAACTCTCCAAAAACACGAACCCTAGGGCTGGGGTCCTTTTTATAGGCGTTTAAATCCGAATTAGGGTTTTTCATGACTGCGGCGCACCGCGCCGCGGATTCTTTAGAACCGTGCCGCGCGTACCAATCCTACGCTATTCTAGATTCTTCCAAAAGCCGCGCCGCGGATTCCTTCGGGCCGCGACTCGGCGGAACGGGTCTTACAATTCTCCCCCACTTAACTGGATTTCGTCCCCGAAATCCGTGCCGATAAATAATTCTGGATAATGCCTCCGCATTTCCTCCTCCGGTTCCCAAGTCCATTCGGACCCTTTTCGATGCTGCCACTGAACCTTAACTAATCCTATTGTTTTATTTCGTAAAGCCTTTATCTTCCTTTCAATGATGGCAATTGGTCGCTCCACATAATTTAGGCGTTCATCTAATTGAATATCCTCCAAAGGTACTATTGTAGATTCCTCCATAATGCACTTCCTAAGCTGCGAAACGTGAAACGTGTCGTGAATCTGTCTAAGCTGCTCGGGCAGCTCCAACCGATAAGCTACCTTACCTACACGAGGGACAATTCGATATGGTCCAATGTACCTAGGGCCAAGCTTTCCTCGCTTCCTAAAACGAATAACTCCCTTCCAGGGTGACACCTTAAGAAGAACATAATCCCCAATTTGAAACTCGAGATCGGACCGTCGCCTATCCGCATAACTTTTCTGTCGACTTTGAGCGGTTAACAATCTCTCCCGAACCTTCTGAATTAACTCAGTTGTCTTGAGCACCACCTCAGTACTACCCAAAACCTGCTGGCCAACCTCGCCCCAGCAAATAGGTGTCCGACATTTTCTTCCATACAACATTTCAAAGGGAGCTCTGCCAATGCTCGCGTGATAACTGTTATTGTAAGAAAACTCAGCTAAAGGGAGATGGGAATCCCAACTCCCGCCAAAATCGATGACGCATGCCCTGAGCATATCTTCCAGCGTTTGAATCGTCCTTTCACTCTGCCCATCCGTCTGAGGATGATATGCTGTGCTGAAATGAAGGCGAGTGCCTAATTCCTCATGAAACTTCTTCCAAAACCTAGACGTAAATCGGACATCCCGGTCGGATATCACCGAGACCGGTATACCATGCTGAGAGATAATCTAGTCTGTGTAGACCTTAGCCAATTCCTTTGCAGAGTAAGTCTCTTGGATGGGGAGGAAATGAGCACTTTTGGTCAACCTATCCACGATAACCCAAATAGTGTCCATACGTCGAGGGGTTCTTGGCAACTTCGTGATGAAATCCATTGTGATATGCTCCCATTTCCATTCTGGAATCTCAAGAGGCTGCAACTTACCATGAGGCCGTTGGTGCTCGGCCTTGACCCTACGACAGGTCATGCATCTTTCGACAAACCAAGCTACTTCCCTCTTTATGCCTGGCCACCAATAATATTCGCGTAAATCCCTATACATTTTAGTTGCTCCAGGGTGGATAGAGAACCTGGATTTATGTGCCTCCTCCAATAGGGTTTGACGAACCCCGCCCAGCTTCGGTACCCAAATTCTCTCATGGCTAGTTAACAAATCCCTACTATCTTTGACCATAGCTGCCAACTGACCCACAATTCTCTCACCTTTCTGATTCTCATTCTTGCTTGCTTCCACCTGGGATTTCCTAATTAGCTCAAACAACGGTGTCACAATTGTCATCCTTAGACAAATGCCCCGAAGGGGTGCACCCGAAGCCTTCCGACTTAACGCATCTGCTACCACATTGGCCTTTCCAGGGTGGTAGTGTATCTCACAATCATAGTCTTTCAATACATCCAACCATCTTCTCTGTCTCATATTGAGGTTTGCCTGATCCATCAGGTACTTCAAACTCTTGTGATCCGTGAAAATGGTGCACTTTACTCCATACAAATAGTGTCTCCAAATCTTGAGAGCGAAGACCACCGCTCCCAATTCCAAATCATGAGTAGGGTAGTTAGCTTCATGGGGCTTCAACTGTCGCGAGGCGTAAGCAATCACCCTGCCTCGTTGCATCAAGACTGCCCCCAATCCCGTGATAGATGCATCGCAATAAACTACCATGTCTTCCATGCCTTCAGGCAACGTCAAAACCGGAGCTTCACACAATTTCCGCCGCAAAGTCTCAAAAGCTTGCTGCTGCTCCTCACCGCACCGAAAAGCAGCATTTTTCTTAGTTAGCTGGGTCAAAGGTACTGCAACCTTTGAGAAGTCTTGGATGAAACGACGATAATAACCAGCCAGACCCAAGAAACTTCTAATTTCAGAGGGAGTCTTCGGAACCTCCCACCGCATCACGGCCTCCACCTTAGCCGGGTCTACCATGATCAAGCACAAGTCAGATACCTTTGAAAAGTTCAAAGAGTTTAAGAATGAAGTAGAAAATCAATTGGACAGGAAGATAAAGATGCTTAGATCCGACAGAGGCGGTGAGTATCTTAGTATCGAGTTCCTTGACTATCTAAAGGAATGTGGAATAGTTTCACAGTTGTCGCCTCCTAGAACACCACAGTTGAACGGTGTTGCTGAGAGGCGAAACCGAACCTTGTTAGACATGGTTCGTTCCATGATGAGTCGAGCTTTGCTTCCAATCCATTTCTGGGGGTATGCCTTAGAGACTGCCGCCCAGATCCTCAACCTTGTCCCAACTAAGAAGGTTACAAAAACACCGCACGAGATGTGTATGAGGAAAGTCCCCTCATTGGCACACATCAAGGTCTGGGGTTGTGAGGCTTTCGTGAGACGAGAGACTCAAGAAAAACTTGCAGAAAGAAGTGAGAGGTGTATTTTCATCGGATACCCAAAACAGTCCTTTGGATACTTGTTCTACAGACCAAGCGAGGACGTAGTCTTTGTAGCTAGACGAGGAGTCTTTCGAGAGTGAGCTCATTTACAAAGAGGACAGTGGGAGTACTATTGATCTTGAAGAGATTTAAGAGACACCCGGTGAAACAACCTTGGAAGAAACTAGCAACCAACATGAGGAAGAAGTTCCTGTTGGACCGACAGACATTTCATTACCTCTTAGGCGTTCCGGTAGAGTTAGCATGCCACCCGAGTTCTATGGTTTCCATATAACTACGGATGGTGACACGTCTGTCAGTGATCGTACATTGACAAATTTGGATGAGCCGGCTAACTACCATGAAGCAGCGACGGGCCCCGAGTCTGCCAAGTGGAAAGAGGAAATGGACGGCGAGATCAAGTCCATGTATGACAATCAAGTTTGGAACTTGGTTGACAATGTGCCGGGTCGAAAGACAGTCGGGTGCAAGTGGATCTTCAAGAAGAAGACCGACATGGATGGAAAGGTACACACCTTTAAAGCTCGGCTGGTCGCGAAGGGATTCACTCAAATGTAACACCCCTTTCTCAAACCAAATTTTAATACGGTTTATAATACAAATATCTTACAACTTGTGACTATGAAAAAGTCACTTAAATTTTTTTTTACAAACTTTATTCTCAAGGGGTTATTACAGACTTAATACAGAAACCATAATTCAAACTTATCTGTATCTTACACTGGTCCCAACTTCAACTCCTGCTCCTTTCACCTAAGTACATAGCATTTAAAACAAAACTAATACGTGAGACATAAAGCCTCGTGAGTAATATGGGTTTTAGACCCAAAACTTTTCTGCTCAAAACTTGAAATATAAACAAGTAAACTGCTTAGAATTTATTCTCATAATAAATCTCAAAATACTTTCTTTCTGAAAAACTGCTTCTTTTCTCAAAACTATTTTCTTCCTTAAAACTGATTTCTTTCTTTAAAAATGCTTTCTTTCTTTCTTTCTTGTTACCAACTGAAACTCATGAATTAGTTTAGTTTAATTCATTTTACTAACTCCCCTCGCGGGAGAGAACGGATCCACCCGCAAGGTTATGCTATCTCTGTCTCCCCTTTATGACTTGGAACAGATCCAAACACAAAGGGTATGCTAAGCTAGACAACTACTTCACGACGGGAGGTACCACCCCAGTAGTGTCTTCAGATCTCCCGATTATGTGGGCTATCCTAGTCCGGACAACTGAATCTTATTACCTTCTTTGCTTTAGTTCTTATCTCATTACTTTCTTCATTACATCTCAAATTGGTCAAAAAGGGACACAATTTGTAATAAACTCAAACTCATAAACTTTATAACTCTTTATCAAAAATACTATCAAAACTAACTTCAACATCTTTAGCTCACATACGGAACTACTTTCAAAATACTTTGTAAACTACAATGCTTTAAAATCTGCTTTAAAACACTTATCCCTTGTACAGAGCTACTTTAAAAATGTTTCCAACTTTAGTATTTAAAAGTATTTGGAAATCTCATTTTCTGAAAATATCATTTTGCTATGTACTAGAGAAATCATCATAAAACTCACCTGGGTGTAACTACGGGTCACTAATGTGACACCCCATTTTTTTACTGTTTGCAAATACTATGGTTTTTCGTATAAATTCATGAATACAAAAATACGGTTTATCAAAAACCGATAATTTAAATGCTTAAACAGTGGGTGTACAAATCCATATCAAAACTAACCATAGTAAGCAATAAAGGATTTAACCTTGAGTCCAAGACGGGAGCTAACTCGGGCTCCACTCCAGCTAAACTTCATCCCAATGATAGCAACTTATTTTGATCTGGAATACATGGCAAAAAATAGAATACGTAAGACAATAATGTCTCGTGAGTTACATGAGTTTTAGACTCAAACTTTTAACTTCTTTTCCAACCTTTTTATAAAACTTATGTTATAAAACATCTTTCAAAGTTTCATAATAATATCATATCATAGCTCTTTACTTTTCAAAATCATTACATATCATACCTTGCATAAATATTTTCTTTCAAAACTTTATAATAGCACATACTATAGCTCTTTACTTCTCAAAAATCATTTTATGACATACTTTACAAAAATAACATCTTCCTTACTTTCTTGGACTGGTTTTATGAGCTTACTGGATTTTTATACTTAGGGCTTTAATCACTATAAGTGATACCCAAGTCTCTATGGCTAGAAAGAACGGATCATTCCTCACCATAGAAGTGCTGAGGCAATCTACTTCGCGATGGGGATTTTCCCCAGTAGACCCCTTACCTAACCCGGGTAGGTTGGAACATAGTTCCCTTACTAACGCTGCTTGCTACAATTTACCAGTCATATAAAAACTTGCTGCTTGCATGAACATTTCTCATAAACATATAACTTGTGGCTAGGTGCCAAACTACATCATTTTATGTCTTTATGGCTAGATGCCAAATACATAACTTTCGTTTCACATATAACATATGTTTAACATATCTTTAAAACATACTAAGCTTTATTCCAAAATATACTTCTCAACATCTTATGGCTATATGCCATTTATACTTGAAAACATATATAACTTAAAATCAAATATACTTGCACATAATTGGTTCATATACCAACATACTTCCACACAATTGGCTCATAGGCCAAAACATAACTTCAGATATAACATTATACTTTCACAACAAGTTAGAAATAACACTTTTGCATAAAATTTCACATATAGGAATTTTATAGAAAATCTTGAAAATACTTACTTGCCATGTACCCCAGAATGGGTAAAAAGACTGCATGTACTCACCTTATAACTCTTAAAAAGTCGTTTAGACGTCCCTCGGTTCTTTACCCTTTCGTTGTCCGATTACTTGACTTGCACCTATATATGGTATATGATACATCAATTTACATTTTTATTGACTCTATAACATGTTAGAGTCATTATTATACCATTAATGGTCAAAACAAGTGTATAACTCTTGAATGACCAACTCTAGTTAAATTGTATTTTATACGTATTTTACTACAGTACCCTCGGAGGGTCGTATTTCGATTCCGATAATTTTTTATGAAGTTTTGGACCATATTAGACCTATGTTTAAAATTTGGGGTCAAATGGACAAGTTTTGGACCAAAACTTAAAAATGGAAAATCACTTGGCAGGAGACTTGAAGCAAATTTGCATTTTCACTCCGCCGCTAGGGCGCACCGTGCCAAGGTAAGGGGCGCACCGCGCCTACTGTGCAGCAGCCCAGAATTCCCCGTTTTTTATGCTACAAATTCCCATTTTCTCATATTAATTGCTTAATATTCTTCTTAATCGATAGGGGTTTGTTCCAAGATCAAAACCCTTCAATTTCTTCAAGTTTTAAACCATTAGAATCAAGTTAATCACAAGAACTCACAATCTAAGGTTCTTGATCAAAAACTCAATTCTTGAAAAATAGCAACCTACTTCCATATTCTTGAATTAAGTCCTTTTAGCATGACTTACTGAAAGTGTTAAGCCATTCAAACTACATGATTCATGACTGAAATTACAAATTTCAGTTTCCATAAAACCCATCAAGACAATCTAGGTTAGAACTTGGAATACTTACCTTAGAAGCTTGGAATCACCAATTCCAAGTGTTAAACTCTTGATTCCTTGCTTCACTTCTTGATGAACTTGAAATCTCCCGTGTCTCCAGCTCTCTAGCTCTCTCTCCCGTACTCTAGAACTCTCCTCTGATATTATGTGGATTTATGAGATATTTTTCTCATTTTATATTTTTATATTTACAGTTTTGGTCCCTCTAGTTCACTACTTGAACTTTGGCCACCAAAACCAATTATCTTTTCATAGGATCAAATCTTTCACATTTTTAGTCCTAAACTATAATAAATTTTTATAATAATTTCTGCATATGGTCAAATGACCAATTTACCCTTTTCAAGGTAAAAGGACTAAATTATCCTCACAACCATAATTTCTCATAAATTTTACATATAACGTTAAAATTACACCTAACTTCTTCCTTTTGTTCAAAAATGGTCCAAAAGTTCACATCTTTGCAAACGAAGTTCCATTAACTACTAGCTTAACATTTTTTTGACATTTTGGTCATTTCCATGCCAAATGACCATCTTGCCCTTTTCGGCCATATTTCACTATTCACGCGGTAAAATTCCAACTTTCACATAAACTCTTATTTCTTATCATATTATTTTACAAATACATATTTTTTTTATAATAGTCTTGTAGTGTGACAAAAGACCGTTTTACCCTTTTTACTAGAATTAACTTTCAAAATTTTTGGTCTTTACCTTGAGTATTATCTTGAATATAAATTCAAGATTTTTGGGTCGTTACAACTACCTCCCCCTTATTGGGATTCCGTCCTTGGAATCATCACACAACTACTAAGTTAAAGGATCGCTTCTCCCTCCTTATCCAAGGCTCACAAGTAGAGTTGGGTTCTTAGTAGATACTTTCTTTTTCCCAACATATAATCGTATTCTTCATTCTTTTATCTTTTAATCTTTCCTTCTATAATCGATTTTTGTTCTTTAATCAACTTCTAGTGATTCTTACTTTCAATTCTTTCAATATTACACATGAAACATATCATGACTTTTACTATTTTCTGAATTTTACTCGCATCTTAGCATCCTACAACTTTTTTATTAGAGTTAAGATATTTCCCCAGCTCAACATGTAGTATTCGTTATACTGTATCTGAACTGTTTCTGCATCTCACTTGAGCCTTTTAGTCATTCTTTCATACTTCATACTTTTTATCAAATATAACAGTCTACTTTATGATTCTTCTCACATCTTTATTAATACATGTGAGGTTATACTCATCGTATTCTATACTTATAAAATTTTCCAATTACCATTAAACATAATTATATATAATTCGTATTTATACGATTTCGTAGATACACAAAATCTTTTCTTTGTATAAATTTTGTCCCTTAATGGACATATTTCTCGAACATAACTTCTTCTTTCTTTTTAGAAGTTTTACAACTTCTTATCTTTACATAGGTGTTCTTTAGATCTTTTAGACTTCACTTTATTATTCTTTACATCTACTAGAAATTCTCAACTTATTACCGCTCATAAGGAATGCATTCCTTTCGTTTTATTTCACATCCTTACTTTTCTGTTTGGGACAGAATTTGTCGAATCAATATATCTTTCACCAGAACCTGCATTTCTTGTTCTGAAAATACTGCTTATTTATTTTAACAATTAGACATCTTTAGCTTTCTTTCTACATACCATACACAATATTTGACCCTTTTAAACTTGTACAGTTTTTTTTTCTATTGAAGTTGTTCTATTATTTCAGTCAACTTCCCTTTTAATCCACACTTTTACGAAAATCATTTTTCATATACTTCTTACTCATTTCCTGTACATTATATGTATTACCTTCTATAATACTTGTATTATGTCATTCTTTGCTTGTATTACTTTCACATTCAACATATTAACAACTTATATACTTCTTTCATCTTTATTTAGTATTTATGATATTTCACTATCATTTACTCATTATACTTAATGGTATCATCTCTATTACATTTTTCATCTTCTTGTGTACTCCGTGTACCATTCTCATATTCTTATTATTTACGTTTTAGTACTTCTTTGCCAATTCTTATTTCTCACATTAGTGCTTAGTTTAGCACCTGTTCTTCTGCTTACTTTTTCCTCACGGTATTTAAATTGTTTACCATGATGGATTCGAAATTTGTTTTTCTTCAATTCACTTATGGGACTTCATACATGTTGTATACGATAATTCATATTCCCATACTACGCTTTTCATAATATTACTATCTTGTGGTGTATTTATGTTTCACAAACCACATTCATTAACTTCTTGACATATTCTTACAAGTTCTTAGTCGCATAATATACACATATGTATATACTTGATTCTCTTTTGGTTTAAGAACTTAACTAGGTATTTTTAACATTTTTGTCCCATGACGAATTCTTGACATAACTCTCAATCACCATTACCTCTCATTACTCTTTACTTGTTATAGCTAATACTAAAACAATAATTTTCTTACCTTTACATCTTTTACCATTTTTGTTATGTGTTATAAGGCTACATGCCTAACACATTATGCTATTCTCTCATTTAAACTACACTTCTTTACACTATATACTTCTTTATAACATTATACATTTCATATAACACTTACTCATGCTTTTATATTTATAAACACATATAAACATATATACATTTCTTTGTATTTCATGGCTATCAGCCATGTACTAACCAATTCTCAAAATCTTTGGATTCCTTTACATATCATTTATATTCAGAAGTAGTAACTTCCTGTCTGTTTACTATAGTTCTTATCTTATCTTTAATTTTTTTCGTCTAATGTAGGTTTGGACATTTACTCTTGTTCTCTACTTCATATTGATTATGACCTTTAGTCATTTTCTTTACATACTTATGGTTTTCTTCAGTTAACATACGTCATTATACTCTTTTACTACTTATATTTCTTCTTATACTTCCTTCATTTGGTTGCGGAATTTGATTCCTTATAACCAATATATTTTCAGTATTTTTCCAGTTTCTCATCATCAGGTACTAGACCTGATATCACTTATTTTTATATTTTATTTGTCCTGGGACAACTTTAACATTCTTCCTTTAAGAAATAATTTACCAATTTACAATTCAACTGCTTCCTTTATAGTCTGCTATTACTTTACATTAAATAATATTCTTTGCAGGCTTTGATCCACAATTACTTATCGTTACTCCTGTTCGGGTACATCATGTGTGTGCACCTTTATTTGAATGCTACTCCTTTACGGGACAATTCGTGCCAACCACTTCCAAATCTATATGTAAATATAGCATTCACTTACCACCTCAAAATGGTTTCCATTTGTTTATGCTGTCCTTGCTTTACTTAAACTTCTTTCTTTTCGACTATGCACAGCGAAGTTATCGGACTTCTGTCCCGGTCATTCTTCATTCTTCACCTTTATTTACTCTTCAGTTATCCTGCTGCTTGTCTCTTTACTTGACTCACCACAATACTTATAACTTATTCAATTGTCCGTCTTTGGACACTTTCATTTATCTTCTTTGTTCAAATCCGACAGTTAGTGTTCCACTCTCTGCTACCATTGTCATCTTCTATCTTTATCTTTATCAGTAGTTTAGTTTAAGTTTCGTTGGTCGATTAGGCCCGACGACCCAAGTCGATAGAAAATCATTAACATTAACAACCAGAAAATAAGCGCATGTTTGTCGATTGAATTGAAACTAGACATGACAATACGTGTCTGCGTGTCGTGTTTACGTGTCAGACACTAATTTACATGGCACGAGTTGTAAAACGTGTTTTCAATATCAAACACGAACACGACACGTATTTAATCCGTGTGACTCGTAATTAGAGATTTTCATAGCGGCAATTATTATTTTTTTTGGCGACGGCGGCAATCAAGAATGACGGCGGCGGCAATTAAGAATTGATCATTGTATTTGAATCAAATCTCTAAGATAAAAGTCCTTATCGTTTTACAACGATATTATGCTTCCTTTATATATTTGCTGTTTATACATCTTTTAAAGAAAATTTGAAATTTAATAGTCATGCCCAAGGCACACCACCTGCTTGCATTAAACTCTTCTTTACCACTCTTTCGTTATTACAAAAATTTATATACTATTATACATTCTGCTTATAATTTTCATCCTTCTTGTAAGAGTCTTACAACTCTCATATAGGTAATCAATTCCCCAACATTCTTCTTTAATTTGTTCTTATACATACTTCTTCTCGCCTCAATAGGCATACATTTCAATGTCTTTCAATTTGTCTAACAAGTATCAACTATCGCATTATTTCTTTTACTTTACCATACTAAGTGGTATATATCCATTGCATTAACTTTTAGTACTTATAATCATACTTGTTCCTATTACATAGTCATATAATTCCTATGTTCTACTTACTACTCTCTTCAAAACCTTACCTACCAAAATACCATAATTCCTTTATGACTCCACCAGTCTCCATACATATCCTGTGATTATGATAATACGGGCCCATATTACCATAATCACCTATACATATTGATTCTGCTGTTACCACAAGGTCTCATGGGACACTGGTTCCCTTAACATATAATCATCATTATAAGTACATGGTGATCACTACTAGAAGTCTCACCACTTTATAAACATAGCCTTTAATAAGTATTGGCAGTTATGGAAAATAACATATAATTTTACTAACTGTCTGATTTTTGCTCACTTTAAACGTTAGTTTAACACTTACTTCTTAGTGTTATATATCTTCATGTTTTAAATAATGCATAATGTCTTAATTATTTAAGACACCATATAGCATACTTTCATAAACTAACATTTCTATAGCATGAGTTTAAGCCTAGGAGTGGAACAAGCCAACCCTAATTCGCTTAAACTATGGCTCTGATACCAACTTGTGACACCCCATTTTTTTACTGTTTGCAAATACTATGGTTTTTCGTATAAATTCATGAATACAAAAATACGGTTTATCAAAAACCGATAATTTAAATGCTTAAACAGTGGGTGTACACATCCATATCAAAACTAACCATAGTAAGCAAGAAAGGATTTAACCTTGAGTCCAAGACGAGAGCTAACTCGGGCTCCACTCCAGCTAAACTTCATCCCAATGATAGCAACTTATTTTGATCTGGAATACATGGCAAAACATAGAATACGTAAGACAATAATGTCTCGTGAGTTACATGAGTTTTAGACTCAAACTTTTAACTTCTTTTCCAACCTTTTTATAAAACTTATGTTATAAAACATCTTTCAAAGTTTCATAATAATATCATATCATAGCTCTTTACTTTTCAAAATCATTACATATCATACCTTGCATAAATATTTTCTTTCAAAACTTTATAATAGCAACATACTATAGCTCTTTCCTTCTCAAAAATCATTTTATGACATACTTTACAAAAATAACATCTTCCTTACTTTCTTTGACTGGTTTTATGAGCTTGCTGGATTTTTATACTTAGGGCTTTAATCACTATAAGTGATACCCCAAGTCTCTATGGCTAGAAAGAACGAATCATTCCTCACCATAGAAGTGCTGAGGCAATCTACTTCGCGATGGAGATTTTACCCAGTAGACCCCTTACCTAACCCGGGTAGGTTGGAACATAGTTCCCTTACTAACGCTGCTTGCTACAATTTACCAGTCATATAAAAACTTGCTGCTTGCATGAACATTTCTCATAAACATATAACTTTTGGCTAGGTGCCAAACTACATCATTTTATGTCTTTATGGCTAGATGCCAAATACATAACTTTCGTTTAAAATATAACATATGTTTAACATATCTTTAAAACATACTAAGCTTTATTCCAAAATATACTTCTCAACATCTTATGGCTATATGCCATTTATACTTGAAAACATATATAACTTAAAATCAAATATACTTGCACATAATTGGTTCATAGACCAACATACTTCCACACAATTGGCTCATAGGCCAAAACATAACTTCAAATATAACATTATACTTTCACAACAAGTTAGAAATAACACTTTTGCATAAAATTTCACATATAGGAATTTTATAGAAAATCTTGAAAATACTTACTTGCCATGTACCCCAGAATGGGTAAAAAGACTGCATGTACTCACCTTATAACTCTTAAAAAGTCGTTTAGACGTCCCTCGGTTCTTTACCCTTTCGTTGTCCGATTACTTGACTTGCACCTATATATGGTATATGATACATCAATTTACATTTTTATTGACTCTATAAGATGTTAGAGTCCTTATTATACCATTAATGGTCAAAACAAGTGTATAACTCTTGAATGACCAACTCTAGTTAAATTGTATTTTATACGTATTTTACTACAGTACCCTCGGGGGGTCGTATTTCGATTCCGATAATTTTTTTATGAAGTTTTGGACCATATTAGACCTATGTTTAAAATTTGGGGTCAAATGGACAAGTTTTGGACCAAAACTTAAAAATGGAAAATCACTTGGCAGGAGACTTGAAGCAAATCTGCATTTTCACTCTGCCGCTAGGGCGCACCGCGCCAAGGTAAGGGGCACACCGCGCCTACTGTGCAGCAGCCCAGAATTTCCCGATTTTCATGCTACAAATTCCCATTTTCTCTTATTAAGTGCTTAATATTCTTCTTAATCGATAGGGGTTTGTTCCAAGATCAAAACCCTTCAATTTCTTCAAGTTTTAAACCATTAGAATCATGTTAATCACAAGAACTCACAATCTAGGGTTCTTGATCAAAAACTCAATTCTTGAAAAATAGCAACCTACTTCCATATTCTTGAATTAAGTCCTTTTAGCATGACTTACTGAAAGTGTTAAGCCATTCAAACTACATGATTCATGACTGAAATTACAAATTTCAGTTTCCATAAAACCCATCAAGACAATCTAGGTTAGAACTTGGAATACTTACCTTAGAAGCTTGGAATCACCAATTCCAAGTGTTAAACTCTTGATTCCTTGCTTCACTTCTTGATGAACTTGAAATCTCCCGTGTCTCCAGCTCTCTAGCTCTCTCTCCCGTACTCTAGAACTCTCCTCTGATATTATGTGGATTTATGAGATATTTTTCTCATTTTATATTTTTATATTTACAGTTTTGGTCCCTCTAGTTCACTACTTGAACTTTGGCCACCAAAACCAATTATCTTTTCATAGGATCAAATGTTTCACATTTTTAGTCCTAAACTATAATAAATTTTTATAATAATTTCTGCATATGGTCAAATGACCAATTTACCCTTTTCAAGGTAAAAGGACTAAATTATCCTCACAACCATAATTTCTCATAAATTTTACATATAACGTTAAAATTACACCTAACTTCTTCCTTTTGTTCAAAAATGGTCCAAAAGTTCACATCTTTGCAAACGAAGTTCCATTAACTACTAACTTAACAGTTTCTTGACATTTTGGTCAATTCCATGCCAAATGACCATCTTGCCCTTTTCGGCCATATTTCACTATTCACGCGGTAAAATTCCAACTTTCACATAAACTCTTATTTCTTATCATATTATTTTACAAATACATATTATTTTTTTATAATAGTCTTTTAATGTGACAAAAGACCGTTTTACCCTTTTTACTAGAATTAACTTTCAAAATTTTTGGTCTTTACCTTGAGTATTATCTTGAATATAAATTCAAGATTTTTGGGTCGTTACAACTAAGCATCTCGTACACCCTTCCCTTTTCCGTGCTCAACAATGTTCCAAGCACCACCTATACAAGTAGTATATATATTTAATAAATGCATACTACAACTGACTCTATAGTTCTAAGGTCTCATATAATACAACTTCAGGTCATAACAATTGTATAACCTTCAATAATGTAACGCCAAGACATGTTTTATTATGTAAATATAATAAAAGGGTAAATTGGTCATTTTACCTTAGAAGGGTAATTTGGTCTTTTGGACAGAAAAGGATTTGGTTTGTAATAATATTTTGAGTTGTGGACTTAAAATGTTATAAAAACTAGTTTTTGTCATAAACTTTGTTAATTGTGGCAAAAGTTCAATAAATGCAACTCCAGGGACTAGTTTGTAATTTCTGGAGGTATAAATAGTGGGAAGGTTCTTCCACATGTGCAGAATTTTTGAGAGCTACGGGAGGGTTTTCATTGTACAGGTGTGTTGAAAAATATATTTTTGTATGTGACCATCACTAAAATAAGATGAACTGTTTTTATTTTATCTGACAAATATTATCAGTTTATTTCAGGTTGCGTGAATTCGAGATCAAAAACAAGAATAAATCAAGACCCAAGAAACTTTGAGAAAACAACAAAACTTGAGGAAGTGATGCTATGAACCAAAGAGCAAAAATATCACCCAGCTACAGCAATCGCGACCCGACAGTCACACATGTCACGACGCGAAGAAGAACAAAACACAATGGTCCAGATGGTACAGCAATCGCGACGCGACGGAAGGACTGGTCGCGACGCGAAGCCCCAAACGCGACAATACCAACTTCTTGATCGCGAGACTACCAACCAACGCACTAGCCAGACCAGTGGCCGACCAAAAGCAACACGATAGCGCACCCTCGCGACGCGACGGCAAGATGGTCGCGACGCTAACGCTGTATTTCAGCAACTATAAATAAGAAGCTAACCTCTTGCCATTAGTGTGCAAAAAAACCTTACACCACACCATACCCATTCAAGCACCAATACATCAAGATTACCCCACGTCCAAAGAGCAAAAAACCTGCCAAAACTCTCTAGAAAACTCTTTTCAACCAAAGAAAATCCACGTCCAAACAAACACCAAACAAAACCGCTACACCCATACTCTACCCGACACCAAACAAAACCTCTACCCAACACCATACAAAACCTCTACCTGACACCAAACAAAACCTCTACCCTACACAAAAAACAAAACCTCTACCCGACACCAAACTCCAAACCTCTAAACAACCTCAACCCGAATACCAAACTACAAAACCTACACACCCTCTACCAAATACATACACCACGAAAACTAAACCACAAAAACCCCGTGCATCTCAATTAAACCGACACCAAAAACCCATTTCACCAAACACCAAAAACTACCAAACCTCATCCTACCGTAAAGAACAAGAATCGACGCTTCAAAGAAAACACCATCTTCCTCAGCTATCGATAAGTTCTTTTGAAATTATCTGTGTCGTTATTGATTTATTTAAACTGTTATAAATCAACTGTACCAAATATCCATGACATACGAATTGAACCTTGACAACGAAAACATATGTGGACTGTATTTAACCGAGAGATCTAACTTCTAACTTCTAACTTCTAACCTTTTTTTTTATTGTAAAAACACTTTATCGTTGATAATGACATTTATTACATCTAACCTCTAACTTCTAACATTTACTTTATTTACCGCTTTCTGTCCATTTAAATACTGTCTAGTTTAGATTTACCGCTTTATTTTATTTATTTATAGCTTTCAGTAACTTAATTTTAGTTAATATTTATTCCGCAACTCTTATTTATTCCGCATATTATAGCTAAAATACATATCTGTCACACAGTAATCGGCTTAAAAACCTTATTCGTGGAGATCAGTTATCGTATTTTCAACAATTGGTATCAGAGCTCGTGTGATTTAGTCTGCAATTCTTGTCGAAAACTTTTGTGTAGCGTTTTTATAACCAACCAATAAGTTTTCCTTAAAAATTTCATTTTAATATTACTTGTTCAAAATCTTTTCAAAACAAAAACAAAATTAAAAAAAAAAATTTCAAAAAAAAAAAAAAAAAAACAACCCAAAAATGTCTTCCACAACCTACTCAAGAGCTCCATATGTCATCGATCAGGTATGGTCTATGATCTCAGAAATCAGTCTTTCAAAAACACCATTTGAGTCCCACATGACTAAGATTGAGAACAGTTTGAAAGCTGATCTCAAACTATATCATGACACAATAGTCAAATCTGATATCTACAAATCTGAATTACAAACCTTGCAACTCAGATTTGGAGAATCAACAACGACTAGAGACAAACTTGAAAGAGACGTCGAACGAAAATCAGAAGAATATAATCACGTCTTAGATCAATTAAATGAAGCTCTAAAACAAAAAGGGACTTAGAAATAAAAAATCAATCTGTTTTTCCATCTGAAATAAAAGATGCCTTAGAAATAGAAGTCCTTCAGTTAAAACTAAAAATTCAAGATTTAACTGACAAAAACACTAGTTTAATTCTAAAACTAGATGATTCTTCAAAACAAATCAAATTTCTTGAATCCGAAAATCAAAAATTTCAAGGAAAACTGGATTCTATCAATATTGCTAGAAAATTGAGTGATGATATTTTCACTAAAGCAAACAACTTAGGAACTGGCAAAATTGATACGAATTATAAACCTGGAATTGGAAGAGAATCCTTTGAAAATGAAAAGACTGAAAAGAAAAATGGGACAATTTGTGAAAACTCTAAATCGCCTCTACCAGATTTTTCCTTATATGCTAATGAGGACGATTCAGATGATGAAACAGTTATCAACTGCAGCCCAGATGATACTTTTTTCAACAAGTCATTTAAAAGAGTTGTAAAATCTGAATCAGACTCTGCTAGTTCAGTAACTCATCAATTGAGATCTACTAAACTAACAAAGAATGATGGCACAATCAAACTTGAAAAATTCTTAAATGGAGAAATTTCTGTTCATCAGAATGGTAGTACTTCTGCTCCAACTGTCTTTCCCTCTTTAAACTCAACCTTTATTGGAAAGAACAGTCTGGAACAAAAGTATTCAAAGAAACAGCAGACAAATAAACAACCCATTCAAGCTGTCTTTAAACCAAAAGAACAAAGCAAGCCCATTGTTTTCAAAGAAACCCAAGAGAAACCTTTGAAACTAGTCTCTGTGTCACAAAAACAAACCTTTAATCCAAAACAAAAACCTTTTCAAAAACCAATTCAAAATCGCTTTCAAGAGATAAACTTCAATCTCTCAAGGAACTTTCAGAAACCATCATTTCACCAAATTCCATTCCATCATCATAATGTTTTTCAAAATCATCAAAATCCCAGATACAAAGAAAGGTAATCAAACAGAACTTCACATATAGGATACTTTTCACAAAATCAGGAATCATTTCAAATGACAGGTTTTCAAAAACAAATCTCACTTTGGGAAAATCTAATAAATCAACTTAAACCTCAACCATTCCGTCCAATCAACAAATACTACAATGATTCCAAATTTTCAAAAACCATTAACAAATCAGGACCCACCATGGTTTGGGTACCTAAACTTTCTGTCTAATTGCAGGCACTTTGTGCTGGAGAGCCCAAGGATGGCACATGGTATATCGATAGTGGCTGCTCCAAGCATATGACAGGAAACAGAGCTTTCTACGAAACTTCAAACCCACACTACCTCCGATGCAGAAACTTCACAATCAAAACAAAATGACGCGGATCCAGTAGAGAGGGAACCACCAACACTAAATCCCTCTTTAAACACACCCAATCCACCTATCCAAAATGATCCCAATGCATCATTTATGGGGGAACCACCAAAACCAGAACCCTCCTAAAACACCCCAATCCACCTGTCCAAATAATCCCAATGCATCATTTATGGGAGAACCACCAAAACCAAATTCCTCTTTAAACAAACCCAATCTATCTATCCAAAATGATCTCAGTGCATCATTTATGGGGGAACTCTCGTTACCCCATTCTCACCCCCAAACCAAAATTTTCAAAAAAAACAAAAAACATTTTCATTCAAAGTTTACTTTCTACCAAAATTTACCAAAAACATTCAAATAACCAAAGTTTTCCAAAACATTTAAATAACCAAAATTTACCAAAAACATTCAAATAACCAAAATTTACCAAAACATTCAAATAACCAAATTTTTCAAAAAACATCCACATAATCAAAAATCACAAAAAATTGAATAAAGTTTTATCCTTTTAAAAGTTTTTATAAAACCATGTGATTAACATCTTCTTGACTAAATTTTCAGTTACTTATGCTCGATGAATGTTCTCAGTTATATTGATTCTTAATTAAAGAGAAGGTTCAAATTTCAAACATTTTTGTTATGTACATTCTCCTATTCCCTTTGAATTTATTTCAATTATAACGATTTTATCTATTAAGGGACAAAAGATTAGGAGATTCAGATGAAAACCAAACCCATGTGAGAAATTGTGCCTCGTCTTTAACTGCTAAGTGGAATTCATTTCTGTGAGCAAAGGTGTTTTCATTATGACTTATAGGATTTATACTCTTATACCGTGATGCTAGTCTCATTTTTTCTTAGATATCAAAATGACCAGGGACGATACAATCATTTCCTTATATATTACACAAACTGTCTATTATATCACCTATCCCTATCCTCAATCAAACCACTTCAAAGAAAAGATTCATCATCTGGCATAACGAATCTGACAATTGAAGAAACGACAAAGTCATATCCAAGAAAACCAGAAGAAAACTCAAAATCTCAAAACGCAAAGTCATATCCAACAAATGCTGTCAACAAATCACAATTGGTAACCACATCAGATATCTTTTATACAATGTGTATTCACACAAATCAAGAAAAGATAAAGACAAAGGGGAACACTTCACCAAAGAAAAGGAAGATTTACAGCAACAATCCATCAAGACAGACATCTCTCAAAATTTTCCATACAAACGGATTCTCAAATGCTTTATCAAATACAACTGTCAAAACCGAAGATTTACGAGGATACTGTAGCCTTCATAATTGAATATTCTTAGTTGCAAACTGCACTATGAATATTTCTAAACCCCTCTACATGTATTTCCCGAAAGAGAGAGAGTGAACATCAATGGCATGAATGAAGAAACCCTCATAGTAATACCGAAACCAATCTTATGTGATTGATTATCTAATATGAAGACCAAGTGACTAAAGTATATAGGTATAAATCCACATTAAGCATAAGTCAACACCTTCAAACTGAGAGATATCACTCATCTGTAGTGATTATACACTAGTTCTGCACCCAGAACAACCAAAACACCTCAGTCAAGTGTGAGCTATACCTATGAGAGTTCATCTGAATCGACCTATTAAGATCACTTGTCATCTTTATAAATGCTATAAAATCTTAAGGAATATAATGAAAATACATATACAAATATCTTTTGATAATTGAACATGAAACCTTGATTCAGAAACAAATATTCTTGACAAACATTTTTCAAAACATAAGTAAAACTAGTCACACTTTTTTTCAACAAGTGATATGGTTTTATAAATGTTTTATCCAAATTTCAAGAATTTTCAAACTTACCTTTTAATCTGTCCTTATTTCAGTAATGATCACATAGGGGGAAATTGTTGAAAAATATATTTTTGTATGTGACCATCACTGAAATAAGATGAACTGTTTTTATTTTATCTGACAAATATTATCAGTTTATTTCAGGTTGCGTGAATTCGAGATAAAAAACAAGAATAAATCAAGACCCAAGAAACTTTGAGAAAACAACAAAACTTGAGGAAGTGATGCTATGAACCAAAGAGCAAAAATATCACCCAGCTACAGCAATCGCGACCCGACAGTCACACATGTCGCGACGCGAAGAAGAACAAAACACAATGGTCCAGATGGTACAGCAATCGCGACGCGACGGAAGGACTGGTCGCGACACGAAGCCCCAAACGCGACAATACCAACTTCTTGATCGCGAGACTACCAACCAACGCACTAGCCAGACCAGTGGCCGACCAAAAGCAACACGACAGTGCACCCTCGCGACGCGACGACAAGATGGTCGCGACGCGAACGCTGTATTTCAGCAACTATAAATAAGAAGCTAACCTCTTGCCATTAGTGTGCAAAAAAACCTTACACCACACCATACCCATTCAAGCACCAATACATCAAGATTACCCCACGTCCAAAGAGCAAAAATCCTGCCAAAACTCTCTAGAAAACTCTTTTCAACCAAAGAAAATCCACGTCCAAACAAACACCAAACAAAACCGCTACACCCATACTCTACCCGACACCAAACAAAACCTCTACCCAACACCATACAAAACCTCTACCCAACACCAAACAAAACCTCTACCCTACACAAAAAAACAAAACCTCTACCCGACACCAAACTTCAAACCTCTAAACAACCTCAACCCGAATACCAAACTACAAAACCTACACACCCTCTACCAAATACATACACCACGAAAACTAAACCACAAAAACCCCGTGCATCTCAATTAAACCGACACCAAAAACCTATTTCACCAAACACCAAAAACTACCAAACCTCATCCTACCGTAAAGAACAAGAATCGACGCTTCAAAGAAAACACCATCTTCCTCAGCTATCGATAAGTTCTTTTGAAATTATCTGTGTCGTTATTGATTTATTTAAACTGTTATAAATCAACTGTACCAAATATCCAAGACATACGAATTGAACCTTGACAACGAAAACATATGTGGACTGTATTTTAACCGAGACATCTAACTTCTAACTTCTAACTTCTAACCTTTTTATTTATTGTAAAAACACTTTATCGTTGATAATGGCATTTATTACATCTAACCTCTAACTTCTAACATTTACTTTATTTACCGCTTTCTGTCCATTTAAATACTGTCTAGTTTAGATTTACCGCTTTATTTTATTTATTTATAGCTTTCAGTAACTTAATTTTAGTTAATATTTATTCCGCAACTCTTATTTATTCCGCATATTATAGCTAAAATACATATCTGTCACACAGTAATCGACTTAAAAACCTTATTCGTGGAGATCATTTATCGTATTTTCAACAGGGTGTTGCGGAAATTGGAGTGATCTTGAAGACTTAAAGCTAGAAATCGGATTATAGCCTTTGAATTGAAGGTTTTGAAGCTTTGAAAGTAAGTATTTCAAGTTCTAGCTTAATTTGTTCTTGGTGGGTTTTTGTGGGTAAACTGAAATCTGCAATTTCAGTGAAGTCCATGGAGTTCTCACATGATTTCTGGGTTTAAACATGTTCATATGATAAGAACATGACATTGAAACCATTGAAATTGATGAATTTGAAGTTTTGGGGTTTTTGGAACTAAGAACCCTAATTCTTCCTTTTGATTGATTGAGTTGGTTTCAATGGATGAAAACCTTGTATTAATGGAGAGTTTTAGCTTGGGAATGAACCCCAAACGATTAAGAATAACAATAAGAACTTAAAATGTCAAAACTGCATGCTACAATGCAAAATCGAGACTGGTTTGGAAACTGCCCAGACGCCAGGCGCGGTGCGCCCAGATACCAGGCGTGGTGCGCCCAACTGACAAAGAGCTCAAATGTGTGAATTTTCGCTAGGCTTGTCCGATTTACATCAAACTTGAACCATAAGTCCATAATGGTTTGAAAAGTCCTGGAAAAATATTAAACTGAGTTTTCGACTCCTCGGGGGCACTGTAGATCAATACAGATGCGTCGGTAAAACGTATAATTTGTGAAAAGATGGTAAATGGAAAGTTTATCATCTAGACATTGTTTGTAGTGTTACAATATTGAACTCTTGTGTATTAGAGTCAATTAAAATGATTGTTAACCTATAATCATTGTGAAAATGAATGAAATTATAGGTACGGGACAAGATCTTGCGGAATATATTGAAAGGCAAGAAACAACTGGAATTTAAATACAGCTAGTCTCCAGGTGAGTAATCTCACTTATATCACATATGATATGTGTTGATTGGACTGTTACAGATTGAAACAGCTTTGGGGGACGAAAACGATAATCTAAAGATATGGTGGAAAGGCAACATCGGATAAGCCGTGAGTCAATGAAATGACAAGAACGGAGCCGTGAGCCATCAATGATTATGAAATGAAATGAAATTAAATGGTGCGGCCACTTGTGGCTATGATATTGGATGTTATCCAACTGGTGCGGCCTATATGGCTATGATATTGGATGCTAAATCCAACTGGTGCGGCCTATATGGCTATGATATTGTTATATGGAAATGGTGCGGCATTATGAATATGATATCGGGTTATGATAACCAATTGGTGCGGCCTGAGGGCTATGATAAATGTTGAACTTGTTCTGGTGCGGCTTGTATAGCTACGATACATGGTGCGGCTTATATAGCTATGATATATGGTGCAGTCAATTGTGACTAAGAGGTATGGGACAGAAATGGTAATTGAGAATTTATATGTCTATTTTCTCTTGTATACATGTTGATTTATGTGGCTAACAACTTTGATTGGATCAATATGCAAATAACAGGTTAGAAATGATAATTGTCCTTGAAATTAAATGGTTCGGTCTTAGGACCATGATTTTAGGTTATTAAACCTAAATTGGTGCGGCATTCGGGCTATGATCTAAACAAAGAAACTGTTGGTGCGACCTTAGGGCTATGATCTGAACATGTTAAATGTTTTGGTGCGGTCTATATGACTATGATATATGGTGCGGTCAACGATGACTATGATTTGTGGGACAAAACTGTTTTGAGAGATTAATTGTTATTATTCTCTTATATATGTGTGACGTTATTTGCAGATATGATTACTCACTGAGCTTTATAGCTCACATTATCTGTTAAATGTCCCTGCAGGTTAGCATGATCCTGATAAGGGATAAGATAGAGTCCGTGACTAAAGAAGTGGGACTTATAGATGCTGTCAGTAGCAGCCCGGCTTCAAAGGAGATTATGGTATTTTATACTCTCCTTGATACACTTGTACCCATTTTAAATAAAATATACCCCTTTCGTTATGGTTTTATGTATTGAAATCGTTATTTTAAAATGAAAATTTTTCAGGGGTATTTTGTTTTAAAAGCCGGGTGTTACAAGTTGGTATCAGAGCCGTGGTTTAAGTGAACTAGGTGTCTATAGAGTAGATTCCTGGACTTAAACCTTGAGATAGTAGACATGATGTATAGTTAGGTGTATATAAGTTGTTATTATACATATATAACCTAACTGTTGTCGACTTCCAACGTGTAAGAAGTATGAGCATCGAATCTTATTGGGCGGAACTTAGGGCGTGGAGCTTTTAGTGGTGGACCAGCCCTTTCTCAAGGCTCTATTGAACGAGGGGCAAAGAGACAAGTAGTATAAAATCCACATGACAAGCAATAATAGCTGAAATGGTCAGAAAAATTGTTGCTCACCCTGACTGATATTCAAGGTGAAAGAAAGGTAGTTGAGACTACAAGAAAAACAGAAAAATATTAATGGACGCTTCAGGAGAAGTTGCCATGAACTGGGTCTAACCTTAAAGGGAAGGGACCAAAACGGAGCAACTATGTAGTGTAAAAGTGCAGTAGAAGCACTCAGAAAATTTGTAGAGTTGTGACTCTACCGCTGAATTACTGAAATTGTAGAAAACAGGAGCATATTGCTCGAGCTGTTGGATGGAACGGAAGTGTGTCTAGCGCGGAGCTATAGATCACTTTCCCTACAAAATGTTCACATGCTAAATGTGAAGTAACGGGGGATAAACTCAGGAAAGAACGGGAAGGAAAGAAGAAATGAACGGTCAAAAAGGACCAGTGATACCATGAGCATTCCAGCAGACTGTGGAAAAAGCTCGTGAGTAGACTGATATGGTCTCAGATATCTATTGTTTTGAATATAATCCCCGTGTATGTTTTATTTGATCCATGAAGCTATGCTTTGGATCGATGACTTTGATGTCTTGTCTGAATATTTCATCAACGATTATGGATGAAATGTTGGAAGTAGCTATAGCAGTTAGCAAATATGTTCAAGATATTGAACACCTGGGAGGTTGTCTGCTTAGGATTTATGGGACCATTTTTCCCTATGAATCTGAAGCCGATAACTACCAATGAATCTGAAGAAATTGTGCATATGAATTGGTTAGCAATGAATGATGCTAACATGAATTGTAGAAAAATGAACATTATGGTTCAAAAATCAAAAATGAAACGGATGAAAATCCACGGTAAATAACCGTTGTCGAGAATATCGGTTACTTCACTTTGCTTAAACTCGGAGAAGAGTTAGTAAAGGAAGGATGTTTTAGTTGGCATATGTAGTATTGGACAAACTAAATAAAGCGGTGACAGAAGTGTAAAACTTTAAATAAATTCTTGGATGTTTCCTCTAAAGAACTTCCAGAATTTCCGCCAGATTGATGAGAACAGTTTATGATTAAACTGGTTTTGGGAGCCGCCTTTGTTATTCAGTCTCTATACTGATTAGCATTTGCAGAGATAGCAGAGTGAGAAAACAATTAGAAGAAATTGTTTTGAATCGGGGTCTCATATGGCCGAATGTGTCATCATGTGGAGCCCTATCTGATATTCTCAAAACCAGAACAAATATGATGTACAGTCGTGCTAAATATTGGAGTTACTTCGTAGAGAAAAATAATATGTGAAGTTTTCCAAGTATGAAATTTGGCTAAAAGAAGTTTCAATTCTTTGGGCATGTTAACAATGCCAAAGATGTTAAAGTAGATCTAATGGCAATGATGCTGTGATAAAATGGGAATCGCTTGGGGAATCTGACTAAAATTGTAGTTTCCTTGGATTGGCGGGTTATTATAGGAGAGTTGTAGAAAACTGCTCCTTGATTGCTGTCTAGTTGACTAAAGTTGACCAATAAACGGGAAAAGTTTAAGTGGATAGAAAGACCACATGTAACTTTTCAAAGATTGAAATAAACCTTATGTGAAACTCTGACGTTAGCGTTGATGCTATGCGGATAAGATAAATTGGATTATAGAAATGCATCCAGAACATTGCAGTAGCAATTATGAATCTGGCATTGAAGCTTTGGAAACACTATCTATATGGTGTAAAGCTTACTGTTTATACGGATCATAAAAGTTTGAAGTACTTAATTGATCATAAAGAAGCTAAATGTGAGATAGTAAAGATAGATGGGTTACTTAAAGATTTTGGTTATGAAACCTTGTACCATCTCAGAAAGGGGGATGTGGTTATAGATGCCTTGAATTAGAAAGAGTATCTCTTGAAAGATACAACCACATGCGTGAGTGTGGCGAATTGATTACCTGAGTTGATTCGGGTAGCACAGAAAGAAGTGCGCAAGTATGAAAACGTGAAAAGTGAATGAATGACTGGCTATTGAAAGAAGCTAGTTAGAAACTCACAGTGATTGAAAACCCTTGGTGGTAATGTATGTGGGTTCCAAATCGAGCGAGATATGAAATTTGTCTTTAAAAGATGTATATTGTAGTAGATATACAGTATACCCTGGGCAGAACCAAACTGTATAGGATGATAAAACCTATGTATTGGTGGCCGGGACTGAAGAAAGATATTGAAAGATACGTGAAAAGTATTTAACTTGTACGCAAAGTAAAGTCAAACCGTTAGAAACATATGAAGAAATTTACCCGTTGTTGGTCCCAAAGAAGAAATGGGACGATATTATTATAGACTTTGTATTAAAGTCTTCGCAAGTACCGCATGGGTATGATACTATATGAGTGATAATAGACCGGTTGGTGAAACCAGCGTAAATTTGTACCGTCTAGGGAAGAAATTAAGATCGAAAAGTAGCGAAAAGCTATATAGATAAAGTAATTTGTCGACGTGAGTTACCGGTGTTGACTGTATCGGGTCGAGATAATAGAATTATTCGCTGATTTTAGTAAAGTTTCCAAGAAAAATTAGGTTCGGAAGTACTAATAAGTACCGTATATTATTAGCAGACTGATGGACAAGGTGAGATAATAATGCAAATATTAGAAGATATGCTTAGAACTTGCATCTTAGACTCTGGTGGAAGATGAGAATAACGTCTATCTTTGGTAGAAGTTGTAGATAATCACAAATATTATACTAGTGTTTTAATAGCTCGTATGAAGTATTGTATGGAATACCGTGCTATCCTCCGATTTATTGGATTGAAGATGTGGAAAAGCCGTTGGCTAGATCACAGATTTATGGTACAAACTGAAGAGAAGACTAGAAACTGTTTTGGGACAGGAAGGAAAGTCGAATCCTTGTTTTATTAGACTTTTCCATATGTCCCGGAGAGTAAGAATTGTGATGTATTAATCAAAGTTTCTTGATGAACTTCAAGATAGTTATAATGTTTTCCAGGAATTCCATTCTTGAAGACATTGAATGATGAATTCTAAATAATACCTCTTGCTGAAATTCAGGTAAATGAGAAGTTAAGGTACCCGGGACAACCCAAGAAGGTGTTTGACCGGAAGATAAGACAGCTGCGAAATACGAAGATTAGTATGGTTAAAGTGCTTTGGCAATACTATAGAGGTTTCCATATGATATGGGAGACCGAAATTGTAATGAAATAGAAATACCCTCAACTCTCTGTATGATTTCGGGGATGAAATCTTTTGAAGGAGGGGAGAATTTGTAACGCCAAGACATGTTTTATTATGTAAATATAATAAAACGGTAAATTGGTCATTTTACCTTAGAAGGGTAATTTGGTCTTTTGGACAGAAAAGGATTTGGTTTGTAATAATATTTTGAGTTGTGGACTTAAAATGTTATAAAAACTAGTTTTTGTCATAAACTTTGTTAATTGTGGCAAAAGTTCAATAAATGCAACTCCAGGGACTAGTTTGTAATTTCTGGAGGTATAAATAGTGGGAAGGTTCTCCCACATGTGCAGAATTTTTGAGAGCTACGGGAGGGTTTTCATTGTACGGGTATTGCGGAAATTGTAGTGATCTTGAAGACTTAAAGCTAGAAATCGGATTATAGCCTTTGAATTGAAGGTTTTGAAGCTTTGAAAGTAAGTATTTCAAGTTCTAGCTTAATTTGTTCTTGGTGGGTTTTTGTGGGTAAACTGAAATCTGCAATTTCAGTGAATTCCATGGAGTTCTCACATGATTTCTGGGTTTAAACATGTTCATATGATAAGAACATGACATTGAAAGCATTGAAATTCATGAATTTGAAGTTTTGGGGTTTTTGGAACTAAGAACCCTAATTCTTCCTTTTGATTGATTGAGTTGGTTTCAATGGATGAAAACCTTGTGTTAATGGAGAGTTTTAGCCTGGGAATGAACCCTAAACGATTAAGAACAACAATAAGAACTTAAAATGTCAAAACTGCATGCTACAATGCAAAATCGCGATTGGTCTGGAAACTGCCCAGACGCCAGGCGCGGTGCGCCCAGATACCAGGCGCGGTGCGCCCAACTGACAAAGAGCTCAAATGTGTGAATTTTCGCTAGGCTTGTCCGATTTACCTCAAACTTGAACCATAAGTCCATAATGGTTTGAAAAGTCCTGGAAAAATGTTAAATTGAGTTTTCGACTCCTCGGGGGCACTGTAGATCAATACGGATGTCACGGTAAAACGTATAATTTGTGAAAAGATGGTAAATGGAAAGTTTATCATCTAGACATTGTTTGTAGTGTTACAATATTGAACTCTTGTGCATTAGAGTCAATTAAAATGATTGTTAACCTATAATCATTGTGAAAATGAATGAAATTATAGGTACGGGACAAGATCTTGCGGAATATATTGAAAGGCAAGAAACAATAGGAATTTAAATGCAGCTAGTCTCCAGGTGAGTAATCTCACTTATATCACATATGATATGTGTTGATTGGACTGTTACAGATTGAAACAGCTTTGGGGGACGAAAACGATAATTTAAAGATATGGTGGAAAGACAATATCGGATAAGCCGTGAGTCAATGAAATGACAAGAACGGAGCCGTGAGCCATCAATGATTATGAAATGAAATGAAATTAAATGGTGCGGCCACTTGTGGCTATGATATTGGATGTTATCCAACTGGTGCGGCCTATATGGCTATGATATTGGATGCTAAATCCAACTGGTGCGGCCTATATGGCTATGATATTGTTATATGGAAATGGTGCGGCCTTATGGCTATGATATCGGGTTATGATAACCAATTGGTGCGGCCTGAGGGCTATGATAAATGTTGAACTTGTTCTGGTGCGGCTTGTATAGCTACGATACATGGTGCGGCTTATATAGCTATGATATTTGGTGCAGTCAATTGTGACTAAGATGTATGGGACATAAATGGTAATTGAGAATTTATATGTTTATTTTCTCTTGTATACATGTTGATTTATGTGGCTAACAACTTTGATTTGATCAATATGCAAATAACAGGTTAGATATGATAATTGTCCTTGAAATTAAATGGTGCGGTCTTAGGACCATGATTTTAGGTTATTAAACCTAAATTGGTGCGGTCTTCGGGCTATGATCTAAACAAAGAAACTGTTGGTGCGGCCTTAGGGCTATGATCTAAACATGTTAAATGTTTTGGTGCGGTCTATATGACTATGATATATGGTGCGGTCAATGATGACTATGATTTGTGGGACAAAACTGTTTTGAGAGATTAATTGTTATTATTCTCTTATATATGTGTGACGTTATTTGCAGATATGATTACTCACTGAGCTTTATAGCTCACATTATCTGTTAAATGTCCCTGCAGGTTAGCATGATCCTGATAAGGGATAAGATAGAGTCCGTGACTAAAGAAGTGAGACTTATAGATGCTGTCAGTAGCAGCCCGGCTTCAAAGGAGATTATGGTATTTTTTACTCTCCTTGATACACTTGTACCCATTTTAAATAAAATATACCCCTTTCGTTATGGTTTTATGTATTGAAATCGTTATTTTAAAATGAAAAATTTTCAGTGGTATTTTGTTTTAAAAGCCGGGTGTTACAAGTAACTAATTTTACAATTTTTCCCGAGATACGCGTATCTTACTACAGTACCCTCGGGAGGTCGTATTTTAGTTCCGACACTTTTCTATGGAGTCTTAGGCCATATTAGACTTGTGTTTCAAATTTGGAGTTAATTGGACAAGTCTAGCTCAAATTCCAAAAATCAAGTTTTGACATAAAATTGTTATTTGGCCACTGCCGCTACAGTGATTTTTCCGCGAGGTCGGATTACGAATTTAACAATTTTCCATATGATGTCATACCATTTTAAGGCTATGGTATGAGTTACTGACCAAACGGACAAGCCTAATATCGAGTTCAAGTCTTAAAAATTGGACAGAAGCGAAACACTCCTGCTGCCGTGAGGTCGCGTCGCGACCTAGCTACAGTCGCGTCGCGATCGCTGAGTACGTTGCTATATTTGACGTTTTTTCCAAACTGCAGCTCCACTATTCACCCCATTAAGCTCTTAATATTTAAGTTAATTGGTTTAGGGTCATTCCCAGGCCCTAAATACCAACTTATATCTAATTTTGATCCACAAAAACATCAAATCTTCTTTGAAATTCTTGAAAGTTCTTCCGAAAACACAATTTTTTTCACTAAAAATCGTTTTGTTGGATTTTCAAGTTTGAAACTGATTTCTTACATCATTTATATCATGTTGGACTTAACAAGACCATAAGGATCATATGAAATCAGTTTCATCTCTTTTACCTATTTCTAGGGTTCTTGAGCTAAAAACCCATTTCATCATTTTTGCATCAAGTCTTCAATTCTATGGAATTACTTGTTAATACAAGTTTCTTTCATCATTTCTAATCTATTAGACTCATCAAAATCACTTATTCTTCCAAACCCGTGACTTGATGTTCTTGAACCAAAATCACTATGTTCTTGACTTTCAGCATATTCAATGATTAGAACATGTTTACTTGATGATTTTGATCAAGATGACTTCATTAGAACTAAAATTTCTGGAAAAATTAGAAGTTAAGATTTAACTCCCGTTCAAGATGTTTGGGTGTAAAGCTTAGAATTCTTACCTCTTGGAGCTTGGAATCACCAATTCCAAGTGTTTTCCTTTGATTCTTGCAAGATATTCCAAACTCTCGTGTTCTTCCCGTGCTCACTCTCGCTCTCTTTGGAGAATTCTATAAGCTTCTTGACTCTTCTGAATGAGAGATAGATAAGTCTCTCATATTTATATTTAGTTTTTATAAAACTATTTACACTTTAACCCTTAACCTTCCAATTTCTTCACAAAAATGGTCCTAAGACCCAAAACCTTGCAAATAAAGTTCTAATAATTACTAACTTAGCTCCTTACTGAAATTTCTTAACAAAATTGTCATTTTCATGTCAAATGACCAATTTACCCTTTTTGGCCAAATTCCACTATTCACGCGTTAAAACTCCAAATTTTACATAGACTTTTATTTCTTACATTCTTATTTACAAATAGCATAATATTTTACATAATGGTCTTATAATGTGTCAAAAGACCATTTTACCCTTTTACAACTTTTTCGCGGGTTCTTACAGTCATCCCTCCTTAAGCAGATTCCGTCCTCGGAATCTTTTCGTAATCCATGAAGTCTGGATATCTTCTCTTCATCTCTCCTAGTGTCTCCCAAGTTAGGTTTGACCCTAATGGGTGCTTCCACTTGACTAAAACAATGTCAATTTCTTTATTCCTTAACTTCTTGGTCTGCATTTCTAGGATTGCTTCTGGTTCTTCAATTAGTCTGCTAGGAGTCTCCACCCTCAAGTCTGTATACGGTATCACTAACTCTTCTTTTCCAAAGTACTTCTTTAAATAACATACATGAAAGGTATCATGTATTCCACTGAGTTCTGGTGGTAACTCCAGCTTGAATGCTTGCAACCCCACTCTCTTCAGGATTCTAAAAGGTCCAATGTATCTTGGACTCAACTTTCCTCTCTTGCCAAATCTGACTACACCCTTCCACGGTGACACTTTTATCATCACTGGATCACCTTCTTGTAAATCATACGGTCTTTTCTTTAAATTGGAGTAACTCTTCTGTCAGTCTTGTGCTGCTTTCATGTTAGCCTGAATCACTCCAATCTTCTCATTGGTCACTCTAACAATTTCTGGTCCTGTCAACTTAGTCTCACCCGCCTCCAGCCAGCATAAAGGAGTTCTACACTTTCTTCCATACAATGCCTCAAAGGGTGGCATTTTAATGCTAGAATGGTAGCTATTGTTATATGCAAACTCCCCTAAGGGCAGGTGTTCATCCCAACTGCCTCCAAAATCCATCACGCATGATCGTAGCATGTCTTCTACTGTCTGAATCGTTCGTTCACTCTGACCATTCGTTTGTGGATGATACGCTGTACTTAGCTGAATTCTCGTCCCCATTTTCTCTTGTAAAGCTCTCCAAAAGTTAGAGGTAAATCTGGGGTCTCTGTCTAACACGATGGACAACGATGCACCATATCTTCTTAATACTTCATCTATGTACAACTGGGCTAACTTCTCCAATGGAGTAGTTTCTTTTATGGCTAGAAATAGTGCACTCTTGGTCAACCTGTCCACTATGACCCATATACTATCACATCCTCTTCTCGTTCATGGTAACCTGACAATAAAGTCCATGGTTACATCTTCCCACTTTCCAGCTGGAATGTGTAATGACTGAGCATCTCCATGCGGGACTTGATGTTCTGCCTTGACTTGTGCACAAATGACACACTTGGAGATGTACTTAGCTATTCTCTTCTTCATTCCAGGCCACCAATATTGTCTTTTTAGATCTTGGCAAGTCTTGGTACTCCCTGGATGTATGGAATACTTTGACTTATGCGACTATTCTAGAATCAGCTTTCTCAATCCTCCTGCCTTCGGTACCCAAATGCGGTTTCTGAAAGTCTTCAACCCTTGACTGTTGGTTTCAAACTGCATGTCTTTTCCTAGTTTCTCATCTTTCAAGTCTCCACTTTCTTCAACTTTCTGCTGAGCTGCTTTAATCTGCTCTATAATACTGGACACTAGCTCTATGCGCATCGATCTTGCCTTGATTCTTTTCTCAGGAGCTTTTCTACTCAAAGCATCTGCTACTACATTTGCTTTACCTGGATGGTATACAATGTCGCAATCATAATCACTGATCAACTCTAGCCATCTACTCTGTCTCATGTTCAACTCTTTTTGAGTGAACACATACTACAAACTCTTGTGATCGGTAAATAGCTTGCATTTTGTACCATACAAGTAATGTCTCCAAATCATCAAGGCAAATACGATCGCTGCAAGCTCTAAATCATGGGTAGTATATTTTGTCTCTGGATCTTTCAACTGTCTGGAAGCGTATGCTATAACCTTCCCTCTCTGCATCAATACACAGCCAAGCCCCCGATACGAGGCATCGCTGCACACTTCAAAGTCTTCTGTCCCATCTGGTAACGCAAGGACAGGCGCGTTACACAACTTCTCTTTTAATGTAGCAAAAGCTCTTTCTTGTTCTTCTTGCCATCTGAATTTCTCTTCTTTCCGGTTTAGTCGTGTAAGTGGCACTACTATACGGGAGAAATCTTGAATAAATCTCCGATAATACCCGGCAAGTCCGAGAAAACTTCTAACTTCAGTGGGCGTCTTGGGAGGTTCCCATTTCATCACTGCTTCAACTTTTGATGGATCAACTTTTATACCTTGGATAGAAACAACATGTCCAAGGAACTGCACCTCTCGCATCCAAAACTCGCACTTAGAGAACTTTGCATATAGCTGTTCTCGCTTCAAAGTCTCAAGCACTGTTCGCAGGTGGCTTGCATGCTCTTTTCTATTCTTTGAATATATCAGTATGTCATCGATGAACACTATAACAAATCGGTCTAGGAACGGTTTACAGACTCGATTAATTAAGTCCATAAAAACCGTTGTTGCATTGGTAAGACCGAATGGCATGACTAGGAACTCGTAATGCCCGTATCGAGTACGGAACGCTGTCTTCTCCGCATCACTCTCTTTCACCCTGACTTGGTGATATCCGGATCTCAAATCAATCTTTGAGAAATAATCTGCACCTTGTAGCTGATCAAATAAATCGTCTATTCTGGGCAACGGGTAACGATTCTTGATAGTAATCTTGTTCAATTCTCTGTAATCAATGCACATACGCATTGATCCATCTTTCTTCTTTACAAATAGAACTGGAGCACCCCACGGAGAAGAACTAGGCCTAATAAAGCCTTTGTCTAATAACTCTTGTAACTGGGACATTAATTCCCGCATTTCTATCGGTGCTAACCGGTACGGTGCTCGTGCTATTGGGGAAGCTCCTGGAACAAGATCTATCCGGAACTCAAATTGTCTTTCTGGTGGCATGCCAGGTAACTCATCTGGGAAAACTTTTGGGAATTCTTTCACTACTTCTATGTCTTTATACGTCTGCTTTACTTTCTCTTCAGTCATCACGTAAGCCAGGAAAGATACACACCCTTTCCTGATACATCTTCGGGCTTTTGCCACACTAATGAGACTTGGCACATGCTTGCTTCTTTCTCCATACACGTACACCTTAGCTCCTAGGGTTTTAACAGACACCCTCTTCTGCCCACAAGCTATCTTTGCATCATTGGCGCCAAGCCAATCCATCCCAATTATCACATCAAAGGACTTAATTCCAATAGGAAGAACATTAAGTTGAAACTTCTTGCCATTGATATCAAGTTCACAATTTCGGCACATATGCTGAACTTCGACAAACTTTCCATCTGCTACTCCTACTTCAAAGATCATGTCTAGCAATTCTAATGGTACTTTCAGTCTGGCTCCGAATCCATGGGACACGAACGAATACGTAGAACCAGAATCAAGTAGCACATATGCAGGTATCAAGTTGATCAGTAGTATACCTGAGACAACATCGTGCGTCTCCTTTGCCTCCTCCCGAGTGATCTGGAAAGCTCGGGTCTTCACTTTTTGTGGCTCCGTCTTTGTCTGAGCTGTGGACACCATAGTCTCCCCTCCCTTTTTTGGGCAGTTGGAACTATAGTGCCCAATCTGGTGGCACGAAAAACACTCCACTTCACTAGCTTTCTTTGCCTTGCAGTCTTTCATTTTGTGACCAATTCCGCCACAGTTGAAACAGACACTAGACCCTGCACGGCACTTGCCACTATGTTCTCTTCCACACTTCTCACACTTCCTTACATTCCCCTATCGATTCTGACTAAGGCTTGTTTTCCCTTTCTTCTTTGAATTCCCGCTGCTACTAACTGTCTTCCTTTTGTCACTGAAGCTTGGTCTTTCGTCATTTCGACGTTTTCCAACATCTTCCACGTTACGGGCAGCAATAATAGCCCTGTCTAAGGTCTCAGCTTTCTTTACTTCCAACTCGTAATTCCATGGTAACCCCCGAACATAACGGTTAATTCGGGACCGCTCACTGGGATATGATTCCCCCACAAAAGGCAGCATGTCACAAAACTTCTTCGTACATTCATCAATCGACGAGTCTCCTTTCTTTATCATCAGGAAATCTTCGTTCATATTCTCTAGATCTCTCGTGGGACAGAATTTATCCTTAAGACACGAGACAGATTCCGCCCACGACCAACCATATACAACATCTTTTCCCAAACTCTCGTATTTGGTATTCCACCACACCAAAGCATTATCTTTCAACTGCCGGGAGGCATAGTTAACTTGGTCTTTTTCTCCACACTTGCTAGCTTGCATCACCTGTTCGATTTCCCGGATCCATCTCATTGTCACCTTTGGTTCAAAACTGCCGTGGTATTCTGGCGGTTTACAAGCCATGAAGGACTTAAAGGAACAGCCCTTCTCTTTCTTCCTGTTTTCTCCACTAACTTCCTCTTCGGTCGTCTTTTTAGAGACTTCTTGTGCGGAATGGGCACTGGGTTCACCCATTCGGCTATCTATTATGTTATTCACATCTTGCTTCAGCTCATTTCGTAAATTATTGATCAGATACTGAATTGCTTCCATAGTGACAGGTTGTGGTGGTGGGTTTGGCTCAGCCCCATCATTTCGAATAACATGTCCGGGTCCACTTCCTCTCGAAGAAGTGTGACTGCCCTCACCCCTGTCAGCTGATGGTGTCTGTCTTCCTCCTTCCATTACTATATAGATAAACAAAATTTTCTGTTTAATACACATTTCTATATAGTATTTCGTAAGCGGTAGCATGTTATCTGCCTATCTTGACTGCACTTTAGTAGCAATCATACTCACTCTATAACTTCTATAGAGCTAAGTGTACCTCTATATTACTAAGGCACCTTACTACTACTCTTGCTAGTTTAAGCCTAGGATGGTATTACAACCTAATTCGCTTAAACTATGGCTCTGATACCAAAACTGTAACACCCCTTTCTCAAACCAAATTTTAATACAGTTTATAATACAAATATCTTACAACTTGTGACTATGAAAAAGTCACTTAAATTTTTTTTTTACAAACTTTATTCTCAAGGGGTTATTACAGACTTAATACAGAAACCATAATTCAAACTTATCTGTATCTTACACTGGTCCCAACTTCAACTCCTGCTCCTTTCACCTAAGTACATAGCATTTAAAACAAAACTAATAAGTGAGACATAAAGCCTCGTGAGTAATATGGGTTTTAGACCCAAAACTTTTCTGCTCAAAACTTGAAATATAAATAAGTAAACTGCTTAGAATTTATTCTCATAATAAATCTCAAAATACTTTCTTTCTGAAAAACTGCTTCTTTTCTCAAAACTGTTTTCTTCCTTAAAACTGATTTCTTTCTTTAAAACTGCTTTCTTTCTTTCTTTCTTGTGACCAACTGAAACTCATGAATTAGTTTAGTTTAATTCATTTTACTAACTCCCCTCGCGGGAGAGAACGGATCCACCCACAAGGTTATGCTATCTCTGTCTCCCTTTTATGACTTGGAACAGATCCAAACACAAAGGGTATGCTAAGCTAGACAACTACTTCGCGACGGAAGGTACCACCCCAGTAGTGTCTTCAGATCTCCCGATTATGTGGGCGATCCTAGTCCGGACAACTGACTCTTATTACCTTCTTTGCTTTAGTTCTTATCTCATTACTTTCTTCATTACATCTCAAATTGGTCAAAAAGGGACACAATTTGTAATAAACTCAAACTCATAAACTTTATAACTCTTTATCAAAAATACTATCAAAACTAACTTCAACATCTTTAGCTCACATACGGAACTACTTTCAAAATACTTTGTAAACTACACTGCTTTAAAATCTGCTTTAAAACACTTAGCCCTTGTATAGAGCTACTTTAAAACTGTTTCCAACTTTAGTATTTAAAAGTATTTGGAAATCTCATTTTCTGAAAATATCATTTTGCTATGTACTAGAGAAATCCTCATAAAACTGACCTTGGTGTAACTACGGGTCACTAATGTGACACCCCATTTTTTTACTGTTTTCAAATACTATGGTTTTTCGTATAAATTTATGAATACAAAAATACGGTTTATCAAAAACCGATAATTTAAATGCTTAAACAGTGGGTGTACAAATCCATATCAAAACTAACCATAGTAAGCAAGAAAGGATTTAACCTTGAGTCCAAGACGGGAGCTAACTCGGGCTCCACTCTAGCTAAACTTCATCCCAATGATAGCAACTTATTTTGATCTGGAATACATGGCAAAACATAGAATACGTAAGGCAATAATGTCTCGTGAGTTACATGAGTTTTAGACTCAAACTTTTAACTTCTTTTCCAACCTTTTTATAAAACTTATGTTATAAAACATCTTTCAAAGTTTCATAATAATATCATATCATAGCTCTTTACTTTTCAAAATCATTACATATCATACATTGCATAAATATTTTCTTTCAAAACTTTATAATAGCAACATACTATAGCTCTTTACTTCTCAAAAATCATTTTATGACATACTTTACAAAAATAACATCTTCCTTACTTTCTTTGACTGGTTTTATGAGCTTACTGGATTTTTATACTTAGGGCTTTAATCACTATAAGTGATACCCAAGTCTCTATGGCTAGAAAGAACGGATCATTCCTCAGGATAGAAGTGCTGAGGCAATCTACTTCGCGATGGTGATTTTCCCCGGTAGACCCCTTACCTAACCCGGGTAGGTTGGAACATAGTTCCCTTACTAACGCTGCTTGCTACAATTTACCAGTCATATAAAAACTTGCTGCTTGCATGAACATTTCTCATAAACATATAACTTGTGGCTAGGTGCCAAACTACATCATTTTATGTCTTTATGGCTAGATGCCAAATACATAACTTTCGTTTCACATATAACATATCTTTAAAACATACTAAGCTTTATTGCAAAATATACTTCTCAACATCTTATGGCTATATGCCATTTATACTTGAAAACATATATAACTTAAAATCAAATATACTTGCACATAATTGGTTCATAGACCAACATACTTCCACACAATTGGCTCATAGGCCAAAACATAACTTCAAATATAACATTATACTTTCACAACAAGTTAGAAATAACACTTTTGCATAAAATTTCCCATATAGGAATTTTATAGAAAATCTTGAAAATACTTACTTGCCATGTACCTCAGAATGGGTAAAAAGACTGCATGTACCCACCTTATAACTCTTAAAAAGTCGTTTAGACGTCCCTCGGTTCTTTATCCTTTTGTTGTCCAATTACTTGACTTGCACCTATATATGGTATATGATACATCAATTTACATTTTTATTGACTCTATAACATGTTAGAGTCCTTATTATACCATTAATGGTCAAAACAAGTGTATAACTCTTGAATGACCAACTCTAGTTAAATTGTATTTTATACGTATTTTACTACAGTACCCTCGGAGGGTCGTATTTCGATTCCGATAATTTTATTATGAAGTTTTGGACCATATTAGACCTATATTTAAAATTTGGGGTCAAATGGACAAGTTTTGGACCAAAACTTAAAAATGGAAAATCACTTGGCAGGAGACTTGAAGCAAATCTGCATTTTCACTCTGCCGCTAGGGCGCACCGCGCCAAGGTAAGGGGCGCACCGCGCCTACTGTGCAGCAGCCCAGAATTCCCCGATTTTTATGCTACAAATTCCCATTTTCTCATATTAAGTGCTTAATATTCTTCTTAATCGATAGGGGTTTGTTCCAATATCAAAACCCTTCAATTTCTTCAAGTTTTAAACCATTAGAATCAAGTTAATCACAAGAACTCACAATCTAGGGTTCTTGATCAAAAACTCAATTCTTGAAAAATAACAACCTACTTCCATATTCTTGAATTAAGTCCTTTTAGCATGACTTACTGAAAGTGTTAAGCCATTCAAACTACATGATTCATGACTGAAATTACAAATTTCAGTTTCCATAAAACCCATCAAGACAATCTAGGTTAGAACTTGGAATACTTACCTTAGAAGCTTGGAATAACCAATTCCAAGTGTTAAACTCTTGATTCCTTGCTTCACTTCTTGATGAACTTGAAATCTCCCGTGTCTCCAGCTCTCTAGCTCTCTCTCCCGTACTCTAGAACTCTCCTCTGATATTATGTGGATTTATGAGATATTTTTCTCATTTTATAATTTTATATTTACAGTTTTGGTCCCTCTAGTTCACTACTTGAACTTTGGCCACCAAAACCAATTATCTTTTCATAGGATCAAATCTTTCACATTTTTAGTCCTAAACTATAATAAATTTTTATAATAATTTATGCATATGGACAAATGACCAATTTACCCTTTTCAAGGTAAAAGGACTAAATTATCCTCACAACCATAATTTCTCATAAATTTTACATATAACGTTAAAATTACACCTAACTTCTTCCTTTTGTTCAAAAATGGTCCAAAAGTTCACATCTTTGCAAACTAAGTTCCATTAACTACTAACTTAACATTTTCTTGACATTTTGGTCATTTCCATGCCAAATGACCATCTTGCCATTTTCGGCCATATTTCAATATTCACGCGGTAAAATTCCAACTTTCACATAAACTCTTATTTCTTATCATATTATTTTACAAATACATATTATTTTTTTTATAATAGTCTTTTAATGTGACAAAAGACCATTTTACCCTTTTTACTAGAATTAACTTTCAAAATTTTTGGTCTTTACCTTGAGTATTATCTTGAATATAAATTAAAGATTTTTGGGTCGTTACAACTACCTCCCCCTTATTGGGATTCCGTCCTCGGAATCATCACACAACTACTAAGTTAGAGGATCGCTTCTCCCTCCTTATCTAAGGCTCACAACTAGAGTTGGGTTCTTAGTAGATACTTTCTTTTTCCCAACATATAATCGTATTCTTCATTCTTTTATCTTTTAATCTTTCCTTCTATAATCGATTTTTGTTCTTTAATCAACTTTTAGTGATTCTTACTTTCAATTCTTTCAATATTACACATGAAACATATCATGACTTTTACTATTTTCTGAATTTTACTCGCATCTTAGCATCCTACAACTTTTTTATTAGAGTGAAGATATTTTCCCAGCTCAACATGTAGTATTCGTTATACTGTATCTGAACTGTTTCTGCATCTCACTTGAGCCTTTTAGTCATTCTTTCATACTTCATACTTTTTATCAAATATAACAGTCTACTTTATGATTCTTCTCACATCTTTATTAATACATGTGAGGTTATACTCATCGTATTCTATACTTATAAAATTTTCCAATTACCATTAAACATAATTATATATAATTCGTATTTATACGATTTCGTAGATACACAAAATCTTTTCTTTGTATAAATTTTGTCCCTTAATGGACATATTTCTCGAACATAACTTCTTCTTTCTTTTTAGAAGTTTTACAACTTCTTATCTTTACATAGGTGTTCTTTAGATCTTTTAGACTTCACTTTATTATTCTTTACATCTACTAGAAATTCTCAACTTATTACCGCTCATAAGGAATGCATTCCTTTGTTTTATTTCACATCCTTACTTTTCTGTTTGGGACATAATTTGTCGAATCAATATATCTTTCACCAGAACCTGCATTTCTTGTTCTGAAAATACTGCTTTTTATTTTAACAATTAGACATCTTTAGCTTTCTTTCTACATACCATACACAATATTTGACCCTTTTAAAGTTGTACAATTTTTTTTTCTATTGAAGTTGTTCTATTATTTCAGTCAACTTCCTTTTTAATCCACACTTTTACGAAAATCATTTTTCATATACTTCTTACTCATTTCCTGTACATTATATGTATTACCTTCTATAATACTTGTATTATGTCATTCTTTGCTTTTATTACTTTCACATTCAACATATTAACAACTTATATACTTCTTTCATCTTCCTTTAGTATTTATGATATTTCACTATCATTTACTCATTATACTTAATGGTATCATCTCTATTACATTTTTCATATTCTTGTGTACTCCGTGTACCATTCTCATATTCTTATTATTTGCGTTTTAGTACTTCTTTGCCAATTCTTATTTCTCACATTAGTGCTTAGTTTAGCACCTGTTCTTCTGCTTACTTTTTCCTCACGGTATTTAAATTGTGTACCATGATGGATTCGAAATTTGTTTTTCTTCAATTCACTTATGAGACTTCATACATGTTGTATACGATAATTCATATTCCCATACTACGCTTTTCATAATATTACTATCTTGTGGTGTATTTATGTTTCACAAACCACATTCATTAACTTCTTGACATATTCTTACAAGTTCTTAGTCGCATAATATACACATATGTATATACTTGATTCTCTTTTGGTTTAAGAACTTAACTAGGTATTTTTAACATTTTTTTCCCATGACGAATTCTTGACATAACTCTCAATCACCATTACCTCTCATTACTCTTTACTTGTTATAGCTAATATTAAAACAATAATTTTCTTACCTTTACATCTTTTACCATTTTTGTTATGTGTTATAAGGCTACATACCTAACACATTATGCTATTCTCTCATTTAAACTACACTTCTTTACACTATATACTTCTTTATAACATTATACATTTCATATAACACTTACTCATGCTTTTATATTTATAAACACATATAAACATATATACATTTCTTTGTATTTCATGGCTATCAGCCATGTACTAACCAATTCTCAAAATCTTTGGATTCCTTTACACATCATTTATATTCAGAAGTAGTAACTTCCTGTCTGTTTACTATAGTTCTTATCTTATCTTTAATTTTTTCGTCTAATGTAGGTTTGGACATTTACTCTTGTTCTCTACTTCATATTGATTATGACCTTTAGTCATTTTCTTTACATACTTATGGTTTTCTTCAGTTAACATACGTCATTATACTCTTTTACTACTGGTATTTCTTCTTATACTTCCTTCATTTGGTTGCGGAATTTGATTCCTTATAACCAATATATTTTCAGTATTTTTCCAGTTTCTCATCATCAGGTACTAGACCTGATATCACTTATTTTTATTTTTATTTGTCCTGGGACAACTTTAACATTCTTCCTTTAAGAAATAATTTACCAATTTACAATTCAATTGCTTCCTATATAGTCTGCTATTACTTTACATTAAATAATATTCTTTGCAGACTTTGATCCACAATTACTTATCGTTACTCCTGTTCGGGTACATCATGTGTGTGCACCTTCATTTGAATGCTACTCCTTTACGGGACAATTCGTGCCAACCACTTCTAAATCTATATGTAAATATAGCATTCACTTACCACCTCAAAATGGTTTCCATTTGTTTATGCTGTCCTTGCTTTACTTAAACTTCTTTCTTTTCGACTATGCACAGCGAAGTTATCGGACTTCTGTCCCGGTCATTCTTCATTCTTCACCTTTATTTACTCTTCAGTTATTCTGCTGCTGGTCTCTTTACTTGACTCACCACAATACTTATATCTTATTCAATTGTCCGTCTTTGGACACTTTCATTTATCTTCTTTGTTCAAATCCGACAGTTAGTCTTCCACTCTCTGCTACCATTGTCATCTTCTATCTTTATCTTTTCTCATAATTTTAATCTTATCGTTTTACAACGATATTATGCTTCCTTTATATATTTGCTGTTTATACACCTTTTAAAGAAAATTTGAAATTTAATAGTCATGCCCAAGGCACACCACCTGCTTGCATTAAACTCTTCTTTACCACTCTTTCGTTATTACAAAAATTTATATACTATTAATACATTCTGCTTATAATTTTCATCCTTCTTGTAAGAGTCTTACAACTCTCATATAGGTAATCAATTCCCCAACATTCTTCTTTAATTTGTTCTTATACATACTTCTTCTCGCCTCGATAGGCATACATTTCAATGTCTTTCAATTTGTCTAACAAGTATCAACTATCGCATTTTTTCTTTTACTTTACCATATTAAGTGGTATATATCCACTGCATTAACTTTTAGTACTTATAATCATACTTGTTCCTATTACATAGGCATATAATTCCTCTGTTCTACTTACTACTCTCTTCAAAACCTTACCTACCAGAATACCATAATTCCTTTGTGACTCCACCAGTCTCAATACATATCCTGTGATTATGATAATAAGGGCCCATATTACCATAATCACCTATACATATTGATTATGCTGTTACCACAAGGTCTCATGGGACACTGGTTCCCTTAACATATAATCATCATTATAAGTACATGGTGATCACTACTAGAAGTCTCACCACTTTATAAACATAGTGTAACGCCTGGTTTTTCATCCTGGAATTTACAAGATAATATCACCAGGGATCGTCCCATGATCCAAGCCAAGCGTTACCTATCCTGCAAAACCACATAAAACAACAGGGTAAGCTATAAAGCTTAGTGAGTAATCTAATCACCGTATGACCTATATGGTCACACACGTTACAGGATCACCGTTCCTGTCAGCTTCACAGTCCTATCCGACTCGTAATTCACACTGTGAAACTACCGTATTACCCGACGTAACTCACTATACAGTATCACCCACTGATACTCACTATTAGACTGTCCCACACAGTCTTATCTTACATCGTCACGACTCACATCTTTAGCTACTGCCATCTCTTATTTATTATTTGGTATTAGTTTTCACGAATCCTTATACCATCTCACGGTATACCCCCTCACTTAACGGCTTCCTCATACAAGTATGGTCATAGTACATCTATGATTACCTCACGTTTTGATAGTATATGGTAAATATTGCAGTCCCCTGACATGCATTATATATCATTATTTATTCACTCTTCTCAGTATCATCTTATGGTACTTTTAGGTTTATAACTTGGATTTACCCTCACGACAACACACCTGCTTCCCACACAAGTATTATTACTTTACAGCTTTATATTTCCTTTAATAATTCCAATACGGCATTCCATGATTTATCAAATAAAGAACGGCCAGGTAGAAGATTAGTTGGTATGGCAGGATCCTTTCAGCATTTTAGCCTTTTGGAAAATCCAACAATCAGATCCCAAGTAATCGGCCTAGACACCGTCCTCGTACGTAAATCAATCAGCATTACCTTTGGAACTATGAATTATTGGAAATAAATTTATTACACCCCTCGTATTTTATAGTTTAACACATATAAACTATTAAGGAGATACGGTAGCGATTACTCACCTGAGATAGGTGTTTTCTCGGAGTCCTGTCGCATTTCCCGTTCTGAACCGCTGACAGTTCCCGAGCACCTCGTTGCTAGCTACCACTCGTTTCTCACCTCCCATCATCCTCCCTCAACATATTTTCCTTACCAAAACACTCCTCTATATCGTATATGTATTTGGTGTGTGTTCTGCCTCAAAATAAGGCTGAGAACTCGTATTTATAGGCCTCCTGGACACCCGTCGCAACGCGATCCAACCCAAGATCGTGTCCCGATCTCATACGTAAGTGCTTACTTCATCACGCACTCAAATAACACTTCCGACAAAGATCGCGTCACGATCCCATACCCTGTCGCTTCGCGATCCACAAAATTTTTATAGATTATACTAGACTCAATTTGCAAACTTTGTGCACTGGTTTGAGGTCCAACCGATTTTTCTAGAATTAATTGTGATTTTTCTAAGATCGGCATACAATGCTGATTTTTATAACTAATGTTTTTCTTAGCTTATAATGACCATAATATCATTACCTGATTACACCAAATGATATAACGCTCTTACTTTTGATCTAAAATTCTATCTCGGACACGGGTGTTACAATTCTCTCCCCCTTAAAAAGATTTCGTCCCCGAAATCTCCAGCATCGACTATATTTTGTTTCTTTCACTCAACCACCCCTATTTCAACGCAATGCGGTTGCATTAGTAAACTCAAATGGGTATCACCACAATACTGGCACATTAACCACCTCTAATCAACTAGGTCAACCTATTGAGACTACAAAGTACGCGTTATGTAATCTCATACACTCACAACACAGACATCATAGATGCAAGGTACTCGTTAAGCATTGTATACTCATAATCACATATTCACCACATCATATCACAATCCCTGCTCTTCACAACCTCAACAGCTCAGCTATTTGTCCTTTCATCGACCCTTCACGATATCGAGTCACAAAAATTCACCAAACACCCAATTGCATGTGTGTTAGAACTGTCGGCCAATAAAGCCATCACAACACTTGTATGTGGTCCCACCATAATTACTGCTCATACGATTATCACAACACATATGTGGTCCCACCACATATACTAGTAATGTGGCCCCGCTAAATAAGTGGTCACAACCACAAGTACTAGCAATCCCACAGAATAAATGGTCACAACTACAGGTACCAGTGGCCCCACGGAATAAGTGGTCCCAACCACAAGTACAAGTAGCCCCACAGCATAAGTGGTCCCAACCATAGTAGCCCCACCTAATAAGTGGTCCCAACTACAAGTATAAGTGGCCCCACAAAATAAACAGCTTTTCGCTCTAAAGGCTTAACAGCTAACACACACAACTGCGCTCTGCAACCAACCTCATGACAACAAGAATCCTCATATCAGCTTCGCCTCCACATACAACTACAAAATCTCCACCCACAATATGATACCATATCCATAGTTATCACCACCTAATACCAAGGTTGTAGAAGTCGCCAGGCGGTAGGCGGGCGGTCGACTGGGGCCTAGGACTAGTCGGGTCTAAGCGAGGACTAGTCGGCGCCTAGGCGGGGAGTATTTAAAAGATAAAAATGATTAATAAAATACAGAATATAATGATATAAAATTATATATTAAATAAATTACTTGACATTTAAAGTTTGATTTACTAACCCCTTCAAATGAGCTCCAATTCCTTTCACAACCAGAGGACATGTAGCGGTTGATTCCATTGATGGTGTAACACCATTAAGTTGGAATCTGTAAAAAAAATATACAAATTCAATATACAAACATGCAATTAAGTTGGAATCTGTAATCCAAATCCAAATCCAAACATGGAACTCAATAATCAATATGGAACTGTAATATGTAATCTGTAATCCAAATCCATATGGAACTATAATATGTAATCTGTAATCCAAATCAATATGGAACTGTAATACTTTCACTAGAACTCAATAATCAATATGGAACTGTAATAATTAATATATAATATGTAATCCAAATAATAATCTGTAAATCAATAATCAAGGAACTGTAATCTGTAAATCGTAATATGTAAATCAATAATCAAAATGGAAATCACTAAATCAATAATCAAATCCAAATCCAAGCTGGAACTGTAAATCACTAAATCAATATGGAAGTGTAAATCCTTACCGTAGACATGGTCGGACAGGAGATGGAAGTCGATGATGGAGATGGAAATCGATTCAGAGGAAGCCGCAAACCAAAATCGATAATCAATAGGCGGCGCAAACTAAAACCGATAACATATGTAATCTGAAATCGAATCTTGTGTTGAACCAGAATCGCTAAATGCTAACTGATGAAGTCGAATCTTGTGTTGAACCGATAACATATGTAATTGAAATCGAATCTTGTGTTGAACCAGAATCGCTAAATGCTAACTGAAATCGAATCTTGTGTTGAACCAGAACCGATAAATGCTGATGAAGAAGAAGGAGGAAACGGAGACGGCGGATCCCGGAGGCGGAGGAACCCGGAGACGGAGGAAGCCGGAGGCAGGATGCGAAATCGATTTGGGTTCAGACAATACTTCACGTGGGAGGGAGAGAAGAGACCAATTAGGTCAAAAAAAATGAAGGGTAGTGGAAAAAAAGAGGGTTATTGAAAAAAAAAGGGGGTATTTTTGAAATTTTTTGAAGGATGCCTGTTGACTTCGTTGACCGACTGTTGACCGACTTTGACCGCCGTTTCCGCCTAGACCGAGTTTGACCGAAGTTGACTCTGCCCGACTAATTAGGCCGCCTAGTACTAAACGTAGGCAGTATTAGCCCGCCTAGCGCCTAGGCGCCGCCTAGGCGGCCGCCTAGGCCGACTTTTACAACACTGCCTAATACTCATGTATTCGTCCCCTTCTGAACCCTCTACGATATCGAGTCCCAAAGACTCAACGTACACCCTAGAACTGCCGACCGATTAGGTCATCTCAACATACACTAAATTCGTATATACTTAATTACTTCTCTGAGTAACTACTCACACTTGTCTTTTTAAACAGAAACATTTACTCTTTTGATTTCCATTAGTCATAACAATAACTTCTTTAGTCATAAAATGACTCTTTTTAAAGGATTATTCCTTTCACACTTTAGTCATAAAATAACTTTTTCAGCAAAATAACTCTTTCTTTGAAATATCTCCCTACTTGTAAAATTCTGGTCATAAAATAACCTTTACATCAGTAGAAAAAAAATCAACTATGTTCGGGAAAAATACCCCATTACATTCTTTGGTTATAAAGATAACCTCTCCTTTATTTGTTTAGTGATGATTGGATGGTCCCTGGTACTTAGACCTTAACTAAGTAAAATAGTACCCTTAATTCTTCTAGAATGGAAGGAATAAATCAATCCATTCTAGTCTATGTTTACTCAGGACATCTACCAGCTTTACTTCTCTTATGTCTCCGGTGAATTTTCCACATAATTTACTCTACCCAGTATCTCAAGTTATACTCTCCTGCTTAATATTCTGAGCCGCGTATACTTAGTACGTCGAGTCATACGTATCTGCTCAAACTTAACCTACTCAGCACTCAGAGCCGCGCATACTCTGTATGTCGAGTCATGCGTATCTGCTCAACCACTCAGCATTTAGAGCCGCGCATACTCAGTACGTCGAGTCATGCATATCTGCTCAAACTCCATCGCTCAGCACTCGGAGCCGCGCATATCCTGTACGTCGGATCATGCGTATCTGCTCAGTGCATCTTGCAAACATCTCTATGTTACTTTGTACGTCGAGCCACCCTTTATCTCTCAATTCCTCAATCCCATATTATCCACATGCTAGACTTAGACATGTCTAGTACTACCACATACCTCAATACTTGTCTCATTTAGAGATTGTATAACTCCTCACGAACTCATTTCTTATAGTTCTTACCATCTCACATCCAATCATCACATATATTTATCACTTTTTCTTTGCTATGGCTGTCGCCATATATTTTAATAAATCCACCCACCAACTCGTACTTTTAGAATTTTTATTTCAACTTATACTTTTTCAAATTTTCCAAAAATTTTCTTTCAAATCAACATTCAAAACTTTCTTATTTGACAAAATTTGCATCTGGATTTACTTTTAACACCTTTCCCGTATTTGGGAAATACCACACAAATTCACTCATTTTCTCTGGTTCTTTTTATCTCTGAAAGAGTTTACTAACATTTTTTTATTATCATGTTAGAATGACTGCTTTATCTACGTTCGACTTTTATCACAAAATGTTTGTGATTTTTTTTATATTTTAGCACACAATTCTCGTGTGTCTACTAATTTGAGTCTAGGGATCTTATCCTAGTTCACTCAAATCTTGGCTCTGATACCAACTTGTAACGCCCGGTTTTTCAGGCTGGAATTTACAAGATAATATCACCAGGGATTGTCCTATGATCCAAGCCAAGCGTTACCTATCCTGCAAAACCACATAAAACAACAGGGTAAGCTATAAAGCTTAGTGAGTAATCTAATCATCGTATGACCTATATGGTCACACACGTTACAGGATCACCGTTCCTGTCAGCTTTACAGTCCTATCCGACTCGTAATTCACACTGTGAAACTACCGTATTACCCGATGTCACTCACTATACAGTATCACCCACTGATACTCACTATTAGACTGTCCCACACAGTCTTATCTTACATCGTCACGACTCACATCTTTAGCTACTGCCATCTCTTTTTATTTATTATTTGGTATTAGTTTTCACGAATCCTTATACCATCTCACGGTATACCCCCTCACTTAACGGCTTCCTCATACAAGTATGGTCATAGTACATCTATGATTACCTCACGTTTTGATAGTATATGGTAAATATTGCAGTCCCCTGACATGCATTATATACCATTATTTATTCACTCTTCTCAGTATCATCTTATGGTACTTTTAGGTTTATAACTTGGATTTACCCTCACGACAACACACCTGCTTCCCACACAAGTATTATTACTTTACAGCTTTATATTTCCTTTAATAATTCCAATACGGCATTCCATGATTTATCAAATAAAGAACGGCCAGGTAGAAGATTAGTTGGTATGGCAAGATCCTTTCAGCATTTTAGCCTTTCGGAAAATCCAACAACCAGATCCCAAGTAATCGGCCTAGACACCGTCCTCGTACGTAAATCAATCAGCATTACCTTTGGAACTATGAATTATTGGAAATAAATTTATTACACCCCTCGTATTTTATAGTTTAACACATATAAACTATTAAGGAGATACAGTAGCGATTACTCACCTGAGATTGGCATTTTCTCGGAGTCCTGTCGCATTTCCCGTTCTGAACCGCTGACAGTTCCCGAGCACCTCGTTGCTAGCTACCACTCGTTTCTCACCTCCCATCATCCTCCCTCAACATATTTTCCTTACCAAAACACTCCTCTATATCGTATATGTGTTTGGTGTGTGTTCTGCCTCAAAATGAGGCTGAGAACTCGTATTTATAGGCCTCCTGGACACCCGTCGCAACGCGATCCAACCCCAGATCGCGTCCCGATCTCATACGTAAGTGCTTACTTCATCACGCACTTAAATAACACTGCCGACAAAGATCGCGTCACGATCCCATACCCCGTCGCGTCGCGATCCACAAAATTTTTATAGATTATACTAGACTCAATTTGCAAACTTTATGCACTGGTTTGAGGTCCAACCGATTTTTCTAGAATTAATTATGATTTTTCTAAGATCGGTATACAATGCTGATTTTTATAACTAATGTTTTTCTTAGCTTATAATGACCATAACATCATTACCTGATTACACCAAATGATATAACGCTCTTAGTTTTGATCTAAAATTCTATCTCGGACATGGGTGTTACACATAGCCTTTAATAAGTATTGGCAGTTATGGAAAATAACATATAATTTTACTAACTGTCTGATTTTTGCTCACTTTAAACGTTAGTTTAACACTTACTTCTTAGTGTTATATATCTTCATGTTTTAAATAATGCATAATGTCTTAATTATTTAAGACATCATATAGGATACTTTCATAAACTAACATTTCTATAGCATGAGTTTAAGCCTAAGAGTGGAACAAGCCAACCCTAATTCGCTTAAACTATGGCTCTGATACCAACTTGTGACACCCCATTTTTTTACTGTTTGCAAATACTATGGTTTTTCGTATAAATTCATGAATACAAAAATACGGTTTATCAAAAACAGATAATTGAAATGCTTAAACAGTGGGTGTACAAATCCATATCAAAACTAACCATAGTAAGCAAGAAAGGATTTAACCTTGAGTCCAAGACGGGAGCTAACTCGGGCTCCACTCCCGCTAAACTTCATCCCAATGATAGCAACTTATTTTGATCTGGAATACATGGCAAAACATAGAATACGTAAGACAATAATGTCTCGTGAGTTACATGAGTTTTAGACTCAAACTTTTAACTTCTTTTCCAACCTTTTTATAAAACTTATGTTATAAAACATCTTTCAAAGTTTCATAATAATATCATGTCATAGCTCTTTACTTTTCAAAATCATTACATATCATACATTGCATAAATATTTTCTTTCAAAACTTTATAATAGCAACATAATATAGCTCTTTACTTCTCAAAAATCATTTTATGACATTCTTTACAAAAATAACATCTTCCTTACTTTCTTTGACTGGTTTTATGAGCTTGCTTGCTTTTTATACTTAGGGCTTTAATCACTATAAGTGATACCCCAAGTCTCTATGGCTAGAAAGAACGGATCATTCCTCACCATAGAAGTGCTGAGGCAATCTACTTCGCGATGGGGATTTTCCCCAGTAGACCCCTTACCTAACCCGGGTAGGTTGGAACATAGTTCCCTTACTAACGCTGCTTGCTACAATTTACTAGTCATATAAAAACTTGCTGCTTGCATGAACATTTCTCATAAACATATAACTTGTGGCTAGGTGCCAAACTACATCATTTTATGTCTTTATGGCTAGATGCCAAATACATAACTTTCGTTTCACATATAACATATGTTTAACATATCTTTAAATCATACTAAGCTTTATTCCAAAATATACTTCTCAACATCTTATGGCTATATGCCATTTATACTTGAAAACATATATAACTTAAAATCAAATATACTTGCACATAATTGGTTCATAGACCAACATACTTCCACACAATTGGCTCATAGGCCAAAACATAACTTCAAATATAACATTATACTTTCACAACAAGTTAGAAATAACACTTTTGCATAAAATTTCACATATAGGAATTTTATAGAAAATCTTGAAAATACTTACTTGCCATGTACCCCAGAATGGGTAAAAAGACTGCATGTACCCACCTTATAACTCTTAAAAAGTCGTTTAGACGTCCCTCGGTTCTTTACCCTTTCGTTGTCCGATTACTTGACTTGCACCTATATATAGTATATGATACATCAATTTACATTTTTATTGACTCTATAACATGTTAGAGTCCTTATTACCATTAATGGTCAAAACAAGTGTATAACTGTTGAATGACCAACTCTAGTTAAATTGTATTTTATACGTATTTTACTACAGTACCCTCGGAGGGTCGTATTTCGATTCCGATAATTTTTTATGAAGTTTTGGACCATATTAGACCTATGTTTAAAATTTGGGGTCAAATGGACAAGTTTTGGACCAAAACATAAAAATGGAAAATCACTTGGCAGGAGACTTGAAGCAAATCTGCATTTTCACTCTGCCGCTAGGGCGCACCGCGCCAAGATAAGGGGTGCACCGCGCCTACTGTGCAGCAGCCCAGAATTCCCCGATTTTTATGCTACAAATTCCCATTTTCTAATATTAAGTGCTTAATATTCTTCTTAATCGATAGGGGTTTGTTCCAATATCAAAACCCTTCAATTTCTTCAAGTTTTAAACCATTAGAATCAAGTTAATCACAAGAACTCACAATCTAGGGTTCTTGATCAAAAACTCAATTCTTGAAAAATAACAACCTACTTCCGTATTCTTGAATTAAGTCCTTTTAGCATGACTTACTGAAAGTGTTAAGCCATTCAAACTACATGATTCATGACTGAAATTACAAATTTCAGTTTCCATAAAACCCATCAAGACAATCTAGGTTAGAACTTGGAATACTTACCTTAGAAGCTTGGAATCACCAATTCCAAGTGTTAAACTCTTGATTCCTTGCTTCACTTCTTGATGAACTTGAAATCTCCCGTGTGTCTCTCTAGCTCTCTCTCCCGTACTCTCGAACTCTCCTCTGATATTATGTGGATTTATGAGATATTTTTCACATTTTATATTTTTATATTTACAGTTTTGGTCCCTCTAGTTCACTACTTGAACTTTGGCCACCAAAACCAATTATCTTTTCATAGGATCAAATCTTTCACATTTTTAGTCCTAAACTATAATAAATTTTTATAATAATTTCTGCATATGGTCAAATGACCAATTTACCCTTTTCAAGGTAAAAGGACTAAATTATCCTCACAACCATAATTTCTCATAAATTTTACATATAACGTTAAAATTACACCTAACTTCTTCCTTTTGTTCAAAAATGGTCCAAAAGTTCACATCTTTGCAAACTAAGTTCCATTAACTACTAACTTAACATTTTCTTGACATTTTGGTCATTTCCATGCCAAATGACCATCTTGCCCTTTTCGGCCATATTTCACTATTCACACGGTAAAATTCCAACTTTCACATAAACTCTTATTTCTTATCATATTATTTTACAAATACATATTTTTTTATAATAGTCTTTTAATGTGACAAAAGACCATTTTACCCTTTTTACTAGAATTAACTTTCAAAATTTTTGGTCGTTACCTTGAGTATTATCTTGAATATAAATTCAAGATTTTTGGGTCGTTACAACTAAGCTTCTCGTACACCCTTCCCTTTTCCGTGCTCAACAATGTTCGAAGCACCACCTATACAAGTAGTATATATATTTAATAAATGCATACTACAACTGACTCTATAGTTCTAAGGTCTCATATAATACAACTTCAGGTCATAACAAGTGTATAACCTTCAATAATGTAACGCCAAGACATGTTTTATTATGTAAATATAATAAAAGGGTAAATTGGTCATTTTACCTTAGAAGGGTAATTTGGTCTTTTGGACAGAAAAGGATTTGGTTTGTAATAATATTTTGAGTTGTGGACTTAAAATGTTATAAAAACTAGTTTTTGTCATAAACTTTGTTAATTGTGGCAAAAGTTCAATAAATGCAACTCCAGGGACTAGTTTGTAATTTCTGGAGGTATAAATAGTGGGAAGGTTCTCCCACATGTGCAGAATTTTTGAGAGCTACAGGAGGGTTTTCATTGTACGGGTGTTGCGGAAATTGGAGTGATCTTGAAGACTTAAAGCTAGAAATCGGATTATAGCCTTTGAATTGAAGGTTTTGAAGCTTTGAAAGTAAGTATTTCAAGTTCTATCTTAATTTGTTCTTGGTGGGTTTTTGTGGGTAAACTGAAATCTACAATTTCAGTGAATTCCATGGAGTTCTCACATGATTTCTGGGTTTAAACATGTTCATATGATAAGAACATGACATTGAAACCATTGAAATTGATGAATTTGAAGTTTTGGGGTTTTTGGAACTAAGAACCCTAATTCTTCCTTTTGATTGATTGAGTTGGTTTCAATGGATGAAAACCTTGTGTTAATGGAGAGTTTTAGCCTGGGAATGAACCCCAAACGATTAAGAACAACAATAAGAACTTAAAATGTCAAAACTGCATGCTACAATGCAAAATCGCGACTGGTCTGGAAACTGCCCAGACGCCAGGCGCGGTGCGCCCAGATACCAGGCGCGGTGCGCCCAACTGACAAAGAGCTCAAATGTGTGAATTTTCGCTAGGCTTGTCCGATTTACCTTAAACTTGAACCATAAGTCCATAATGGTTTGAAAAGTCCTGGAAAAATATTAAATTGAGTTTTCGACTCCTCGGGGGCACTGTAGATCAATACGGATGCCTCGGTAAAACGTATAATTTGTGAAAAGATGGTAAATGGAAAGTTTATCATCTAGACATTGTTTGTAGTGTTACAATATTGAACTCTTGTGCATTAGAGTCAATTAAAATGATTGTTAACCTATAATCATTGTGAAAATGAATGAAATTATAGGTACGGGACAAGATCTTGCGGAATATATTGAAAGGCAAGAAACAACTGGAATTTAAATACAGCTAGTCTCCAGGTGAGTAATCTCACTTATATCACATATGATATGTGTTGATTGGACTGTTACAGATTGAAACAGCTTTGCGGGACGAAAACGATAATCTAAAGATATGGTGGAAAGACAATATCGGATAAGCCGTGAGTCAATGAAATGACAAGAACGGAGCCGTGAGCCATCAATGATTATGAAATGAAATGAAATTAAATGGTGCGGCCACTTGTGGCTATGATATTGGATGTTATCCAACTGGTGCGGCCTATATGGCTATGATATTGGATGCTAAATCCAACTGGTGCGGCCTATATGGCTATGATATTGTTATATGGAAATGGTGCGGCCTTATGGCTATGATATCGGGTTATGATAACCAATTGGTGCGGCCTGAGGGCTATGATAAATGTTGAACTTGTTCTGGTGCGGCTTGTATAGCTACGATACATGGTGCGGCTTATATAGCTATGATATATGGTGCAGTCAATTGTGACTAAGAGGTATGGGACAGAAATGGTAATTGAGAATTTATATGTTTATTTTCTCTTGTATACATGTTGATTTATGTGGCTAACAACTTTGATTGGATCAATATGCAAATAACAGGTTAGATATGATAATTGTCCTTGAAATTAAATGGTGCGGTCTTAGGACCATGATTTTAGGTTATTAAACCTAAATTTGTGCGGCCTTCGGGCTATGATCTAAACAAAGAAACTGTTGGTGCGGCCTTAGGGCTATGATCTGAACATGTTAAATGTTTTGGTGCGGTCTATATGACTATGATATATGGTGCGGTCAATGATGACTATGATTTGTGGGACAAAACTGTTTTGAGAGATTAATTGTTATTATTCTCTTATATATGTGTGACGTTATTTGCAGATATGATTACTCACTGAGCTTTATAGCTCACATTATCTGTTAAATGTCCCTGCAGGTTAGCATGATCCTGATAAGGGATAAGATAGAGTCTGTGACTAAAGAAGTGGGACTTATAGATGCTGTCAGTAGCAGCCCGGCTTCAAAGGAGATTATGGTATTTTATACTCTCCTTGATACACTTGTACCGATTTTAAATAAAATATACCCCTTTCGTTATGGTTTTATGTATTGAAATCGTTATTTTAAAATGAAAATTTTTCAGGGGTATTTTGTTTTAAAAGCCGGGTGTTACAAGTTGGTATCAGAGTCGTGGTTTAAGTGAACTAGGTGTCTATAGAGTAGATTCCTGTACTTAAACCTTGAGATAGTAGACATGATGTATAGTTAGGTGTATATAAGTTGTTATTATACATATATAACCTAACTGTTGCCGACTTCTAACGTGTAAGAAGTATGAGCATCGAATCTTATTGGGCGGAACTTAGGGCGTGGAGCTTTTAGTGGTGGACCAGCCCTTTCTCAAGGCTCCATTGAACGAGGGGCAAAGAGACAAGTAGTATAAAATCCACATGACAAGCAATAATAGCTGAAATGGTCAGAAAATTTGTTGCTCACCCTGACTGATATTCAAGGTGAAAGAAAGGTAGTTGAGACTACAAGAAAAACAGAAAAATATTAATGGACGCTTCAGGAGAAGTTGCCATGAACTGGGTCTAACCTTAAAGGGAAGGGACCAAAACGGAGCAACTATGTAGTGTAAAAGTGCAGTAGAAGCACTCAGAAAATTTGTAGAGTTGTGACTCTACCGCTGAATTACTGAAATTGTAGAAAACAGGAGCATATTGCTCGAGCTGTTGGGTGGAACGGAAGTGTGTCTAGCGCAGAGCTATAGATCACTTTCCCTACGAAATGTTCACATGCTAAATGTGAAGTAACAGGGGATAAACTCATGAAAGAACGGGAAGGAAAGAAGAAATGAACGGTCCAAAAGGACCAGTGATACCATGAGCATTCCAGCAGACTGTGGAAAAAGCTCGTGAGTAGACTGATATGGTCTCAGATATCATTGTTTTGAATATAATCCCCGTGTATGTTTTATTTGATCCATGAAGCTATGCTTTGGATCGATGACTTTGATGTCTTGTTTGAATATTTCATCAACGATTATGGATGAAATGTTGGAAGTAGCTATAGCAGTTAGCAAATATGTTCAAGATATTGAACACCTGGGAGGTTGTCTGCTTAGGATTTATGGGACCATTTTTCCCTATGAATCTGAAGCCGATAACTACCAATGAATCTGAAGAAATTGTGCATATGAATTGGTTAGGAATGAATGATGCTAACATGAATTGTAGAAAAATGAACATTATGGTTCAAAAATCAGAAATGAAACGGATGAAAATCCACGGTAAATAACCGTTGTCGAGAATATCGGTTACTTCACTTTGCTTAAACTCAGAGAAGAGTTAGTAAAGGAAGGATGTTTTAGTTGGCATATGTAGTATTGGACAAACTAAATAAAGCGGTGACAGAAGTGTAAAACTTTAAATAAATTCTTGGATGTTTCCTCTAAAGAACTTCTAGAATTTCCGCCAGATTGATGAGAACAGTTTATGATTAAACTGGTTTTGGGAGCCGACTTTGTTATTCAGGCTCTATATTGATTAGCATCTGCAGAGATAGCAGAGTGGGAAAACAATTAGAAGAAATTGTTTTGAATCGGGGTCTCATATGGCCGAATGTGTCATCATGTGGAGCCCTATCTTGTTTGAAAAGAAGAAAGACAAGTTGATGTGTATGTGCATTGACTACCGAGAATCTGATATTCTCAAAACCAGAACGAATATGATGTACAGTCGTGCTAAATATTGGAGTTACTTCGTAGAGAAAATTAATATGTGAAGTTTTCCAAGTATGAAATTTGGCTAAAAGAAGTTTCAATTCTTTGGGCATGTTAACAATGCCAAAGATGTTAAAGTAGATCTAATGGCAATGATGCTGTGATAAAATGGGAATCGCTTGGGGAATCTGACTAAAATTGTAGTTTCCTTGGATTGGCGGGTTATTATAGGAGAGTTGTAGAAAACTGCTCCTTGATTGCTGTCTAGTTGACTAAAGTTGACCAATAAACGTGAAAAGTTTAAGTGGATAGAAAGACCACAGGTAACTTTTGAAAGATTGAAATAAACCTTATGTGAAACTCTGACGTTAGCGTTGATGCTAAGCGGATAAGATAAATTGGATTATAGAAATGCATCCAGAATTAACTGTAGGTGCATGACATTGCAGTAGCAATTATGAATCTGGCATTGAAGCTTTGGAAACACTATCTATATGGTGTAAAGCTTACTGTTTATACGGATCATAAAAGTTTGAAGTACTTAATTGATCATAAAGAAGCTACATGTGAGATAGTAAAGATAGATGGGTTACTTAAAGATTTTGGTTATGAAACCTTGTACCATCTCAGAAAGGGGGATGTGGTTATAGATGCCTTAAATTAGAAAGAGTATCTCTTGAAAGATACAACCACATGCGTGAGTGTGGCGAATTGATTACCTGAGTTGATTCGGGTAACACAGAAAGAAGTGCGTAAGTCTGAAAACTTGAAAAGTGAATGAATGACTGGCTATTGAAAGAAGCTAGTTAGAAACTCACAGTGATTGAAAACCCTTGGTGGTAATGTATGTGGGTTCCAAATCGAGCAAGATATGAAATCTGTCTTTAAAAGATGTATAGTGTAGTAGATATACAGTATACCCTGGGCAGAACCAAACTGTATAGGATGATAAAACCTATGTATTGGTGGCCGGGACTGAAGAAAGATATTGAAAGATACGTGAAAAGTATTTAACTTGTACGCAAAGTAAAGTCAAACCGTTAGAAACATATGAAGGAAATTACCCGTTGTTGGTCCCAAAGAAGAAATGGGACGATATTATTATAGACTTTGTATTAAAGTCTTCGCAAGTACCGCATGGGTATGATACTATATGAGTGATAATAGACTGGTTGGTGAAACCAGCGTAAATTTGTACCGTCTAGAGAAGAAATTAAGATCGAAAAGTAGCGAAAAGCTATATAGATAAAGTAATTTGTCGACGTGAGTTACCGGTGTTGACTGTATCGGGTCGAGATAATAGAATTATTCGCTGATTTTAGTAAAGTTTCCAAGAAAAATTAGGTTCGGAAGTACTAATAAGTACCGTATATTATTAGCAGACTGATGGACAAGGTGAGATAATAATGCAAATATTAGAAGATATGCTTAGAACTTGCATCTTAGACTCTGGTGGAAGATGAGAATAACGTCTATCTTTGGTAGAAGTTGTAGATAATCACAGATATTATACTAGTATTTTAATAGCTCGTATGAAGTATTGTATGGAATACCGTGCTATCCTCTGATTTATTGGATTGAAGATGTGGAAAAGCCGTTGGCTAGATCACAGATTTATGGTACAAACTGAAGAGAAGACTAGAAACTGTTTTGGGACAGGAAGGAAAGTCGAATCCTTGTTTTATTAGACTTTTCCATATGTCCCGGAGAGTAAGAATTGTGATGCATTGATCAAAGTTTCTTGATGAACTTCAAGATAGTTATAATGTTTTCCAGGAATTCCATTCTTGAAGACATTGAATGATGAATTCTAAATAATACATGTTCCTGAAATTGAGGTAAATGAGAAGTTAAGGTACCCGGGACAACCCAAGAAGGTGTTTGACCGGAAGATAAGACAGCTGCGAAATACGAAGATTAGTATGGTTAAAGTGCTTTCGCAATACCATAGATGTTTCCATATGATATGGGAGACCGAAATTGTAATGAAATAGAAAATACCCTCAACTCTCTGTATGATTTCGGGGACGAAATCTTTTGAAAGAGGGGAGAATTTGTAACGCCAATACATATTTTATTATGTAAATATAATAAAAGGGTAAATTGGTCATTTTACCTTAGAAGGGTAATTTGGTCTTTTGGACAGAAAAGGATTTGGTTTGTAATAATATTTTGAGTTGTGGACTTAAAATGTTATAAAAACTAGTTTTTGTCATAAACTTTGTTAATTGTGGCAAAAGTTCAATAAATGCAACTCCAGGGACTAGTTTATAATTTCTGGAGGTATAAATAGTGGGAAGGTTCTCCCACATGTGCAGAATTTTTGAGAGCTACGGGAGGGTTTTCATTGTACGGGTGTTGCGGAAATTGGAGTGATCTTGAAGACTTAAAGCTAGAAATCGGATTATAGCCTTTGAATTGAAGGTTTTGAAGCTTTGAAAGTAAGTATTTCAAGTTCTAGCTTAATTTGTTCTTGGTGGGTTTTTGTGGGTAAACTGAAATCTGCAATTTCAGTGAATTCCATGGAGTTCTCACATGATTTCTGGGTTTAAACATGTTCATATGATAAGAACATGACATTGAAACCATTGAAATTGATGAATTTGAAGTTTTGGGGTTTTTGGAACTAAGAACCCTAATTCTTCCTTTTGATTGATTGAGTTGGTTTCAATGGATGAAAACCTTGTGTTAATGGAGAGTTTTAGCCTGGGAATGAACCCCAAACGATTAAGAACAACAATAATAACTTAAAATGTCAAAACTGCATGCTACAATGCAAAATCGCGACTGGTCTGGAAACTGCCCAGACGCCAGGCGCGGTGCGCCCAGATACCAGGCGCGGTGCGCCCAACTGACAAAGAGCTCAAATGTGTGAATTTTCGCTAGGCTTGTCCGATTTACCTCAAACTTGAACCATAAGTCCATAATGGTTTGAAAAGTCCTGGAAAAATATTAAATTGAGTTTTCGACTCCTCGGGGGCACTGTAGATCAATACGGATGCCTCAGTAAAACGTATAATTTGTGAAAAGATGGTAAATGGAAAGTTTATCATCTAGACATTGTTTGTAGTGTTACAATATTGAACTCTTGTGCATTAGAGTCAATTAAAATGATTGTTAACCTATAATCATTGTGAAAATGAATGAAATTATAGGTACGGGACAAGATCTTGCGGAATATATTGAAAGGCAAGAAACAACTGGAATTTAAATGCAGCTAGTCTCCAGGTGAGTAATCTCACTTATATCACATATGATATGTGTTGATTGGACTGTTACCGATTGAAACAGCTTTGGGGGACGAAAACGATAATCTAAAGATATGGTGGAAAGACAATATCGGATAAGCCGTGAGTCAATGAAATGACAAGAACAGAGCCGTGAGCCATCAATGATTATGAAATGAAATTAAATTAAATGGTGCGGCCACTTGTAGCTATGATATTGGATGTTATCCAACTGGTGCGGCCTATATGGCTATGATATTGGATGCTAAATCCAACTGGTGCGGCCTATATGGCTATGATATTGTTATATGGAAATGGTGCGGCCTTATGGCTATGATATCGGGTTATGATAACTAATTGGTGCGGCCTGAGGGCTATGATAAATGTTGAACTTGTTCTGGTGCGGCTTGTATAGCTACGATACATGGTGCGGCTTATATAGCTATGATATATGGTGCAGTCAATTGTGACTAAGAGGTATGGGACAGAAATGGTAATTGAGAATTTATATGTTTATTTTCTCTTGTATACATGTTGATTTATGTGGCTAACAACTTTGATTGGATCAATATGCAAATAACAGGTTAGATATGATAATTGTCCTTGAAATTAAATGGTGCGGTCTTAGGACCATGAGTTTAGGTTATTAAACCTAAATTGGTGCGGCCTTCAGGCTATGATCTAAACAAAGAAACTGTTGGTGCAGCCTTAGGGCTATGATATGAACATGTTAAATGTTTTGGTGCGGTCTATATGACTATGATATATGGTGCGGTCAATGATGACTATGATTTGTGGGACAAAACTGTTTTGAGAGATTAATTGTTATTATTCTCTTATATATGTGTGACGTTATTTGCAGATATGATTACTCACTGAGCTTTATAGCTCACATTATCTGTTAAATGTCCCTGCAGGTTAGCATGATCCTGATAAGGGATAAGATAGAGTCCGTGACTAAAGAAGTGGGACTTATAGATGTTGTCAGTAGCAGCCTGGCTTCAAAGGAGATTATGGTATTTTATACTCTCCTTGATACACTTGTACCGATTTTAAATAAAATATACCCCTTTCGTTATGGTTTTATGTATTGAAATCGTTATTTTAAAATGAAAAATTTTCAGGGGTATTTTGTTTTAAAAGCCGGGTGTTACAAGTAACTAATTTTACAATTTTTCCCAAGATACGCGTATCTTACTACAGTACCCTCGGGAGGTCGTATTTTAGTTCCGACACTTTTCTATGGAGTCTTAGGCCATATTAGACTTGTGTTTCAAATTTGGAGTTAATTGGACAAGTCTAGCTCAAATTCCAAAAATCAAGTTTTGACGTAAACTTGTTATTTGGCCACTGCCGCTACAGTGATTTTTCCGCGAGGTCGGATTACGAATTTAACAATTTTCCATATGATTTCATACCATTTTAAGGCTATGGTATGAGTTATAGACCAAACGGACAAGCCTAACATCGAGTTCAAGTCTTAAAAATTGGACAGAAGCGAAACACTCCTGCTGCCGTGAGGTCGCGTCGCGACCTAGCTACAGTCGCGTCGCGATCGCCGAGTATGTTGCTATATTTGACGTTTTTTCCAAACTGCAGCTCCACTATTCACCCCATTAAGCTCTTAATATTTAACTTAATTGGTTTAGGGTCATTCCCAGGCCCTAAATACCAACTTATATCTAATTTTGATCCACAAAAACATCAAATCTTCTTTGAAATTCTTGAAAGTTCTTCCGAAAACACAATTTTTTTCACTAAAAATCGTTTTGTTGGATTTTCAAGTTTGAAACTGATTTCTTACATCATTTATATCATGTTGGACTTAACAAGACCATAAGGATCATATGAAATCAGTTTCATCTCTTTTACCCATTTCTAGGGTTCTTGAGCTAAAAACCCATTTCATCATTTTTGCATCAAGTCTTCAATTCTATGGAATTACTTGTTAATACAAGTTTCTTTCATCATTTCTAATCTATTAGACTCATCAAAATCACTTATTCTTCCAAACCCGTGACTTGATGTTCTTGAACCAAAATCACTATGTTCTTGACTTTCAGCATATTCAATGATTAGAACATGTTTACTTGATGATTTTGATCAAGATGACTTCATTAGAACTAAAATTTCTGGAAAAATTAGAAGTTAAGATTTAACTCCCGTTCAAGATGTTTGGGTGTAAAGCTTAGAATTCTTACCTCTTGGAGCTTGGAATCACCAATTCCAAGTGTTTTCCTTTGATTCTTGCAAGATATTCCAAACTCTCGTGTTCTTCCCGTGCTCACTCTCGCTCTCTCTGGAGAATTCTATAAGCTTCTTGACTCTTCTGAATGAGAGATAGATAAGTCTCTCATATTTATATTTAGTTTTTATAAAAATATTTACACTTTAACCCTTAACCTTCCACTTTCTTCACAAAAATGGTCCTAAGACCCAAAACATTGCAAATAAAGTTCTAATAATTACTAACTTAGCTCTTTACTGAAATTTCTTAACAAAATGGTCATCTTCATGTCAAATGACCAATTTGCCCTTTTTGGTCAAATTCCACTATTCACGCGTTAAAACTCCAAATTTTACATAGACTTTTATTTCTTACATTCTTATTTACAAATAGCATAATATTTTACATAATGGTCTTATAATGTGTCAAAAGACCATTTTACCCTTTTACAACTTTTTCGCGGGTTCTTACATCAAACCCCAGGGGTTGATTATGATGAAACCTTCTCACCAGTAGCCAAGGTTAAGGCGATTAGGATAATGCTTGCCATAGCTGTGTTTCATGATTATGAAATCTGGCAGATGGATGTCAAAACCGCTTTCCTTAACGAGAAGTTGACTAAGGATGTTTACATGAATCAGCAAGAGGGTTTTTTAGACACAAAGCATCCTAATAAGGTGTGTAAGCTTGAGAAATCAATCTACAGATTAAAACAAGCTTCTCGCAGTTGGAATATTTGTTTCCATGATAAAGTCAAAGAGTTTGGTTTCTCTAGAAGTGAAGATGAGTCCTGTGTATATGTCAAGGCTAGTGGGAGTATAGTCACTATTCTGGTGCTGTATGTTGATGACATACTGCTCATGGGAAACGACATTCCGACCTTGCAAGATGTCAAGTCTTGGCTCGGAAAGTGTTTCGCCATGAAAGACCTTGGAGAAGCTGCCTATATTCTCGGGATAAGAATACTGAGAGATAGAAAGAAAAGATTAATAGGTCTTAGTCAGTGTACATACTTGGAAAAGGTGCTAAAGAGGTTTAGCATGGAAAATTCCAAGAAGGGAGAGCTGCCTATCCAAAGTAATGCGAAGTTGAGTAAGACTCAAAGTCCGAGTACTGATGAGGAAATAGCTGAGATGAGTCAAGTACCTTATGCTTCGGCTGTAGGGTCGATCATGTACGCTATGACATGTACTCGCCCTGACGTATCCTTTGCTTTGAGCATGGTTATTCGGTACCAGGGAAATCCTGGTAGAGCGTTGTGGATAGCTGTAAAGAACATACTCAAGTATCTGCGAAGGACAAAGAACATGGTGTTAGTCCTTGGTGGCAGTGATGACTTGAAAGTGAGTAGATATACAGACGCCAGTTTCCAGACAGATAGAGACAATGGTCGGTCTTAGTCGGGTTGGGTGTTTCTCTTAAATGGTGGAGCGGTCACTTAGAAAAGTTCCAAGCAAGAGACGGTGGCTGATTCAACGTGCGAATCAGAGTACATAGCAGCGAGTGAAGTGTCTAAGGAAGCGGCTTGGCTGAAGAACTTTATCGGTGACCTTGGAGTTGTCCCGAGTATTCAGAAGCCCATGGAACTGTTCTGCGATAATGAAGGAGCAGTCGCTTTGACAAAGGAATCGCGAGATCATGGAAAGTCCAGGCATATCGACAAAAAGTACCATTACATTCGACATCGGGTAGAAGAAGGTCACCTCCATGTGAAGAGGGTATCATCTGAAGACAATCCTGCAGATCCTTTGACGAAGGCTCTGAGTAGGATTAAGCACAATCAACATGCTAGGAGCATAGGATTGAGAGATGATATTAGTTTTAGTAATTAGATAGGTTGAAACTTGTAACAATATAAATGTAATTGACTTTGGTGATTTTATAATGGAGATTTATAAATAAGTATTGTTTACTGCTTGTGTCAATTGTTTATTATTGTGTTTCATTTTTGCATGTTTAACTTCCTGAATAATTTGATTATTCAAAGTTCCACAGTCAATCATACTTTTAGGGAGTAAGTATGAATGAAGACTGTCATGAACTGGTTTGTAGATTGTCTAAGGAGTTAGACATTGCAGTAAGACTGTTACAACGTTCATGAGTACTTAGAAAAATAGAGATTTGAGTATTGGATAAACCCACGCTCAACAGATTGCTTCATGGATTACATCACTAGCAATGTTGAGACGATAATATCTTATAATCTTAAAGTAAAGAGATATGAGTTGTAATTTGCAAGGCAGTTGTTCATTGATAATGCGAAAACGCATCGGTAACTCAGTGTTATAAAACACATTGTTGTGACTGATCTGACTTGTAAAAGATATAACCATATGAGTCGAAACTTATTCGTCCCCTGACCCGATGGGAAACGGATATCTGTAGGCCTCTCGATGATTTTGAAGTTGACAGAAAGTGTTGGCCAACCAGGACTGAATTGATGTGTTCCATTAGTAGTCTTAAAGTCATAAGCAGAATCGAAAATCGAGAAACAGAGTTTCGAACCAAGATTGATCTTAATCCATGTCTTGAGTCTGAAAAATATCTTGTTGGACGGAGGATCATATGATCACTTATCTATGGACAGAACTGTCTGGGTCAGAGTTTAGTAACAGTTTCAGGGAAACTGAGATTTGTTAATTAATCAGAAGATAAATTGACAGTTAAAGTCATAGACTTATCCAAGTGGGAGACTGTTGGATTAGGTGTCTAAGCCATGACTTATAAATTGTATTTTTCTTATTAATTGAAGCAAAGTCCATTTGGGTTGCCCTCATAGCTGGAGGTTGATGTAGAGTTCAGTAGAGAGAAAGATTGATTTATTAATTGTTTAATAAATCAATAGAAATAAAATAAATGGTTTATTAATATATTTAAGTGATAATATATTAATTAGAAACTATAATAATTAATTAGAAATTAATCTAGAATTAATTGGATTTAATTTAGTGATTAATTTAATTAATTAAAAGTGCAGGGACTGGTTTTGTAATTATTCAATAGTTGAATAATTGGCTGGCCAGTGGAAGCCTCAAGTTAGCGAAATTATGGAGGCCACCTCCATTATTTCGAAACCCTAATTAGGGTTTAGGAGGCTTGATCCAAATGGTCAACAGGCTTGTCCATTAAGGAGGCTCCTATAGGGTTTTGACTGTCGGCCTTGGAGGCTATAAATAGAACCTCTTGGCCACCCCAAAACCTGCGCCATCTATCTGTCTCTCTGAAACTCTGTTGTCTTCTCCTCCATTGCTTGGGTGTGACTCCATTTGAGGCAGGATACTTTTGCTGCTAGCTTCAAGAAGATTAATCAAAGGTTGGTTTTTCTTATTTTTGATCTTTAGAAATTATTGTTGGTCTCTAGGATTTGTTATATGTTCATTGATAGAAAAACATAGATCTTCATCTTAGGTTGTATGTGAACTTAGGATTATTTAGTTCATTGATTGCTAAAAACCATTCACTAACCTCCACATTTAGTCAAAGTACCCTCTTATGCTAAACATACATGTATTGACACTCTCCACCCACCTCAAGAACATCAAGGATTCTCTCCACATTTAGTCAAAGTACCCTCCAATTTAGTATAAAGGAATTGGAGGAGTGGATGGAGAATTCTCTCCAGCCACCTCAAGAACATCATATCTCATTTTCTTTTAACCACTCTATATCTGCATGTAATTCATCTTAGACTAGAAAGAGCGTTTGCGCTAAATGATAAATCGGTAACACCTTTCTTTTATCAATGAAAAATACGAATTACATCATATCGTTTAAATTATTGTCTTTTAATCTCCGCACTTGTTATTTATAATTTATTTAATATTCCACAACTTTATACTTCAAGTCATTTTTATTTTCGCATTGTTCCTTTATATTTTAGCACTTCAATTTATATATCTTTGTTTATTGTTGAGCGAAAGATCTTGAATCCGAAAGCCTTGGAGTTTTCTTTTTAATTTTCAACAGTTGGTATCAGAGCCATAGTAACTGACCATATGATTATTATAAACTTTGAAAACCCGCTATCGGTCCGTTGGATGCTATGTGCTCAATTTCGTTTCCACAAAATCATAACGGACGAAAATGACTGAAATGTGTAAAGACAAGTAAAACAAAATACTTTTCGTAGTTTAAACATTAATATGTTTTTAGACGGAAAATCATTTTTGTTGGAGATGGAAATCAAATTTACGATCGTGATTCAAAATTTGGCTATCTTTGTTCGAAAATGGTTTTTCTGAAAATTTCTATAAAAAATTATTAAAATTTTTGCTGAAAAATGTTGATTTTAATTTACATTCCCATTAAACTTGTTAAATCTTTATCAATTTGGGGGGATGTAAATTAAACGTTTTTCAAAAGAAAAAGTCATCTCATACATCTCTTTCATGTTTTCCTTTTACCAACCATTAGACATGGGGAACATCATTTTTCACTCTCTCCCACACCCATTAATTTATCAGTACTTTTTGTCTAGTGACATCATCCATTTTCCCACCAGTGAAATCACTCTCTTCTTTCATCAAGGACATCACTTCTTTTTCCCATAGAAGAGTGAATTTCTGGATCAAGCTTTGATGTTTCATAACACCAAAGTCTAACCAGACATCAACCTTCTTATCATTTTCAAGACTTAGATGCATAGTAACACATAAGTTAAGTAATTACACATTTTGCCAAAAGAAGTTCGTTGCTGTTCTCCATCAGAAAGTTCCATCAGAAAATCCCATCAGAAAATCTCATCAGAAATTTCCATAAGAAATTTTCATCAGAAATTTCAATTCGAGATTTACACTTTAAAAATTAATAATAATAATAATAATAATAATAATAATAATAATAATAATAATAATAATTAAAAAAATTAATAATAATAAAAAATGGGAAGGAGAGATGACCGTCGATGAACCCAAAATCAAAAGAAAGAGAGACTAGTTCAACTTCTAATAACTCATCAGAAGATTGTGAAAAAGAGTAGTTGAAATTGAGGTATTCCCTTAGTTCGGTGAAAGTTAGAGCTTTCAGCAAGCCAATACTCAACAAGGTGACTGCTGACAATGAAAGCAAATTGCTGAAAATTCCAAGACCCAGCTGTTGGTATCAACACAATGGCAACATCTAGATCCAGTAAGTGATTTTAGAGCTAAAGTCAAGGGTTCGTTTCTCGAATAAAATAATTTCTTAGAGGGGGCTGTAATGATTCAGTTCTTGCGGCGACGTAGGCGCGTGCCAAGTCGCATTTGAATGCTAAGGCTCTAGAAGTCTGAACGTGCTCTATGGAGAAGGTTTGCACATCTCATGGCACCAAGAATTTTTGGGAGGAGCTAGTAACCTCAAATTTTTTATCATTTGAGATCAAAGCAACAACAGCTCATTCAACACAACAGCAACATATCAGCAGTAATAAATTTTCAAAATTTTCATCATTTTTCAAATTTTGCAAATTTTTCAAACGCATAGCACGAATCACCCCTATCCAATAAAATTCATGACCAATAAGATTTTCTCAAGAATTTCCAAGACCCCATCAACATTTGGGGGGATCAAAGATCACAGTACAACTCGGCCGATCATTCAAAAGTTTCATTACTTCAAATTTTTGATCATAGAAGTTAGATTTTAGTGTTTTCATCTTTTTGATCAAATGTAAGTGGTTTTGATTATGAACTTCTGTACTCATTAGTTTTAGCGAGTTAGAATTTAGAGTTTTGATATCAAGGATCTATAGTTTAGTGACGCGACAAGGCAATGATTTTTGGTTTTCACAACCAAATTTCAGGCCTTCTTAATTTCTCTTTGAGTTTGAAATTTTGTTATTTTACTCTTATCATTGGAAGTTTTATTCTCACAAGTGGAGCTCTAAGTGAAGAATTTATGCATCACTACCGTTGTTTGAAGTGCATATCTCAACCCTCAATATTTCACATCATTTAGGGGGATATGTTGGATAAATGCTCTAATATATTGAGTGTCTATTCAACAATGAGATTAATAGACTCATGATGAAGTTTACCTAACAGTTCATGAAGAACATTCAACATCTATCACCATTTATGGGGATATTGTTAGTGTACATGCCGAAGATGTTGAAGACTTGAGGTGCTTAGGAAATTCATCAAGACTTGAGATGCTTACACATGTTAAGAACCAAACTAGGAGAATCCAAGTTTGGGTAATCGAAAGTCTCATAAAGCCGAACATTGTGAATTCATGGTTACTAGAATCATGTAGATACAAAAGTCTCAAGCTCATGAAGTCAAGGGATGAATCCCGGTACAAATGAAAAGAAGAAAAGTGGTCAGTTGAGTAAAAAGAACATAGCATCAAGAAAGAAAGAAATGCAAAGAAGTATAATTAATTACGTTCACGTGTGGTGGTCGGTTTTCCAAGAAAGGATAGAAAGAAATGGAAGCAAGCTCGCATGCATGTATCACGTGAGAAGCAAAACATAGAATGATAAAAAGAGAAATGAGTCATGCGGGCCGAGTATCACAAACAAAGAATGAATTGCGTGGTCTGTGTAATTAATGCATGAGTTATAGTTACATAAAGAGTTATATGCGCATGAGAAGCAATATGCAAACACGTGTGTTATGATTTACGTGTGGTCAAGAAAAGACAGAAAAGGAAGTCGGTCAAATAGAAAGAAAAGAAGGAAAATGGAGTGTGTGGCCGAGCAACATCAAAGACAAAAGAAATCATGCAGGCCGAGTGATAAGCTCACCGAACCTCAAGACCACTTAGCCTCAAGCAATTCATGCGGTCGAGCAAGCAAGTGACGCGGCTGAGTAATAAGGAAGAGTGTGAGAACCGAGAATTCATTGACACCGAGATTATGCTAGGCCGAATATTCTATATACCGAAAATCATATGAACCGAAATTCATGTTGAATTTCGGTTAGGTGCATACGGAAAATCTCAAGGGTACCGAGAATTACATGAAGCCGAAGATTATACCCAAGCCAAATATTGAATCGAAGTTCTTGAAGCAAGCCGAACATTGGATCAACCGAAATTCATGAAGGACCAACTGAAGATCATGTAGCCGAAGTTTGATGAGACCGAAGGTTTGCTTGAACTGAAAGTCATTATAACCAAAAATGATGCATACCGAAGTTCATGATGCATGAACTTCGGTGAACTTCGATTATGAGTGATGATGAATCCGAAATTTGGTGAAGCTCAATCAGAAGGTCCAATATGCTGAAGTTCAAGAATGCAGAAAATCATGAGCAAAAAGTCTTGAGCTGAACTAGAAGTTGCTGTAACTACAAATCTCTGATTTGCACAGCAACTGTCTATGCAAATTGAGTATCAGAAGGTTCAAGACTTAGACTATCTAGGCTAGCTGTAGGCTTGTAATAGTTTATTATTCTTTGTTGTATTTGAGATCCGGAAAAGATCTTCTCCTCCTATAAATAGGAGCTTTGGGTCATGAAGAAAGTGTTGAGATTCTGGAGAGATTTTGAGGAAATTATCACTCAATGTAGTATAAAGGAATTGGAGGAGTGGATGGAGAATTCTCTCCATCCATCTCAAGAACATCAAGAACATCATATCTCCTTTTCTTTTAACCACTCTAGATCTCCATGTAATTTATCTTAGATTAGAAAGAGTGTTTGAGCTAAATGATAAATCTGTAACACCTTTCTTTTATCAATGAAAAATACGAATTACATCATATCATTTAAATTATTGTCTTTTAATTTCCGCACTTGTTCTTTATAATTTATTTAATATTCTGCAACTTTACATTTCAAGTCGTTTATATTTCCTCATCGTTCCTTTATATGTTAGCACTTCATTTTATATATGTTTGTTTATTGTTGAGCGAAAGATCTTGGACCTGAAAACCTTGGAGTTTTCTTTTTAATTTTCAAAATGCATATCACATGTTTGGATGGTATATCGACCATGAAAGACCATGTGTCACTCGTCCCATGATTCATGAGTTATCACGAGTAAACATATAATTCTGGCTGAGTCCTACTTGACACGTTGGCTATGACACTTCCCATGCTGGAAGGCAAACAACTAAATGTGTGGTTTGACATGGGTAGCATAATATTTACATTTTCATAAAACATGATTTTGTTTCGTTAAGCTAAAACATTTTAACTTTATTTTGGCAATAAGTCTTTTTAAACTTTTAAAATCCGTCTTATAATTGCCAATATTATTTGAAAAAGTATGTTAACTATTAATACCTTAGTTTGCATGATTTTAAAACATTTTAAAATTTCTTTGGAAAAACGTCATTTAAACTTTTAAAATCATTTTGAAAATGCCAATTTTTGTTTGCAAAATTCTATTAACTTTTAACAATTTTTTTCTTTTACTTGTTTGTGTTTTTTGTTTTATTTAAGCAACCATGCAACAAATTAAATAAACACAAGATATATAAGTATGACTTTCACATTTGAATCTTATGTGTTTTCCCGCAAGCCAACGCGATGAGAAACACATTCAAAACTAGGGACAAACAACCACAAGGATGGGCCAGCTACTCTTGCTTTTGCCATCATGCTTCATTGTCTCCCTCCTATTTTCCTTCGATCTTCATTGTTACAAAAAAAACTGTTCTAATACAAATTTCTAACTAATCTAATACAATTACAGATTAAAAGAAAATTTACATTACATGAATAAAACAAAAAGACACGTAGGTTGCAAAATAAAGCCCAAATAAACAAACACAATCACGGGTCTTGTGAAGGAAAAACTCACCGTATCCAAACAACACACAAAGACACAACATTCTTATTAAGATCCACAAACATACATACAAAAGATCTTAATATACAACCTCATTGCACATAAGCAATAATTTTTATGGCTTTTCGTGCTTAAGTCATCCAAACATCCAATATGCAATGAATCAAAATATCGTGTTAAATCAAAATAAATTAAACTGGGCCATTTTGATCTTTATAAACTTTTGTTAATATTTTATACCCCTTAAAATTCTCTGTTTAAATCGAATTCATAAAATTGTTCTGTTCGTAATTAGCAGCGCTGAGGATCATCCATAGTGTCGCTAAGTATTAATGTTTCGCGTTTTTTAGAAAGATATTACGACCATCGCGACGCTATAAACCAACGGTAGCGTTGCGAAGCAACCAATAAAACACGATCAGAACAAGAACATCGCGGTGCGACATCCTAAGAATCGTGACGCGATGAAACTCTAATCTTCGTAATTTGTATAGAAGATCGCGGCGCTACCATTCAAAGATAGCGGCGCGGCCGGTGTACATTTTCAATAATTCCAATAAAATTATGATTTTTAACATCAAGCAATGAATCAAAACAACTCAAAATTGTACAAAAACGATGATTAAGTGGCTCTGATACCACTAGTGGAATACGATAACATCAAACATACAAACAACAAAAGCAAAAAAACTAAAGATCGTATTTCACTACGGAACACAAAATCATGCGTCATTTTGTAACTGTAAACTTAAAGAAGGATCAAGGGTTACCTTTTATTGTAGATCTATGAAATCTTTGATGAACAAGGTCCCAAAGTAGAACCCCTCTAATGTAGTCGTACCCAAGACAATGATTCAGCCCCCGATTTGATAGAATAGCTTGTAGCTTGCAGAACAAGCAACCTTTCTTTAGGGTTTATGATGAAGATCGACTTAGGAGAGAGGGGAGGGGAGAGGCCACGGAATTTCTAGGGCTTCCCATGCCTTTTTCGATAACTATAATGGGTATTTATAATACACATCATCCCTATAATATCCCCTTGTGGATCAGGCTTATTTGAAATTCAAACTATTTCATTTTTCACTTAAACCCTTTATCCACTTCTAGTTTCTAATTAATATATCTTTACTTTGATATATTAATAAACTTAACCCCTAATGTTTATTTTCAATCTCTTTTAGCTAAATCATATCTTGTGTGTAACCAAAAAAGACTCTATTATTTATAGTAATATCACCAACTTATTATGACCATGGACATATAACCAATAAATACTACTACCAATAATGATGATAAAAAATAAAAAAATCATAAACATGGACGATAATAATAATCTAATAATAATAACAAATAATACTGAAAAATAATAACAATCACATAAAAGACATCGATCGTAAAAATACACGATAAAAAATAAACAACTAAACACGTGATTTTTTGTAAATTATATTGACCAATTGTAAACGTGAGCAATAAAAATTAACGATTAAACACATTATTTTTTGTAGAGAAATTATATTGGTTCCTAATTTTATTCCTAACCATTTGAAAAGATGACAAGTGCAAAGTTTAATAAAATTAATAATATTTTAATCCACTTCTAATCATTTCAAATGATTAGAAATAAAGTTACGAACAAAAATTAGAAACCAATACAATTTCTGTTTTTTTAAAACTGCTTTACCACCTTTAAACTTTTGTCAAATAATAACAAGTGTACTGCAGCTGTACATCACAAGTCAAATAATAACAATAATTAATGTGTACCACCTGTAAAAATCGAAACACATACGTAAGAAAGGTTTATTTAAGATTATTTTTAACGATTAAACACATGATTAATGTGTGATTAGTGACAGCTGTAGTACATCACAAGAAAGGATATTTCCTTTTCACACAAAACTAGCTAGCCTTTTGTTTTGGCATCCACACAAACTCGATCTACCCTTTTGCTTTGAAATTAAAATCCTCTTTAACGCAACAATCTTTCTTTTTCCAAATCCGAATGGCCGAAATCGATGTTAGCGTTGTTATTACTGGCCTCTGTGAGAAGCTGATGTCTGGTGACTTGATGAAGCTGGCTCGATCAGAAGGAATCGATTCTCAGCTGAACATATTGAAGCGCACCTTATCACTAATACAACCTGTGCTTGCTGATGCAGGCCAGAAGCAAATAGTAGACATGTCTGTTCAACTGTGGCTCAACAATATCCTGGAATTGGCTTACGACATAGACGATGTGCTCGATGATTTGGTCACCGAAGCTCTCCGGCGCATGTTGAATCAAGAACCTCAAGCCAGCATGCCCATCACAAGTACTAATAAGGTATTAGAGTTTATCCTAACTTGCTGTACTAACTTCACGCCTCGCAACACTACTTATGGTCAAGATATGAGTTCAAACCTAGATGAAATTACCACGAAATTGGGTGAACTTGTTGACGAGACAAATCTTCTGGGTTTAAGGAATCGTGAATGGTCAAATAGAACAGAGAAACGGTTGGTGGAAACTTCACTGGTTGATGAGTCGACAATCATGGGTCGGGAACAGGATAAAGAGGCATTGCTGGGGAAGTTGTTGGGGATGGATGAAAATGTAAGCATAGTGACCATAGTTGGTATGGGTGGGATTGGCAAAACCACTCTTGCTAGACTTTTGTACAACGACCACAAAGTGCAGGATCACTTTGAACTCAGAGCATGGGTTTGTGTTTCTGAAGAGTTTGATGTATTTAATATTAGCAATGCTATATTTCAAGCGGTAGGTGGAGAGGGCAAAAGATTTTCTAATCTTGATCTACTTCAAGTGGCCCTCAAAGAAAAAATTCTGAAGAAAAGGTTTCTACTTGTTCTAGACGATGTCTGGAACCAAGACCACAGTAAGTGGGAACTCCTCCAAAGCCCTCTTGTTGTAGGGGCACATGGAAGTAGGATTATAGTGACAACCCGGAGTGACAGAGTTGCATTACTAATGGGCTCTAACATGGTTTACTGTTTGAATATTTTGTCAGATGAGGATGCTCTGTCTTTACTTGCTCGACAAGCCCTGGGTGAAAGAAACTTTGACCGACATCCAACACTTCGGTTATATGGTGAAGGAATTGTAAAGAAATGTGGAGGGTTGCCTTTGGCTTTGAAAGCTCTTGGGAGTCTCTTGAGGACAAAAACAAGTGTTGATAAATGGCAATCGTTGTTGAATAGTGAGATATGGGATATAGAGGTTGGAAGTGGGATTCTTCCAGCTCTAAGACTAAGCTACAATCATCTCCCTCCACATTTGAAGCGTTTATTTGCCTACTGCTCCTTAATTCCCAAGGACTATGTCTTTGACAAGAATAAATTAGTTCTACAGTGGATAGCAGAAGGATTTTTGTCCCAATCACGTGGCAGAAGGTCAATAGAGAGTATAGGTCGTGAGTTTTTTGCAGAGCTAGAGTCTAGGTCGTTTTTTCAACAGTCAACAAGTGGCGAATTAGGACATACAATGCATGACCTGATGCAAGACTTGGCCACTAGTGTTGCAGGGGATTTTTTTTGGAGATTGGATGAATCCGACACAATTGACAAATATGAGATGGTCCGCCACATTTCACTTATAGGTCCACCATGTGGATCATATCAAAAGCTTAAGGAATTAAAAAGAGCTAAGCACTTGCGTACTTTCTTACTAATGCCGGTTGGTAGGCAAAACCACTCACTGGACAATGCTCTTGAGGAATTACTTCCTCGGCTTAAATTCCTAAGGGTGCTAAGCCTAACAGATGGGATAATCACAAAGGTACCACATTCCATTGGTAGTCTCACTCATGTGCGGTACCTCAATTTTTCTCATACTACAATCACATGTTTGCCGGAAGAAGTGAGTGACCTTTATAATCTACAGAGCTTATTACTTCGTTGTTGTTATGAGTTATCCGGCTTGCCAGAAGGTTTTGGAAAGTTAATAAACCTGCGACATCTTGACATACGTGGTACTTCAAAGTTGAACAAGATGCCCTTGGGGATTGGTGGGTTGACGAGTCTACAAACTCTACCCAAGGTCATAATTGAAGAAGATAAGGGATTCAATATATCTGAGCTTATGGGCCTATCGGATCTTCAAGGTTGTCTGTCCATCATGGGACTAGACAAAGTTATACACCCAATACAAGCAAAGAATGCTGCATTACATCAAAAGAAGGGTCTTGTTACTTTGGAGATGGAATGGAATGACGTCTTTGAGAATTCTCGGAATGAGATGATCGAATACGAAGTACTTGATGGGCTAAGGCCTCATCCTAAGTTGAAAAACCTGAAGATTTTGTTCTACAAGGGAACAAAATTTCCTAGCTGGGTCGGCGATCCCTCATTTGATCGGTTAACGGAGCTCACATTATGTGGTTGTACAAGTACAAGCTTACCAACACTTGGACATCTGCGGTCACTTGTGAAATTGCTTATCAAAAGGATGAATGAGGTGAAGATTGTGGGTTTTGAGTTATTTGCACCTACTAATTTTTTCTCTGGCATAACATTTCCATTACTTGAAGTTTTGGAGTTTGATGATATGCAAGGTTGGGAGATATGGTCAACCAGTCACGACGACGGCGAGGATGGAACTGCTACATCGTTTCCTTGTCTTCGTGAGATTTCTATAAAACGTTGCCCGAAACTAGCTCAAGTGTCAATTGGATTGATGCCTTCACTGCAGGTTTTACATATAGAAAGATGCAATGAAGAGGTGTTAAGAAGCATGGTTGGTGCGTCTTCATCACTTGTTGCACTGAACGTGTTGAATGTTAAAGGACTTACTCAACTACATGGACAAGATTTGAGGCATCTTGGGCAACTTGAAGATCTATATATTCATGGATGTAATGAATTGAGATACTTGTGGGAACCTAAATCGGAGGCAAGCAATATTGTTATGTCTTTAAAAAAGTTAGAAGTACATAATTGTGAAAAGTTGTTGTCACTAGGAGAGAAAGAGGTTAAGCTGGATTCTGTTAAAGAAGTGATAGTTAGTATTTGTGACACATTGGAGAGTTACAGTTGTCCAAATACTGTTGAGAGGTTGGTAATCACTTGTTGTGGTTCAGTGACGTCGTTGACCTTCTCAGGAGTGCCTCAGGAGCTTCCATCATCCAGCAAATCAATAGTCAGTGATAGCATAGAACCTGTTTTGGAGAAAGGCCTTCCCGGGTTTTGCCTAACATCTCTAGAGATAGTTAATTGCAAGAATCTAAAGTCATTTCCTCATGAGCATTTGCAAAGTCTCACATCTTTGAACCAGTTACGGATAAATGATTGTCCAAGTTTGGAGTTCCCCTTTCCTTGTGTGATGTGGCCTCCTAATTTAAGTTCCCTAGGTATTGGATGCTTAAAGAAGCCCATGTCAGAGTGGGGCATGCAGAAGTTTCCATCCTCACTTGTTCAGCTAGAGCTATATGGCAAAAATTCAGGAGTGCTTTCATTTGCAGTGGCAGCAGATGTGAGGCATAGGACTTCATCTTTTCTTCTTCCACCTTCTATAGTATCTCTATCACTCGTTGGTTTTATCGACGTGGAATCACTCTCAGAGGTCTTACAAAGCCTACCGTCTCTTAAACATCTTAATATTTGGTCATGCCCAAAGCTTAAAGATCTGCCTGAAATAATTTCCGACCTGTCATCTTTGACTGTAAAGGTGTGGCACTAGAAAAGGTATGTCATCTTCCTGTCCATCACCTCTGTCTCTTGATGAAGTACAATTATTAAATGTTAATAATATTATTACGATCAATGTTTGTCAACCAATATACAAAAGGATTCTACCAACTTGTATCCTACTTTGAATCTGTAGGGTTCAGTTTCTGTACTTTATTAAGTAATATTCCTTTTTCATTAAGGCTTAAAATAAATGTCACAATTTGTTCAATAAATGCAATATTCCTTTTTAAGTACTGCTTTAATTTTTGTATCAGTACAGTTAAAAATGTTTTATGAAATAGGCAAAACTATCAATGTGCTTTTGATTCATACTTTTGTGGTCTCTCCATCTAGTTCACATGAGAGCCAAGATGCGTTTTGATGTTATAAACTGTTTATTACTCCAAGATAAATGCAATGATCGGCTACCGGTGATTGAATAGATTATTCTTTTCAATCAATCTCCGGCCGCTCCGCTATTGGTGCGAGCTGTAAGGAGTCTTGATCTCGAGTCAAGCTGGGGCGTCATCTGTCTTTTAAGTTAAGTCATTTCCTAAGACGGCTCCTCTTATTCTTTCTACGATAATCCAAACTGCAGCTCCACGAGTTTGCTCGGAACCAGTCGATTCCTGAGCCATTCGTTCTCCCCTCTCGGTTGGCCTTTGCCAGCCACTAGAGCAAGTAAGAGAACCTACAGTGAATGAACTTAAAGAACCGCATATTTGATTGTCACTTAAATATTTAAAATATTCTTATGAACAAGCAAGTCTCAAAATTAATATTACTAAACTTTGGGATAATCATTGAAAAGCAAAAAATACACAAATTAAAACTTTAGTTCAGTTTATAAGTAATAATTAAATTATCTATTAAACCACTTATATATAGTCGATTATCTTGGATAAGTAAACACTTTATAAAATCAAAATGCATCCTGGCTCTTACATGAACCAGATGGAGAGACGACAAGTATATGCCACGATATCGCCATGTTAGTTTTGCTATTTCAGTAACCATTTTTCAACTTTACAGGCACATTCCATAAAACAATTGTATGCATCATAAAAGGGAATAACTGGGTTTTTTTTTTGTTCTTTTTTAGTAATTTAATGTGCTCGAGTGACTCATAACAACAATAAGCGTATAAAGCTGTTTGCAAATTGTGCTCATTTTAGATATATTGGTTAAACTTTGTTTCTGAGTGAGTATGCAATTTAGTAAAAATAGAAAAATATATTTGGGCAATATCTTTTCATAATTTAAATATGTAAAGTTTGTAAACTAAGTTCTAAAATTCATATGACTATATGTGTTAACAGGTGTGCCTTCATGTCTGGTGTAGAATTATCGAAGGATGGTTACTGTGGTTGTTATGATTGAGAGCTATGAAGGACCTGTTTCTATGGTGATGGAGTTTTATCTCAAAAGTTATTTGTGTGCATCATATTGGGAGACCGCTAAAGGAGAATCATTCAGAGGTCTTCACTACCATCATCATATCATTATTTGTGTGTGATCTCCATTATTGTAATCTTGATACTGGCACATTAGTTATGTTTTATGTTGGACTGTTGGACCCATCGATTGGGATCTATATTTCTGTTGTTTTATGTTTAATGCTTGGGCTCAATGGTTTGGTTCTTTTATGTGTTTGTGTTCAAAAGAAGAGAAGAGCATTTGACGATTACTGTACAGCTGCTGAAAGGAAGTAGAGGAAAAAGGGGCGAATCTAAAAAAGCACTTCTGGAGCATTTTTTATTTGTTTGCCCTTTGGTATCCACTTTTCCAAGTGAATAAATATATGTATTTTAACACCATCTTCAATTTTTTTTATCAAAACCCTGAATACTTTGGATCATTTATCGTTTCTCTTTGTCATGTTGTTTTTGCTTTATATGATGTTGGGTACCATGGGTCAAGGAATTACTAGAAGACATAAGGAAATTAATTGTCTTTTGGACTTCAATCGAGACACTTTGATCGTTTAGGTCATATCTATTGTCATTGAGATACCACTAGTGTCGAATTTTGTACAAGTTTGGCACCATCTTATCTCTTTGTAGTTTTCTGGTTTTTTGGCAAATTTTTTAAGTGTATTAGATAGAGTTATATCCATTTGACTAATGATCAACTTTGGATAGTATGACTAGATGTCTTTTTGTGTGATTATCTTTTTTCAGATGAAACTACAAATATCATTCATGCGATTCAGCGAAATTTTTAGATTTTGTTCCTTTTTTTTTTTTTTCTTCTTTTTGTGTTGGGACCATCCCTACAATATATATTTTTTTTGTTACGATTTTGGTCGCTAACCAATTTAAAATGACTAAAACACTATTGTAGATTTTTTAACTTCTTTAGTTTATTATTGACTTATTAAATTTTTTTTAATAAAATGGTTACTTGTCTAATAGAATGTAGCTACGCTAAAATTGCAAAGTAGTAGGCATTTGGCAAATACAAAAACAAACGAAACTAATATTATTGAATCTAAACAAACAAAATCTTAAGAAAACAAGAAAACATACTTAAATTGTAGATTACAAACACGAAATTATACAAAATAGAGGGCTATAAAGCAGTGTCCTATGACAAAAAAATTTATGTGATATGGATTTGTCTTGAAGATATAACAACCTATTTAAGAAATTCTTGAATATGACGAATCAAATCTATGTTCTTATGATGATGAATAAGAAAAACGAAAGTGAAAGGAAATTTGTTTCTTGACTGCACATATTGGCATCATACATCATATTATACTATTTTTTTTTTAAATAACCAATTGCAATCTTTATAACTTCCAATATTTGTCAATGAAATATTTATATTATTTAATTTTGTAAAATTCAGATTAAAAATAACCTGACTTGGTGAAGGTCTCAAGGACAATAGCTCTATCTTTAGCATATATATATATATATATATATATATATATATATATATATATATATATATATATGTCATTTTACTAGCCATAAGTATAAATCCATCTCTACATACAAGACCAACCCAGTTTTCCAAGCTTGATCCATTTGATAAGCCTTAAAGGAGGAGCTTTATAAAGTCAAGAAATTTTCCTTGTGGTTCATATAGGGGATAAGTACCACTGTGGTTCATATAGGGGATAAGTACCACATGCTAAAACTTTAAATAACAAAGTTCTAACAATACTCTACAGTTTCTTTTTAAACTCTAAGAACACCCCACATTTGAATAGCAAATAAGAGAACTTTAATACTCAAATTTGGGACATTGGATATGATATATCTGAAAAGGTGTTAGTTAACTTGAACCTTTCATAGTGAGTACCAATCAATTCTACTATTTGGGTAGTGAACTAAATTCTTGAATTAACCATGTTTTGTAGTAGAACAAAATAAAAGGTATCACATATATATCATATATAAATATAGATAAATTCTTACCATTATGCTTATTTCGGTGGTCATAAACAATCCATTTTATGAGACTTTTAGAAAACTTAGCCTTATCATCTCTCAAAGATGCAACATTATCTTACATAGTTAACACCAATCCCACACAGTTTGTACTATTCCATTATAAAAGCTATCAATATTATTAAGAATAAGAATTAATCCCTAGATCATCAGCAGAAAAACACAAAATAAATATCATAGGTCTGAGCATACCTTTGTATTTTGTGCTACTTTTAATCTTCTCCAACTAGCTTTCCTATTAAACCTAGATCATAGGATCTCAAATGATGCTAGTGTTTGATGCAAAGCTCTTCATGGGATGATGACTTGCGGGCTTAAAAGGCCCACTATGTCATGCAAATATTAGGCCCATAACTTATTGTGTAGCTCACTTATATATAGTCATTGTATTATTCATTTTAGGTTGAGAGAGCTCACAATGTAAGGAGTAGTATGTTTATTAACATTGTTTGGGATTCCATATCCCTAGATGCATGATCATTATACTCTTTCACATATATGAATCCCAAACATACTATATGCAACTAGGAGCTCTATATTTTGTATTCTACCAACTTTGATCATTTTAATTCATGTCATTGGTGATTTATTTCAAATGTCGAGGCGGAGTTCATCATGTTTATATTCGTTCGAACACATGCTCATGCCCACACGATGTTTTATAGTCCTATTTCGATCATAAAAGTGGGAGAATTAAGTATGATCATTTAAAAGACAGATTGTAATTTTTTTTTAAAATAACGATTGTTAGCGAAGCTTGGTCGAGTTTCATTGAAGTTAGGTATTACTTTAGTCTCGATATGCTTTGACGATTATTTCACTCGATGATTTGGATGTTATGGACTCTCGACTTTGTGTTTTTCTCAATTGAGTTGGGTTGAGAATTGAGTTTTTGGATTATTACATTATGCTTTTTGGTGATTATTTTTTGGCGGATTACTTAACAATTACATATTTGGAGTCCGGTGTGATGAACAGGGAGAGTTTGTAACACCCAACTCATATACACCATAGTTGGTGTAATAGTTTATAAAACATCATGACATAAAAATTCATTCTTTTAAAAACTTTATTTTAGTTATTAAACCATCGTTTAGAACCTTTGATCCCCCAAATAAAACAAGTGAGTTTAAAAATATCTAAACAACTTTGAGGGTTACAAATTCATATCAAATACAACCATAGAAAAGCAATAAAACATCTCAACACTAATATCCTGTAATCATACAACATTTCTATTGAAAATTCGGCATGACCTTTTGGCTAATCGGATAAAATCCATACTGACACGATTCAATCCAAAGTAGCCCAAAAACAATACAAGACATAGGAAAACTTTACAATACAACTACACTTGTTATACTAAACCATAAACATAATGTCTCTCAATTACATTTCATAACTATATCGTATTAAGAGGTAACTCTATCTTCTGATCATCTTTTTCTATCTAAAATCCCCATAACAACTTCTAAGTCCTTTCATTCTATCATCTGATGTCAATCATCATGTTCCTGAGTACATAGCAATATAAAACAACAATACGTAGAACATAAATGCCTCGTGAGATACATGAGTTTTACTCCCAAAAAGTTAAAACAAATCTTAATAACTATATTCATCATAAATTAATGAAATCATTACTTCTTCTTGAAAATATAAAATTGTTACTTTCTTATTAGAACATAAGTCATTCTTCATCATAAAAACATAAGTCATTCTTAATCATCAAAACATAAGTTATTCTTTATCATCAAAACATAAGTTCACTGCTATAACATTAAACATTAGTCATTACTTCATCATAAATTATTAGACCAATTGCTTTCATAGTTCTTTCTGTTATTATCATATTCTTATGGGCGCCCCTGTAGATCATCCCCTTCCCGAAATGGAATATATCCACTAGTAAGGGTGTCAATATCATAGTTTTTTATCCCTTTCATGGAATGGAACACATCCATCCATAAGGTTGTGCATGAAGACAACTACTTCACGAAGGGATGTACCATCCTAGTAGTGCATGTTTGACCTCCCTCCTAGCGGGTAAGGTCCTTTGTCCGGACATCATCATCATCACCACTTTCATCTTTAATTATTAATTTCATTTTTATTACTTCATATGTTAGCAGATTGGTTTTTACTTCATAAATCATGCTAAACATGTAAAACCATTTCAACCATTTAATATAAATCACTACTTTTAATTCAAGCTTTGAAAAACATTCATCAAACATTTAATATAAACACTTAACATAAAATATCTAACATTAGAACTTGTTGATATATACCCAGTAAAAATCTTCATGTACTCACCTTCCTAGCTAGGCATGTCTAGCTACAAATATCCACTAGCTCTAGACTCTACTTGCTTTAGACTCTACTTGCTTTCAACATCTTTCAACATCTATTAATTTATTAAGAGATTAGAACCAATTACACAACTAAACACATAATATGTGTCAAATCATACATAAACTCTTTCTTAATATCATATAATTCCATTCCAAATATTAAGTATGATGGTTAAAGCATAATAATTATTTTGGACACTTTAATCCTTTTTGTCCCAATTTGACTAATTGTTAATTTCTTGGGTTTGGCATGTAGTTTAAACAACTTTATAAGTCTAACATACTTATAAAACACTACTAATTGCTTATATGTCAAAACATCTCTCGTTTTACTCTTTTATACTATTTTGGCAAAACTAATCCAATAAAGTTTCTAAAAATAGAAACTGTTGAAAAACATAGTATTTTCCATTCATAATACTTCAATTACACCCTTAATACTTCACAACATTACTCCAATTTCATTTCATCGTTTACACATACTTTTCAAAAGCTTAATACCCATATTTGCCAATTTTCCTGTTTTTGTCCCACTTTTGGTCAAACATGATGTTTATATGGTTTTACCAAGTTATTTCACAACATTATTGTTTTCTATCTCTTTATAAGTTCACTTGGGTGACTAGATGTCAAAACATTCATCATTTCCTCTTTTTATACCATTTTATCAAATCACGACCATTAGAAGTTCTTGTAAAAACATGTTATTTCTCATTTGCTTGATTCCAATAGAAGTTCTTGCAAAAACATGTTTTCACAAATAGAAGTTCTTGCAAAAACATGTTATTTCTCATTTTCTTGACTCAAATATATTACCAATATTTCATGAAAGTAATTTCAATTTAATTATATGATCTATTTGTGTCATTTTTATATAATATCAAAAATTATCTCAAAAGGGTTGGAATGCCCAATTCCATTCCAACACTTTACCATTATCTTCTTTCAAATACACATAAAAGTGCTTTATAAAATTTGTCTTCATCATTCTTTTCACATATAAATGTGTCTAACATATTCCAAGTATCAAGTTTCATCTTTTCAAACATATTAATAAAAATTTCATCAAAACCTCACCATTAATTACAAATCAAACTTGTCAATTCAAGAAACTTAATTGTTGACATGAATTCAAACTTCTAACAAGGTTTTAAGCCATTTTCAACCACGAATTCTTCATTCCTTCAAAAAATTACAAGCATGTAATCAAGAACCCCATACCAAACCATAGTACATATAACTTACATGGATTTTTTTAACTATAATGAAATATAAAACCATAAAACAACTTTAATTCTAGCACGCATTAAGGATTTCTACATCTCAAATAATTAGGGTTTCAATAATTAATTTCTTACCATGTGATTTAATTAAAACCTGATAACCTTAAATTATTCAAAAAGTGGGTACTGTTGGGTGTAGCTAAACTTAGTGCAACAAAAGACTTTCGTTCTCCCCTAAAGAACAATGAAAATTTTGAACTCAATCGTAAGAAAAAGAACCCATTAAATTAGGATCACATATTACTACCCTTTTTGTGAAAAGATCCAATAGGACCAAAACCTAATAAATCAAGAACTAGCGTACATTAAAATACTATCATAAGAAATTGGTGTTTTGTGAGAAAAAAAACATGAGAATTCATGATTGGTCAAGATCTAAGATCTTAATTAGAAAATCAAATCAAGAATTATGAATCTAGAAATTTAAATTTCCGATTGTATTTGGTATGGAACAGGAGAAGAACCTGATACAGTGTCGAGAAATACTGTTGTTGAACTCCATGGAAATTTGGAGAGTTTTGTATAGAAATTTAAATATTTGGTGGGTAATGAAGACGAAGAGATAGGAAAACACTCTCATCTGCAAAGTCTTGTTTTGACTTATAAGAAATTACAGGAACGATCCGTGTGGTATACTACAACTAGGCGAATCCTTGCGCGTTGCGCAGGAACAAAATTATCTAGCTAAAATAATAATACATATGTTTTGTTAAAAAAAATATCTAAGTCATTATTAGTTACTATGTACTAACAATTGTATATAAGAAAAAAATTGATGTATCACTAATAAATTATCTTATATCAAGACATTCGTTCTTAAAAATCAAAAAAATAAAGAAACAATTAGTTAAATAATATCTTAATAAATAAACAATAACAAATTTCAGGATAATGGTTAAAAACAAAGAAATCATAGTATAGCTGAAATCTATATTATGAAATTTTTTTAGACTTATTGGTAATGAACTAACGTATTTTTATTGTCAACACTTAAACAACTAAATACTAATATGTAACCAAAATAAACTACCTTGATTAATGTGATAATAGCATTATAATATTTAACTTTGTCATAAAATTTACGATTATAAACTAATGATAATGTTTGTATTGATTTAATAAATATACTAAAAGTGTGTTTTCCGTACATTTAATTCTAAAAATAACATATACAATAAAATTAAAATCATGTTTCATCATCTATTTTAAACAATCAAAATTAATATTTATTCAAAATGAATCACCATGATTCAAGTGATAATATAATTATAATATATAATTTATCGTAATATGTTGATTATAAACTAACGTTAACATTATTATTAAAAAGAACATGAAAAACCATAAGAGTTTTAAATAAATATGACTGAAGTAAAAATACCTCTATTAATAATTATAATACGTAGGTAATGTAAAATGTACTTATATATTAGCAAACTTCATTTCTTAGAAGATAATTATAATATATGATAAACTAAGTATTTTTTAAAAACTATTCAATTTAATAAAATTTAAGAATTGATTATATGTATGATTTACTAAGTATTTTGTAGAAATGCAAGAATAATTATTTATTGATCTAGTTGCTTTATTTTTTTGAATAATCTCTTCAAGTATTCATGTGTTTTTTTTGATAATTTTTCTGAATGTCTGTTTAAATATAAATTCTAAAATATAATATCTATTTAACTAATTATGTATAAAGTTCTTTCAAAATACTAAATGCCCAAATATATAAATAATATTTTATTTTATAAATCACAAACATAACACATGATAATAAAATATCAAAGCTTGTATTACATGAAGATGTATATTATTCTAATTGATGAAATAAGAATACCAAAAATCTCAAATAAGAATCCAAATCATCAACTAATTACATAATCTTAAGTTTGAGTTACAAAATAAGCATAAACATAGTAAAATATAATAACTTCATTGCGAAATATGTTTCATATACACATATTTTCTTCGTCAATAATAGTTGTATGATCATCGTAATATGGCTCGATATATATATATATATATATATATATATATATATATATATATATATATATATATATATATATATATATATATATATATATATATATAAACAACCCAAGCCAACACAAATATCTGTAAACCTTGACATTCTTCTTTGTATATGATTTTTCTCACTTTGTATGTGATTTGTATTTGTGTGTTAATCAAAAGATTGTCCTCTTTTATAGTAAAAAAAATATTTTCAACTACAATTCATTTGATACTCATAAATTATATATCATTATTAGTTTAAATACTTAGTAATTATAATATATAAGTTAAAAAACTCTTGGGTGGTTTTTAATAATTAGTTGAAAGATGAAAGAGGTGGAGGTTTCAAATGAATATGGTACAAGAATAAGACCTGTCTTGAACCATATTCATTTGGATGACCTCTATTATAAGAGTTACTAAACAAAATCCCGCGTGTTGCGCATGTTAAAATTATGTATGAAAAACTTCGTAATTCACATTATCTATGAAATAATAACTCTTTCACTAAGTTGATATATAAACTTGTAACTACTTTGAACAATAAACATCTATTACAATCACAATACTCAATGATCCTTACCGGCGATTTGCGCTTGAATAATATTAAATATAATTCTCAATCTAGTGTTAATTTTACTATTGTGATTATTAACTAATTTGATTATTACTTATTTTACCATCTTTGTATTTCTATCATAATGATTATTTAAAATAACAATGCTTCTTTAAGTTAATGTAATATAAGTTATGAATTTACGTTACTATATATTATTATTATTGTCAATTAAGTTTAAAAATAAGTTATTATTATTAAGTAGTTGTATAAGACTTTTAAAAACCACTTATTAGTATTAAAAAATTATAAAATTTTAAAGTCTACATAGAAAACTTTATTTTATTTGTAATCATATTACATTAACAAATGAATTATGCATCGTTACTAAAAGAACATTTAAAAAATTATGTCGATTTCAAATCAATATGATGTATATCTTTAATAAATTGTTAGTTACATCCACAATGATGAAACATAATCAAACAATCATATATGATATTGCAAAATAATAGCATACATCTTTAATAAATTGTTAGTTAAATGTATTGAAGTTTTATTAATATTACAACCCTTCAAATTCCAAATAAGAGTTATTTAGCATTAAACTACTACAATGAAGAGTTTTTTCTACTTATGATATTTAATTGATACTTATGGAACTCAATTAAAAAGAATTGAAATATTTAAATTGTATTTAGTCAACTAAATGAATAATATGATCCTCTAATGTGTAGTATTATATTATATTTGAACATTAATATTGAACTATTTCTAATGTAAATAAAGCTAATAATATGTTAGTTCTATCTTTTTTGAATTTTGTTCGTATAACTTAAGTTTGTATATTTGTTTCAAAGCAAAGTTTCAAACAATGTGCTCTAGAATATGATTAGCGAATGAGTGTGTGAGAAGTTATTTGACAATAATGAATTTGTAGATGTTTAATGTATTTCATGGTAGGAAATGTGTTTATTTTTTATTCATTAGTAGTATATAATAAATAAACAGTTAAAAAAATATCATATCAATTTCAAAAAACATAAAACTAATAGATTAAGAAAAAAACCTACAAACTCATTACTATAAACTTAACTATGATATTTATAAGTGTATATGTATCTGTTTATTAATTTATATTAACCTATTCATGGAGACTTTGAAGACTTTGAATTTTTTATGAGTCAAAATACTAGAGAAATACAAATATGTTCTTCTCTAGTTTTTACAAATTCATGACTGTAGGTTGTTGCATGTATACATTCACTTTTTATATTGTTGCACACTATTTTTTGAGCTTAAGCTCTTGTATTTGTGTTTTTTATGATATATGATTTTTGACATTGTAGTTAATTTGCCTATTTTATTGTCTACATGAAACTTATCATTAACATATGTGTATATATATATATATATATATATATATATATATATATAAATATATATATATATATATATATATATATATATATAAATATATATATATATATATATATATATATATATATATATATATATATATATATATATATATATATATGTGAGATGTATCATTGACAACAAATTCTTAGAATGTAATAGAAAAAACCACAAACTATTAATGATGATTTGAAAATTACAATCTATTTTTATTTTCCAATAATTCATTTATATTATATTGAAATTTGACATCTTTTCATGTTGTAATTATATTAGTTACATAACCGACAACAGAACTCAATCAAACAATCATATATCATATTACAAAATAAGAACATACATCTTCAACATATTGTAACAAATAAATTGAAAAATAATAAATTTCTCTTTGATCTAAATATACAACATAAATGTTTTTTTGAAATCTAAAGAAAGAAGAAGGAAAAAAGAAGTGAATACAAATTGAACCAAAAAATAACTAAAATATCTTCTAGCATTTTAAAATTTTGATAGTCATACCCTCCTTTATCTTACACATTTTTCCCATCTTCTTTAATTTAGACAACAATAACAAAAACAGAATAGAAGAAAATGCACGCATATATTAGTTACATAACCGACGATGGTACCCAATCAAACAATCATATAAGATATTACAAAATAAGAACATATATCTTCAACATATTATAACAAATAAATTGAAAAAAGAATAAATTTCTCTTTAATCTAAATGTACAACATAAATGTTTTCTTGAAATGTAAAGAAAGTATAAGGAAAAATGAAGTTAATACAAATTGAACCAAAAAATAACTAAAATAGCTTCTAGCATTTTAAATTTTTGATAGTCATATTCGTCTTTATCGTGCACCTTTTTTCTCCATCTTCTTGAATTTAGACAACAATAACAAAAAGAGAAGAGAAGAGAATGCATACAACCAAACATGAAAATGATGTTCTTATATAGGAAAAATATTTCATTTAACGAGGTCATTAATTGGAAGAAGTTGAAAAGTTGAGAGTTTCAAATGAATATGGTACAAGTATTTGAGTTATCTTGATCCACATTCATGAATGGCCTCTATTATAAGAGTTATATAGATATAGATAGATATATATATATATATATATATATATATATATATATATATATATATATATATATATATATATATATATATATATATATATATATATATATATATATATATAGATATAGATTTTCAAGTTTACTTCAAAATATCGTAATTGTTTTTGTTTCATAGGCCAATGACATAAAAACCACTAGATTCTAGGGTCCTTTTTCGCTACAACTTAGGTAGTGTTTGTTTTATCGTTTTAGACATTTTTCAAAAAGTGTGTTTTTTATTCGAGGACTTTAGATGTAAAAACGTTTGCACATCCTCTTCTCCAAAAAGACTTAAGAAATAACTTCTAACTCTTGTAGACCCCTTCTCAAACCTAAAAAAAGAAAAAGAAGAAAATCAGGATCCTTCCTCACATTGCGTTCATGACTTTTCTCTCCCCTACCCATCGCTATTGTTCATGTCCCCAGCTCGGCGACCTTGCGCCAGTCTGTGACGCCAATGAGGCTGCTTCCCGAACACTTCTTTCGGCTTCCGCCACACCTTCAACGATGTTATCCCTCAGATTATGTATGTCGCCTTCATAAATACACACACACACATGCACTTATATTATGCTTACGTGTGCCTTGTGTATAACACAGGCTGCCACCACCAACTTGATATTAGCCTCTCCGGCCTATGTCTGCCGCATCTCGATCACCTTTGCCATATCCCTTTCTTTCCAGTCTCCAGTTAAGGGTGCAATTAGAAGAGAACCCGGACGCCGATAGGGTCTTCACCGGAAAAAATGGAAAGAGGTCGTTGGAGAGATGGAAATATATTTGACGATGCAGAAAATAATGTAGCGTTGTCACTACAATGATAAGTGCCTTTAGTGGTGACAAATGTCGTCCCTAAAGGACTAATATGTCGCCTCTAAAGGCATTAGCGGACACTTGTTGCCGCTAAAATGTCGCTACTAATGCTTGATCACTAATGCCCAATTTTCGCTGGTAAAGGTGTCGTTGCTAATACCTCGATGCCACCCCTAATATCCTTGTCACTAATAGTGTCGGTAGTATTAAATTGTTGTTTCTAAAGGTATTGTCAGTAACCGTTGTAGCCCCTATTTGTGGTCGTCGTTGCTAATGGTATCGTCCCCGATAGTTTTTTAGTTTTATTATTTTAAATTCATTAAGTCCTCAATGAGCATGTTAATCAATTTAGTCGTTGCATAAAATGAAAAAAAATGAAGAAATTCTACAAAGTACTTTTATTATTAAAAAAACACACAATCCATCAAAATACTAAATAAAACATAAGCTACTCGTCATTATTACTATTGTTATCCTCGTTCTCGTTGATGTTATCACCATCTTCCTACAACTTTCAAATAAAGTCCTTAAGGTTGTCCATTTTTCAGGTGGCTAAACAAACAGTCTAGATGATCCAACTACAAGATAAACCAAAATATCAAATTAACATAGTACCAAACTTCCAAGCTCATAACAAATGCTATTCATTATCAAAGAAGTCAGACATAAACTAAACTACAAACTAGCATTGACCAAGCTAGTAACTATCAACATATCAAAAAAAACCAAAATAACAAATTACTAGACTACAAAGTTCACAACAAGTATTATGTAACCTTGAAACTCAATATGGACCACTCATTTAAAACACATTCTTTTAAGAATGACTTATCTGTTTATTTAGAATATTGTTGTTTTATGTAAAATATTTTCATTCTTTCCAGAATTGTTACAATTTTTGTAGATTCTTATTGTTGTGATGTAACTTTTTCAGTAATTTTGTCATAATTGAAACAATTCATTACATTTTTGTTGTTTTGATGTACAAAATTTAGTTCATTCTTTTAAGAATGAAAAATTTTCATTTTTTTCATTCTTACGAGAATGAAATCGGATGGCCAGGATTTGGTTACAAGGTAACACAATAATTGTCATTCTTATTATAACCTAGCCATATATATATATATATATATATATATATATATATATATATATATATATATATATATATATATATATATATATATATATATATATATAAAAGTAGGATCTGGTAGAAACTCAAAATCTGGCGAGAACCGGTCTTAGCTAAGACTGTTGAATTGTGAAATTTGATAGTTAGGATGTAATATGAAAATAATGATCATGTATACAAATTCAATGGCTGTTCTTGTAAAATATAGAAACTAAAAGGAAGGGGCAGATAAATTGAAAAAGTTATTATTGTCATTTTATTAAAGGTCTACGTACACCAAACATGAAACCTATGCGCTGCGCCTCTACTCTCAGTGACACATGGCATATTCTGATTGGGTAATGCTTATCTTTTTTCCACCAAATTTCTATATTGACCATGATTTTTTATCTTTGTTAAATAAAAATTCTAAAGGAACCAAAGTTCTTAAAGTTTAATTCTCTACAAAACAACATCATGAAATTTTGAAAAAAAAAATACTTTTTTATTTTTTATTTTATAAAAAATCAAAAAATTCAAAAAAAAATCAAAAATTTTGAAAATTTAAGGGATCATTCTAGACATCATATTAGTAATTTGTAAAAAAAAATTTGAAAATAAGTTTTTCTGTATATATATATATATATATATATATATATATATATATATATATATATATATATATATATATATATATATATATATATATATATATTAATTTTAAGTACAAAACCTACTAAATTACCCAAAATATATCTATTATCCAAAAAATTAAGAAACAAAATATGTTTTATGATTCAAACTATTATGAACAAAAATTTTTATGAATCAAAACTTATTGTAATCTAAAAATATAGTAAATCAAACTTATGATATAAAATATTATAAGATAAAAAATCATAAGATGCAAAGAACATTACCCAATATTATATGATCTAAAATATTATGATCCAAAAATACATGATCCAAAACGTTATGATCCAAAATGATTAGATTAAAAATATTAAAAATTAAAAAATATATATAAAAATTGAAAAAAACAAAAAAAAATCAAAATCGAGTACTGTAGCATATAAAAAACTAAAAAAATAAAAAAAAGCTAAAATCAAGTATAATAGAAAATAAAAATAAAAAATTCTTTTTGAAAGAAAAAGAATTTTTTTTTGAAAAAATAAATAAATAATAAAAAATAAAACATAAAACATAAAAAATAAAAAACGAAAAACGAAAAAAGACAAAAAAATAGAAAAGCCCCACTTAGATCACGTTGGACGAACATGCGTCGCATATGATCGTATCCTCGAGTCCATATTACGTTCGTTGGATGTGATTGCGTCACGTCGAACGAAGACATTTGACATTCTTGCCCTTATCAGAGTGATTGGACGAAAAGAGTTATCGTGGTTCCTATCGGATCTAACCATATATATATATATATATATATATATATATATATATATATATATATATATATATATATATATATATATATATATATATATATATATATGTGTGTGTGTGTGTGTGTGTGTGTGTGTGTGTGTGTGTGTGTGTGTTGGATATATTGTCTAAGATCATTAACAGTTGGATATATTTCTAATAATAACAAAGTCCTTTTGGGTTGCCATCAGGATCCAGAAAAGCAAACTTGTGACAAAATTAAATTAGGAAATTTTTTTATTAATTTGTCATGATTATGATTAATTAATTAGAAACTAATTTGGAATTAATTTGGAAGAAATTAATTAAAGGGTCTGGATGATAATTAATTAAAGGGTTTAATTAATAGGATGATAATTAATTAAAGAGTTTAATTAATAGAAATAGTCTAGGGACTAAGTGAAAGATGGCTCATAAAGCTTGGAACCTTAATTGGGCTTCCTTATAAATAGAGAGATAGAGATCAAACCCTAGCATCCCTTCTCCCACCCAAAGGAGCCGTCACCTCTCCCTTTCTTCTCCCTTTGGTGATTTTGCCAAACCTTTTTAGGGTTTGTGCCTCTTGCCTCCTCCCTAGTGGAACCTCTGTCAATTGGCTCTTTTGGTGTTCTTGTGTGTGAATCAAAAGAGAGATTCTGGTTTGAATCATCTTCATCCAATTTGAAGTGGCAATAACAAGATATCAAGCAAGAAGATCTCTAGAAAACAGAGAGGTATAAATCATGTGCTCATATTTTAGTTGATACAATTATATGAACAATATGATCCTGTTTTATGAACAATTGATTTGATATTATTAAGTCTTCCGCTGCAACGAGTTTTTGATTTTTGTGATCAAATCCCTTCAGTGGTATCAGAGCCTTTGTTCATAGGTTGTATGTACTTTTAGAACCAAAAATTGAATTGTGAAATTGTGTTTGCATGCTTACTGTTTTCAAGATTTTAGGGTTTATGCTAGAATCATTTTTTGAATTTGCATGATATGATTTTCAATATGATGGTTTATGGTAGAATGCCTTTTTCTTGAAATTGCTTGTGATGTTTTTCGAGATCTATTGTTTGCTAGAGTAATTCTCGAAAATCCTAGGGCATGGTAGTGACCTTGACCCTTTACTTGTACATTAGGGTTTTCCGGGAACTAGGGTTTCTAGAAAACTAGGGCTTCATGACGGCTAGGGTTTACAACCATAACTCTTCTTGCAAGTTTCCTAAAATGCTTTGCCTCTAAGTTTAACCCTAAAGTGCCTAATATGCAAACATGATTAAATAATATTGAGTAATGTTTAAATTAATTATTAACATTATGTTAATAGAATTAATAGTTAAACATAAAGTTTAAAATGCTTTAAAATTTTATTGATATAAATTAGAATTTTTATCTATATGTATAACTTAAAGATTAAAACAAAAACATTGGTTAAACCATGACTAGGCTCACCCCCTTTTTAAAAATCTGTTTTAGAAGGTCTGAAGGAGGATTCTTTGAATCCTAGTTGGGTTCGTTTTTAAATAGCATTCATTGTTTACCATCCTCACCGCCTATTGCATTTTTGTTGAGTGGAGTTACTGAAAGGGTTTGAAAGGGAAATGTTTCAAGTTAAAAAGTATTAACTTAAAAGTACTAAAACAAAAGTCCCGTTTTATGTAAAATAAAACATGAATCATATGCTACCCATGAAAAACACACAGTTTCATTATAATGTGTTGACGAAGCTGTGCGGTTTGGCGGCACGTCAAATCAAGATTATAGTTGAAGATGATGTGACACTCGCGATACTCAAGCTGTATCTTGAGCCGGGAATCATGCTGTTTTTGCATTGTTAATCCACCGTCTAATCTATGATCCGAATGGACTAAGATGAGCATAATCGAGATTAACATACCATTGACAGTAGTCAATGAATCTCAATGATCTAGGAATTTCATACTGACTGAAATTGATAAATAGTTTTATCTACCTTAATGATCTTACGATGTGACTACGACATCCCTCTTCAAATCATGAAGTAAATTGTTGGACCCTAGCCTTGTTAAAAAATATTTGGGTAATTATTTTTAAGGATTAAATCAAACTAACTAAAACTTTTTTTATAGATGTCTGCTCCAAATAAAAACTCTGGTTCAGTCTTCCTCCTCCACCTCCATCAAACATCTCACTGCTTTCCATCGTATCAAGGGAAAAACTCACAGGTCCTAACTATCTTGATTGGATCCGCACCTTGAGGATTGCCCTAAGGTACGAGAACAAGGAGTATGTTCTGGATAACAATGTTCCCGAACTCGCTAAGAATGCTTTTGATGGAGATGTTGAAGCATATGAAAAGCACTATGTACGATGAGTCGAATAAGGTTGCTTTCCTTATCTTAGTGCCTATGTCTTCGGAGCTTCAAAAGAGCTTCAAGAATGTTGGGGTGTATGACATAAACCTCCATCTCAAGGAAATGTTCCAAGAGTAAGTGAGGCAAGAACGATTTGAAATTGTCAAATCCCTCATGCAATGTAAGCTACAAGAAGGAGTGTTTGTGTGTACGTATGTTCAAAAGATGAAACCGTACATAGACATATTGGAAAATATTGGTGTCATGCTTCTAAAGGAGTTTGCCATTGATATGGTTCTCTACTGTCTTTCCGGTTCATACCAGCAGGTCGTTATGAACTATAATATGAACAATCTTAATAAGACCTTGATGAAGCTACACGGTATGCTGAAAAGTGCTGAAGCCAGTTGAAGAAGTCTTGTGGCTCTAACTGTACTGATCCTGTGTTGGCCATTCATCATGGTGGAGCTAAAAAGAAGAAATTTTCTCATCCCAAAGGAAAGGGAAAGGATAAGGTTGGACAGTCTAACCAAGGCTTTAAGAGAAAAGCTGATTCTGACATAGCACCCACCAATGACCCGAAAGAGGCCATATGTTTTACTGCCAGCAAAATAGACATTGGAAAATGTAGCCACCCAAAATACCTGGAGGATCTAAAGAAGAACAAAGCCAAGGAGTGTGGCACCTTAGGTATTTCTATGATTGAACTATATAGTACAATAACTTCCAATTCTTGGGTCCTTGATACAAGATGTGGTACTCACATTTGCGCTGATATGCAAGGCCAAAAGGAAATTAAGAAGTTGAAGTATGGAGAGCTCAACCTAATCATGGGAGACATATATACTGCTGCTGTCACAAGGATTGGTAATTATGAGCTCATGTGGACTAGTGGTTTTCAATTAGATTCTTAGATTGTTGCTACTCGCCTGATCTGGCTTGAACATTATTTCATTTTATGCATTGTTCAAGGATGGTTTTAAATTTTCCTTTGATAATGAGAATGGTGATATTTTAGTTTATAAGAATGGTTGTTTTTGTTTCAAAGCTAGTCCTTGCAATGGTATTTATAAAAGTGTTGTTTGCATTAGTAGAAGTAACAATGTAATCTTAAGTGTTGATTCAACCAAAAATGTTTTGGATAAACGGCGTGTGTGACATTGTCTTCTTGGTCATATAAACAAGAATCGCATCGCCAAGCTCCAGTGGGAAGGAATCTTGGAATCATTCGACTTGAAGTTAGATGATGTATGCGGGTCTTGCTTACTTGGAAAGATGACAAAATCGCCATTCATGGGAAGCTGTGAAAGAGGCAAGGATTTGTTGGACCTTATCCACACGAATGTGCGTGAACCATTCAGATCCACCACAAGACATGGTGAACGATACTTCGTCACATTTACTGATAATTTTAGTAGATATGGGTATGCTTATTTGATTAAACATAAATCAAAAACTTTTAAAGTGCTCAAAGAGTTTTAGAGCGAAGTAGAGAATCAACTGGGCAAGAAGATCAAGATGCTCCGATCCAATAGGGGTGGAGAATATCAATTATGGAATAGTTTCGTAGTTGTCTCCTCTCATAACACCACATCATAATGGTGTTTCGGAAAAGAGAAATCGAACATTGTTGGACATGGTTCAATCCATGATGGTCATGCTACACTTCCAATAAGCTGTTGGGGTTATGTCTTGGAGACTGCAGCCCACATCTTGAACTTTGTACCAATTAAGAAGGTTGAAAAGACACCCTTTAAAATGTGGAGTAGGGTTCAACCCTTACTAGCACATGTGAAAATTTAGGGTTGTGAAGTCTTCGTTCGTCGAGAAGATCACAAAGTGTCATTTCATTGGATATCCCTGAAAGTCCTTTGGATACTTGTTTTACAACCCTATTAAGAACAAACTGTTTGTGGCTCGAAGGGGAGTCTTTCTTGAGAGAGAGAGAGAGAGAGAGAGAGAGAGAGAGAGAGAGAAAGGGAGGGAGCTTATATACAAAGAAGCTAGTGGGAGTCGGATTGATCTTGAAGAGATTCAAAGTCAACCAATGAAGAACCTTTAGTTAACACTTGCACTCAACTAGAGGATGAGACTCATGTTGAGGATACTGACATATCTTCACCTATTTGTAGATCTGGTAGAGTTAGTCACCCTCCTGAGTTTATGGTTTCCATATTGCTGAAGGTGACGCATTGATCAGTGATAGTGTACTAGTTAGTGAGGATGAGCCATCCAACTACAAGGAAGCAATCGTAGGTCCAAAGGCTACCAAATGGAAAGAGGCCATGGAGAGTGAGATTCAGTCCATGTATGATAACCAAGTTTGTAATTTGGTTGATCTTACACCTGGCCTTAAAACCATTGGGTGTAAGTGGATCTTCAAAAAGAAGACCGACATGGATGGGAATGTGCACACGTTCAAAGTTAGAAAAGTGGGAAAGGGGTTTACTCAGACTCAAAGGATTGATTATGATGAAACCTTCTCACCAGTAGCTAAGATTAAATTTATTAGGTATTACTTGCCATAACTGCATATTATGACTATGGATATGGCAAATGGATGTTAAAACTATTTCCTTAACAGAAAACTATCTAAGGATGTGTTTATGGCACAATTGGAGGGTTTTGAACATGCCAAATACCCAAATAGAGTGTGTAAGCTTGAGAGATCCATCTATGGACTCAAACAAGTGTCTCGAAGCTGGAATCTTTGCTTTCATGAAAAGGTCAAAGAGTTTGGATTTTCAAGAAGCCAAGATGAGTCCTCTGTTTATGTCAAAGCTAGCATAAGTGTTGTAATCATCATAGTATTGTATGTTGATGACATACTACTTATAAGATACTATGTTCCAACATTGCAAAGTGTGAAGACTTTGTTTGGGAAATGTTTTGCCATGGAGGATCTGGGAGACGCAACATATATACTTGGTATAAGGATCTATATGTATAAATCAAAACGTCTAATTGAACTTGGCCAAAGTACATACTTGGAAAAGATCTTGAAGAAATTCAAGATGCATGACTCCAAGAAAGGGTTCTTTCCCATGCAACACGACATAAAATTGAGTAAAGTTTAATGTCCCAATACTAGTGAAGAACTGGATAGAATAAGTTGAGTCCCATATGATTCTTTTATAGGATCGATCATGCATGCCATGATATGTACTCGGCCTGATGTCTCGTATGCTTTAAGCATGGTGAGTCGATTTCAGAAAAACCTTGGTGAAAGTCATTGGATAGCAGTCAAGAACATTCTAAAGTATCTAAGAAGAACAAGAGATATGTTTTTGGTATATGGATGAAGTGATCAGCTAAGAGTAACTGGTTATAGTTATGCGAGTTTTAAACGGACAGAGATGGCTCTTGGTCACAATCATGATGGGTGTTTCTTTTGAATGGAGGAGCGGTAACTTGGAAGAGTTCCAAGCAGAAATCGGTAGCTGACTCCACATGCGAGTCCGAGTATATAGCAGCTAGTGAAGTCGCAAAAGAGGCTACATGGTTGAAGAATTTCACCGGTGATCTTGGTGTTGTTTCATCATCTATGAGCCCCTTGAAATCTTCTGTGATAACCAGGGTGCAGTCGCTTAGACTAAAGAACCTAAGGACCATGGGAGGTTAAGACATATACTCAGGAAGTTCCACTATGTTCGGAACCGAGTTGAAGAGGGAGACATCATAGTGAGTACGGTATCATCGGAGGAGAAATATAGCTGATCCTTTCATGAAGGAATTGATGTGGATCACGCATGATGGTCATACTATATCCATAGGCATTAGATGTGCTATCGAAATGTCATAAATGTTTTACTTGTTAGTTTGATGTTTTGAAAATTTTACCGGTATAAATTGTATCTGATTTGGTGATTATTATGTGGTGACTTAATAATAAGCTGGATTGCTACGATTTACATTAATTTATTACTGTGTTTCAGTTTGCATGTTTAGAACCCACATCCCGTGTATTAATTTACTCAAAACCTCAACAGTCGGTCATACTCTTGGAAGTAAGTGGTGATTTAATATTGTCATGGAGTAATAGTAGATTGTCCATAATGATAGGACATAGCATAGAGATTGCGACTAACACTCATGAGTACTTAACAGATATTTTGAGTATTGGAACAACCCGCAATGTAACGTCCCATATTTTTCAAAAAATTTATTTAAGAAAACATTTTCATTAAATAATCGGCACATCTTTCATTTATAAAACCTCAAAATGTAAACATTATTTAAATCATTTAAAATCTCAAACTAAATATCTTTCATTCATCCAAAACCATTTAATATCGAAACAATTCCACCAACAGCGGAAGTCAAATCCAATTAAAGTCAAAACCAAAACATAAATCACCAACAGAAGTTGCCTAGTGTGTACACGCCACGTCTTGCCATATGCCACATCTAAAGAACCTGAAATAGTGATTTAATAAGGAAAGAGTAAGCACAAAACATAGTGAATTCAACATATACACGACATATCCATCACACATGCTCTACCCCTATTATAGACACTCAACACAATAAAGGCACACAACACAGCTACAAGGCAAAAAAATACAACTACAACAAGCAACATGATACTGGAACCAGCTCAATCATGGTCTGCAGCACAATCATGGCACCAACTCATCATGGCACCCGGCTCCATGATGGCACCTAGCTCAATGATTGCATCCAACACACTTACAAAACACAACACATCATGACACCAGCTTAATCATGGCATCCTGCTCCATGACCACACCCAGCTTAATGATGTCACTCCTACATTCACACACCTACCAGAAAGCCCTAGGGCCTGTTACTACCCACCTATATCCTAAACAACACACACGATCTACAGTAAATGATGTACAACTTTCATACAATGTACTGACGAACTCACCTCAAAACAGCACCAACAACAATCCACATGACAACTCTTGCAAGTCCTACCGAGCTCCACTCGAGCACCTTATACTTTATAAGGCATTTTAAGTTAATTAATACCAAGTATACTCACTATCCTTACCATAAATAGATACTTATAGCGTTACTTATAATCTAAATGTTTATAACCCAAAACAACACAACAATCACAAAATTGGAACTTGACAGAAAAGCTAAATTCTGACCCACTTGCAATTTTTGCAATATTCAACCTACGAGGGTTTCAAAATAAATTCTGAGAAAAATCATGAATAAACTAGACCCAAGGACAAGATTACAGGGTCTAAACTCAGGTCATTTTCATTCCCTATAACAAATGATAAATACACTAATTTTCCTAAGCGGATTAGTTCACTCACAGGACCACACCTCAAAGACACAACCAAAGAATAAAATCGACAACGATTTAGGTTCTGATTTTTGGTTTTAGTAAACTAGACTCCTAACCTAAACATTTCCCACAGGCCTTGCCCCTAAATGATTTGATTATAATTTAAAATGAATTTCTCAAGCCAGAGGACCAAATGTGACAGAACTTAGACCAGTCAGTGGAAAGACATCCCCAAAGGCTTTGAAATCACAAATACCACAATGCTTATCAAGAACTATTACAAACCAAACCATTTTTCACACACAAGTGTGTGTGTTGTGAGGAAACGACTAGCACCACCCGAATGTATCAAGCACCACCTAGGACCATAGCTAGAAAAAGAAAGAAAGAGCCATCACCCAACATTCAATAATAGAGCGCGCGCACACACACACAAGCCCACGGTGGGGCTGTGATGGTGGTGGTATGCCTCAGGTAGAACAAAAAAAAAGAGGAAACAACGCCCATACCTCACACGATCACTTGCTGCCTTCTTCCACCTTGATCACGAGCACACCACACCTTGATTTCCACCTCCTCCTCACCACGACAACAACAACAATAGATAGCAGCAGCAACTTTCGACAGAAAAGAAAGAGGGTAGAGAGAGAGAGAAAAAAAAGACAGAGAACGGAAAGATTGAGAGAAAACGGGAGGTAACGAGAAAGAAGAAAGCGAGATCGGTTCTAGGGTTTACGATTTCTTGTTTCTATCCTAACTACGGGAACGGCCGGACACTACTTTCTACCGACCGCATATCAAGCCACAATATTTCCATGCAACTATTAATCATTGGCAAAACAAGTCCCCCATCTATGTCATCTTATTTTTTATTATCCCTTAACACATTATTTAACAATTTTAAGTTTTAATAAATGACACTTAACTCCCTCCAACTTATAATTTGATTCTAGAATTATTATTATTATTATCATTATTATTATTATTATTATATTATTAGTATTATTATTTTTATTTAAATAATAAACTTGAGACGTTCTAAAAAACGGGGTGTTACATGCACTTAGATATTATTTCATGGATTAAGTCACAAGTAATTATAAGATGATAATATCTCTTATTTTTCAAAAAAAGATACATGACGTTTTGTTATGCAAGTCTGTTATGCATTGGTTTACTCCAACGTTGTCCGTAACTGACAATAGCCAAAGTTTATTCGTTCCTTCTGCCTAACTAAGAGAAGCGATATTTGTGTGCCCTTTGATGATTTGATGCTGACATTAAAGTGCTTGGCCAAGCCCTAACTAAAATGATGTGTTCAATTGAGTAGTCTGATATGGTCATCATAAATCACTATCGGGAAATAGAAATTGAATTTTGAGATCGACCTTATCCATGTCTCAGGTTCTTAAAGATATCTTGTAGAACAGAGGAATAATTGATCACTTACCTAAGGGTCATTTATTGATTTTGATCAGAGTTCGACAGTTGCATTGGATGGCATACTCTCTGCTGATTATTAGAAAGTATTAGACCATATAGAGTTGATAACTTATCTAAGTGGGAAACTGTTCGATATAGTGTCCAATGTCATTAACTGTTGGAGATATTTCTAATAATAACATGGTCCTTTTGGGGTGCCCTCAGGACCTAGAAAAGCAAACTTGTGACAAAATTAAATTAGGAGAATTTTTATTAATTTCTCATATTTATGATAAATTATTAGAAACTAATTAGTAATTAATTAGAAATTAATTTGGAATTAATTTAGAAGACATTAATTATAGGGACTTGATGTTAATTAATTAAAGAGTTCAATTAATATAAATAGTCCATGGGGCTAAGTGGAAGAAAGCTCACAAAGTTTGGACGCCTAATTGGGTTTTCATATAAATAGATAGCTACGAGATTTCCAACTCGGTGCGATACTGCAATTAAAAGGTAATTCTTGATCCTTATTTTAATTTATAGCTACAAAAGGTGCATGATTTTGCAATCTGTGGTGCGATACAATTTAGTTTTTACTTCCGCTATTTGTTTGTTTTTTTGATGTTACCGTATCCCAACACCAAGATATTTCCAACTAGGTGATATTGGCTGAAAACTATGTTAGCGGGTGATTACTCGTCAGGGAGTACCTATTTCAGTGATATCAGATAGAGATGTCAGGTTTAATTCCAGGTTTGGAAGAGATTTCAAGAGGATTTGGCCACCCAGCTTCATTTTAGCACCGTTTATCATCCTTTGACCAAAGCCAGAGTGAGAGGACAATTCAGACACTCGAGGATATGCTGAGATTGTGTTATATTGATTTTGGTGAGTTTGGGATTCATATCTTCCATAGGTAGAGTGCTCCTACAACAACTTCCATTTGAGTATCAGCTTGCCTCCATTTGAGATGTTGCATGGGAGGAGGTGCGGGACCAAGCTTATATAGAAGGTTAGAGAGAGACTGTTGACTACTCAAAGTCAGTAGAATAGCTACATAGACAGACGTCGGTCAAATTTGGAGTTTCAGGTCAGGGATTTTGTTCTTCTTTAGGTTTCACCTTGGAAGGGAGTTATCCGGTTTAGTGAGCGGAGCAAGTTAGACCCTAGGCATATTGGACCCTATCGAGTCATTGCTTGTGTTAGCAATGTGGCCTACCATTTGGAGCTGCTTGAGTAACTCAGTCAAATCCACAGCACCTTTCATGTTTCTCAGTTACGAAAGTGCATAGCAGATGAGTCGACTGTGGTACCTTTGGAGGACATTCAAGTGGATGAGTCATGAATTATGTAGAGCGGCCTATTACGGTTTTGGAAAAGGAAGACGATGACCTTGAGCCACAAGGTGATTGGACTGGTACAGGTGTGAGGGCAGCACGAGAAGAGTTCTGAATGAACATGGGAACCCGAATAGGAGATGCGCGAGCACTACCCGAAATTATTTGTAAACGACGATTTCGGGGACAAAATCCAAGCCAAATAAGGGAGAGTTATAATGCTCATTTCCTAAGTGTGAGTTTAAAGTCTAAAAGGGCTCATGGTTAAGTATTTTAGAGGTATTGGGCCCTAAGTGGCACGTAGAATGGGATACGTGGGGCGACCAGGCATGCTTAGCGACGCGACACCGCTAGATTTCAAAACCCTATTTTCTCAGGCCTTGATCCCTATGAAAGTTTAAATCAGATTCGAACAAATGGGGATGTCACATTGTCTCATGCTCATAATGTTCGCGAGCGTGATGCATGGGCTTAAATTAATGAACAATGAATAAATAATATCAAGACCTATCAATTGTCATTAGAAAAGGAACTAAAACACTTACAAAGAAGAGATTACATATACTCACAAATAAGATATTATACCCATTCTCACGTTATGCATTATTTGAATCTTCCTTAAAGCAATATCTACTTGCATGGTATTGTTTGTCCGTTAACCTTTTACAATTACCTCACCATGATTCCTATAACATGAACCTACCTTATCAATCATATAAGGTTTCATCAAAACAAAGGTAGGGTTTGATATGCAGTAATCAAAAAGGAAATTGAATAGAGCATTATGAAAGAATGAAAAAATATCATGTTTTGTTGGCACGAATGAATAAAATAGAGAATTCCTCACAAAATGTCATTCATTCTCTTCCATACATATTTACCTATTTAAAATTCACATAATTTCAATTCAATATTTTTATTTAACAATATTAAAAAAAATATTTTTATTATAATTATATGTTAGGATTTCATGGCATCTAGTTCTTACTTTGGAACTTTTTATAAATCATAGATAATTCTTTTTTACTATTTGTAAAACATATAATATGTATTTTGCACGAAATTAAATATGTTTCCATGCCATTTAAATATCAGTTTATCTTTATTTAGTTAAATTTAATTAGACAAAACTACAAAAATGGTTCATATGGTTTGCTGTTTTTTGTGGTTTTGGTCCAAACCTTTGCATTTTGTATCGATGGTCCTTTTCCAGAGGTTTCTTGTGGATTTGGTCCTAGTCAACTTGAAATGTCTATTTTACCCTTTTAATTTCTTTTTGACATTATTTTTAATTGTTTATTAATTTTATTAAAATGAACAAATAAATAAAAAAATTTCCCTCACCCACCAGATCAGAACTCCTTTCTCTTCTTCCTCTCTCTCCCTCTCTCTCTATCTCTCTCAATCGAGCAACCATTTCATCTTATTCGGAACTCTCTCGTCACCACAAGCCACCACTGGCTACCAACAGCCATAAACAACAAGGAAAACTGAAGCAACCCCAATCCAAACATGATAGCAGTTGTTTCTAGATCGAGATCGAGAACATACAAGGCAGACTCGATGGCAGATTTGATGGTAGCAATGGTTTCTAGATCGAGGACCGAAGATGGTTACGATTCCAGTTTTTTAGGGGGAGAAACCAAATCGGAAGCACATATGGTTTTTTATTGTTTGTCAGCATCGTGTAGTTTTATTTACTGTAAAGGTTTTGGCGATTTTAGTAGTAGGTTAACGGAACACGTACCCGATTATGATATCTCAAATACACACCCTCTATATAAAGAGACTTGAGTTCACGATTAACCAGAAAACTAATCAAAGGAATTGATTCGACATTCAAACTTCATGTGCAATCTCTGCTCTTGTAGCCATGTATCAAAGTTTAAATTCTCGGGGACAATTAACCAAATGGAGCTCTAATGGCAGCGATCCTGTGGAGAAAACTGGAAAGGTGTTACGTGTTCGGGTTCAAGACTCACAGAAAGGTATTCAACACTTTCCATTTATATTCTCGTTTGAATGTAAAACTCACAGCTTTTGTTTCTATTCAGCAAACTAGAGTACGCAGAGGTCTTGAGGGCTGAACACAGAGTGACCATCGCAGCTTTTTAGAGAAGTGAGACAGGAAGAAGAAGATGGGTTGAGGTGTTTCTTTTGTTAAGAGAGAGAGAGAGAGAGAGAGAGAGAGAGAGAGTCCCTTACCTTCTTCCGTTCATCGTTGCAATAAGTCATAGAGTGACCATCGCCGCTGCATCGCCATCCACCTTCTTGCGTTCATCGTTGCAATAAGTCACGGTCGTTCATATCGTTGCATCTCCATCCACCTGCATCGCCATTTTGTATTTGGTTCTGGAAGCCCAAAACCCCAAAACTCTTCAAAAGTTTGAGGGAAAAGACGACCATGTGGTGGGAGAGATGTGGGTACGATCTGGTAAGGGTGGGGTGGGATTAATTTTATTTTTTATTTTTTAAAATGGATAAAATAATTAAAAATAACAGAAAAAAAAATTAAAAGGGTAAAATAGACTTTTTAAGTGGAGAAGGGACAAAATCCACAAAGAAACCTCTTGAAAAGGATCCATACCAATTTGCAAAGGTTTGGACCAGAACCACAAAAAACAGCAAACCAAGGACCATTTTTGCAGTTTTGTCATTTATTTATTATTAAATAACATTCTTATCTTATTTATTGATTTAATTTTTTTAATTTTTTATTCATTAATAAAAAACAATATATTTAAATTATAGATTCCATTCTTTCTAGTAAACCAAAAATGACAATAGAATGTAATGATTTATTCAATCACACCAAAAAGACCCAAAATCTCATATTTTCAAGATAACTTGCTTCGGCAGGCTATGGTAGGGTACTATGTCACACCATGTAACAGTTTTGGGACTTGAGACTTTAAACCACAATGCACCATGTGCCTTAGAATCCACATAATATGTTTGGTTTTGTATGCCAATCGTTGAATGTGAGTACTATTGTCAAACAATGCCAAAAATCATCATTCAACGGTTTGACTTTAATCTTGATGCAGATCATGCTTTGTGCATCAGTATCATAGTTATTTAATTGAGGTTCAAACATGTAATCACCAAAAATGTTTTTGTATATTTACACATGTCAAACCTTTCATAGTAAAACAAGTTTAGATACTGAGAAAATTTTACCAAGACGTAAGAGAACAAAACAAAAGCATAAAACTGAAGAAGCAGAAAAACAAGGAGATATGCCTCAGATCTTAGAAACATCCAACAGCAAAATATAAAATCAAAAAGGTAAGCATTGAGCTTTGTACAGTGAAGGGGGTATCGTTTATCCTGTTGGAGAGTGTTTGGATGTTATCGCAGTGACTTCATGAAGCTTTGTACAGTGAAGAGCATCTCATCTTGGATGATCTCGTCTTCTACCTGGTCACAGATCTAGAATAAACAATGTCTCAGAAAGTCAGGTATGCTTGTGTAGATAATCTTGTTTTTCCAAAAACATGTCCATATTGATAAATTTGACAAAAACGATGTTTAAACTTACTTGAATTTTCCAGCCCTCCTTAAGTTGGAATGCAACCTCGGTAATAGTAGGTCGTTTTTCCCGAGTTTTTTGCAAGCATTGATCCGCAATAGCTGAAAACTTAAGCAACGTACTTGGTTTGATAACCTTCTTTATTCTGTGATCAATAATTCTGTCTAGGTCTCCAGTTTTGTAGGAGATTCGGGCTAAATGATGTACGCTAGCCTTCCACACAAAACTTCAAATAATACCACACCAAACGAATAAACGTCTGATTCTTTTGTTAGAAACCCTGTTTTCTCGTATTGTGGGTCACAATAACCATGTGTGCCAGCAAGGTTAGTGATCACAAAGGTGTTCTGTTGATTTGCTAATCCTATCCTAGACAACCCAAAATCCGCAAGTTTTGCATTCCAATTCTCATCCAACAAAATGTTGGCGGATTTTATATCACGGTGTATTATTCTATGTTTTTCTGCAACATGATTATGAAGATAGTCCAATGCAGAAGCAACACCAATGCATATTTTGAGGAGTTGTGGCCATGACGGTCCCCCGACATAGTAGTGTCACGTAAATGTTAGGTGAAGATTTTTTGGTTGGTATTGTTAGGTGAAGATTGTTTGGTTGGTGAAGGAAGGAATTCAAATATGGTGGTTGAAGAAATGAATTCTTTATTCATTGAGTTGGTGAAAACAAGCTATAAATAGCCTTCATGTTCACCATATTTTCTGCACCACAACTCAATACCTATAAGAATTGAGTGTATCTCTTGTAATCTCATTGTTAAATAAAATCTAGTTGTAGCCCGTGGACGTAGGATTTGCACCGAATCCGAACCACGTAAAAATCCTTGTGTTATCTTTTGCTTTATTTTCTGCTTTCGTGTGTGTGTGATAGTGTTTCCGTTGCGTGTACCCGGTCCGATTCCTAACAACTGGTATCAGAGCTTCGGGTTTCGGAGGAGGTCTCGGTTTTAGAAATTAGAGTATGCTCTGTGGTTGCAGTTTTGTCTGATCTTCCACATCAGAAACTAATTTCTATTAATCGTATTAAAGGTGTCTTGGTACTTTGAAGGGTACTGTTCTGTCACACACGAGTACACCGAACGAATCGGTCAGGCCCGTGCCATTGTTGTGTCTGTTTCGTTGTCTCAATTTGTTTCTTGTTTATCGTAATGGCTGAAGACAAGATTGTAATCGAGAAGTTCGACAGTTCTGATTTTAGTTGGTGGAAAATGCAAATAGAAGCATTGCTATGTCAGAAAGACTTGGATGTGGTACTTGAGGACAAGCCGGAGAAAATGGAAAAAGCTGCTGAAGATGCGTGGAACTCAAAGGACAAGAAAGCTAAGGCGGTTATTACGTTGTCGTTGGAAAGGAGCGTTGCTTTCAACATCATGAAGGAAACCACGGCGCGTGGTATGATGGATGCTCTGACGAACATGTATGAGAAACCGTCGGCGGATAACAAGGTGTTCTTGATGAGGGAGCTGTTCACTACAAGGATGAATGAGGAAGGCTCAGTTACTGTTCACATTAACAATCTAAATTCAATTATGTCCAGATTGTCATCTGTGGGAATTAAATTCGATAATGAGACTCAAGCTTCACTGCTACTAGCTTCACTACCTGATAGCTGGTCAGGAACAGTTACTGCTGTTACGAGTTCCGTGGGGACCAGTGGTATGACGTTTGAAGGGGTTCGAGATTTGGTTCTAAGCGAGGATACCAGACGCAAGAATCAAGGTGGCTCGTCTTCTTCTGAGTTATTAAATATCGGAAGAGGTAGAGGGAATAGCAGGAATAGTGGGAGCAGTGGGTGTCGGGGAAGAAGTTCATCTAGAACTTGGAAGAATGTGAAGTGCTGGAACTGCCAAGAGGTGGGACATGTTAAGAGTCAATGTCCAAAGAAAGAATTAAACAGTGTTGGTGCTGAGAATGTTTATCAGGAAGATGCATTGATACTCAGTATGGAAAACTGTGTAGACTCTTGGGTCATGGATTCAGGGGCTTCGTTTCACGCCATGGACAACGGAGAAACGATGGTGAATCTAAAAGAAGGAGATTTTGGGAAGGTACGGTTAGCAAATGACGAGATGCTTCAAGTAACGGGCATGGGAGATATTGATCTGGTTACTTCATTGGGAACTACATGGAACCTGAAGAATGTCAGGGTGATTCCGGAGCTGAAGAAGAAATTGATTTCTGTTGGTCAACTGGATAAACAAGGACTGGAAGTAAGGTTTGGTGGTGGTAAATGGAGGGTGGTCAATGGTAATTCGGTGATTGCTCAAGGTATGAAGCGTGGGTCATTATATATGGTTGAGGTACCTGCTGAGGGAAGTATGACCGTCCCCGTTAAGCATGACAAAATCTGGTTCGCTAAATCTAGTGCTAAGAGAGTTCATTTTGCAAACATGAATTCCGGAGCCAAGGGGATGTTAGCTGAACGAGTCGGAAAGTTTAAACCATTCAGGGGATTTTGTGACAGTGGGAGCACGAGGTGTGTTTCGGGTACAGTTACAAAGAGCCGTTGGGTTTTGAAGACTAAGACTGGAAAATTCTCTCCTGTTGGAAGTTTGCAAAGTTTGGAGAGTGTTAGTGGTCCTCGGTGTATCTCTGGATCCGGTGGAGTGTCCAAGCCGGTTGAGACAGGGGATGAGTCGATGGCGGTATTGACCACGGCTGAGTCGGTAGCGGGATTGGCTACGACTGAGTTGGAGCTAGTGGGAGCTTCAACTGGCCCTTCTAGTACTTGAAGATGAGGGGCGGCTACAACTAAGGGAATTTGACTGAGTCTTAGCTTGTTCTTGGGAACTGGAAGCTTGGAAGACTTGTTATGTTTGGAGATTAATGAAAGATGTTCAAAATCTTCAAGTGGGAGATTGTTAGGTGAAGATTTTTTGGTTGGTATTGTTAGGTGAAGATTGTTTGGTTGGTGAAGGAAGGAATTCAAATATGGTGGTTGAAGAAATGAATTCTTTATTCATTGAGTTGGTGAAAACAAGCTATAAATAGCCTTCATGTTCACCATATTTTCTGCACCACAACTCAATACCTATAAGAATTGAGTGTATCTCTTGTAATCTCATTGTTAAATAAAATCTAGTTGTAGCCCGTGGACGTAGGATTTGCACCGAATCCGAACCACGTAAAAATCCTTGTGTTATCTTTTGCTTTATTTTCTGCTTTCGTGTGTGTGTGATAGTGTTTCCGCTGCGTGTACCCGGTCCGATTCCTAACAGTAAATACGTGTCGAGGCTCCCGTGGCTTGCATACTCATAGATTAGGATCATCTCATTGTTATCATCACAAAACCCTATAAGGGTTATAATGTTCTCGTGCTGATACTGTGAAAGCATTGTGAGCTCGGTGTGGAACTCCTTGTTACCTTGAAACCCAGTGACATCTAATCGTTTTACAGCAACTAGTTGGTTTAGAAAATCCCCCCAGGTGAGGATTCCCTTGTAGACCCTTCCGTATCCACCCTTTCCGATGAAATTTCTTTCGTTGAAGTCTTGCGTACATTCTTTTATGACCTGGAAGGGGATTTTGAGGTCGTTTGGCTGCTTCACCTGGGACATGATTTGGACTGATTAATATTGATCCTGTCTAATATAAGCAATCATCAAATGAAATTCTTGAAGCAAGAGAAATATCCGGCATTTACCTTTGGATCAACTATATCGTTTTGCTGCTTCCTCGCTGTCGCTGCATTGTTACACCACATTTAAAAAAAAACACAGAATATATTCAGAAAAGGAAGTCAACCGAAGATCAAAAAAACAAAAAACACTTCCACAAATATCTTACAAACCTACAAGAAGTAGATTACAGCCTCCACATTGGAAAACCGGAGTATCTGGTGGCTCCGGCAGAACTCTCCGGCATGTTGGACATCGAACTAACCAGAGTTTAGTGTCCATCTTGCTGCTCATATTAATGAAATTCTTGAAGCAAGAGAAATATCCAGCATTTTCCTTTGTATCAGCTAAATCGTTTTTCGGCTTCCACGCTGCATTGTTATACCGCAATATTTCAAACAAAAAATACAGAATATATTCTAAAAGGGAAGTCAACGGAAGATCAAAAAATCAAAAAACACAACCGCAGATATCCTATGAACCTATAAGAACTGCATTACAGCCTCCACATATGTAGGCCGGAGTGTCTGGTGGTTCCGGCACAATTTTCTGGCAAGTTGGACACGAACTAGCGGGAGTTTAGTGTCCATCTTGCACTCGTTTTAACGAAATGCTCGTGACTTTTGAAAATCCTTTACAAGAAAAAATTGTGAATAGTTCATAAACTTAAGCATATTACCAATTAACAGATGCTAAAAAAGTTTGACTTTATTTCAGAAGCATATTTTATACAAAATAAACTAAAGAAAGTATGTCAAATAAACTTGGGACCTATTCACTGAAGGTCGGACCTTTTTTGTTTCTGGACTAAGGAGTGAAGATCATGGAAACCAATCAAGAATTAGCAAGCCAACACTCATGTTGTTGAAGGGTATAGTAGCATATTGGATAATTATGAATAGAGTATATATATGGTTAGAACAAGCCAAGGGTGGTCCAGAAATAGCAAGTATAAAAAGTCAAATATCCAACTTAATTTTCTTTATAGAACCAACTGAAAATCTGTTTCGTTATAGAATGTTGAACATCATCTTAGCACAACTACAACCTGAAAACCTCAAATTATTTAAAAAGTGTGTAAAAAAACAGGGTGTGTTTAAACTCGTGCACTAAAGACTTCCATTGACCCCAAAAGAACGGTGAAAATTTTGAACTCAATCATAAGAAAAAGGACCCATTAAATTAGGATTGCATATGATTCCCCTTTTGGGGAGAAATCGACAGAAAGAGAATGAGAAATCATGCTGTGAAATATCCAAATTTTGAACAATGGAATCAAATCAAGAACTAGGTATCATTAGAATACTATTGCAAGATATTGGTGTTCCGTCAGCAAAAAAGCAAGAGAATTATTGATTGGCGAAGATCTAAGCTTTAAAACAGAGAATCAAATCAAGAGCTAGAAATCTAGAAGTAGGAAATTCCTGATTGTATTAGATATGGAAGAGGAGAAGAACCTGGCAAAATATTGACAAATGCTGTTGTTTTACATGAACTCCATGCAAATTTGGAGAGTTCTCTATAAAATTTTAAATATTCGGTGGGTAATGAAGAAGAAAAGAATAGGAAAACACTCTCATCTGAAAAGTCTTGTGTTGACTTACAAGTAAAATTCCCGGAAGGATCCGGTGGGATAGTACAATTTGCAAATATTGTGGCCACAGATTGGTTTTTGTTTGAGGATTGGTCCTTGAGGCCGAAGGTGTGGCCATTTCTTTTTTCTTTTTTTTTTTTCTCTTCCGGTCTATCTTCTCATATTTTCTCAATCCCAATTCTCACACTTTCCTTTCCAACGTAGTTACTTCCTATCCTTTTCTAATTAAACAACAAATTTGAAAAACTAAAAAAATTACTTTAAAATAAAATCTTCCATAAAAAACCTAATAATTTTAAAAATACAATAAATTAAATAAGTTAAAATTTAAATAATAATAATATAATACTAGTAACATCACTCTCAATCTTCGTTGTGTTTGAACATCATCTATTAATTGGTACGTCAACTATATATATATATATATATATATATATATATATATATATACATACATACATACATACATACATACATACATACATACATACATACATACATACATACATACATACATACATACATACATACATACATACATACATACATACATACATACATACATACATATATATATATATATATATATATATATATATATATATATATATATATATATCACCAAATCCGCATGAAGGTTGTTATGCGTATCTACGCATTTCCATTCTATTTTCTAGATATTTTGCGGAACCAGTTGGTAGTACCTCGTAAAGTGGTACAATGTTGAATGGATCATACGTACATATCACTCTTTCTTCATCCTCCAAAATCATATTATGTAATATGATGCATGTTTACATTACGTCTCGTATACTGCTGGGTTCACATGGTCCTGTCAGGTATTTGATTATATGAAATCATTGTCTATGGACATCAAACACTCATTACACATCCTTCGAAGTTGTTTCTTGGGCACCTTTAAACATTGACAATTTTGAATATATTGGAGCTATGAATGACTTGACAAAGCTTGAATACTTAGGATATATTACATCAGCAAGAAAATACTCGTGTTTGTGTTGTGTACTTTTCACCTGAAACGAACAAATAGGTCTAATACCTTTATAAATGTCACTAAATATAGCCGACTGGTCAAGAACGTTAATGTCATTGTTCACTCTTGCAACACTAAAAATAATGCATAACAAATCCATAAATTATATGACACAACTACTTCTACTTCTATGATTATCGACGGGCGTCTATAATCTCCTTTTGTGAATTAGTCGTGTCATGCATTATGGAAAGTAGGACAATCTCAATACATACAATGATTACAATCAAAGCTTCCAAGCAATCAAGGAAAGCCACGATTGTTTCATGTGTCGCATACAACGTTTTAATGTCATTGAACGTAGGTAAACAACAACAAAAATCGTTTGTAGTAAGTCCAGACAATACCCATTGCAAACTCATAAACATTTTCCTTTACGGTCTGCTCAGACATTTTGAAGTACACATCACATGCGACAAATGCGGTGGTGTATGTGATTTGGCCAACTGCAATTGAGCATTTCAGTTATGATGTGAAACCCCTTGTACCTATTGCATCCCACTTTAGTTGAGAAAATGGGATGGTTTGATTCAAATCACCATGTATAATCAGAAAAAAGTTTGCTCGTCCGAAACCTTTGTCGAAACTGATAATCAAAATATACACCATGCTCTGCGAAGTAGTCTTGTATGATAATATCATGTGCAACTTCATAATATCGATTTATTCTATATTTTCTCGTTCTCTTACGTGAACATTCTTCATCGGTAGCCAATACATCAGTTGTTTCTTTCACCATTGCAGCGACATGTATTGTTGATTGAACTAACCAATCATCGAATAACAGTGACGAAGAAAACGATTCAAACAAAAGAAAATTGGAAGGAAAATTTTTTGAGAGGTTTTGAGAAGACATCAACGTGTATTTAAATGGAAGTTTTCATGTCTATTTATAGTGGATAATATATATATATATATATATATATATATATATATATATATATATATATATATATATATATATATATATATATATATATATATATATATATATATATATATATACTAGCTGCGTACCCGCGCAATGCGGCGGCGGCAAATTGTTTGCTGTGCTGAATAGTTGTCGGACGACGAATATTTGTCTTTTGGCCATTTGTTGTTGGTTAATATTACATGTATATCGATGTTTTTTGCATATCCGTGCAACACGACGGGTGAGAGGTTGGAAGATGATGTTTTTGTCTATTAGTTTTCATTCGGAAAGCTTTGACGAACTGTTTTCTTTCGAAAGCATTTTTCAAATAACATTTAATGTGTCAAATGATTGAAAGCAAACAGTTTGAAAGTATTGTTTTTTTCACATTTAAGCCGGTATGTTTTGTGAAAAATAAACGTTTTGGTCGAATTGTCATTAAATGTTAGATAATATCAGTTGATCCAAAATTTAATTGATTATATTAAATTGAATCAGAATGCACAATACAAGTATCTTTTTCAATTATTTTTGTTTGTTATTACTATCATAAGTTTAATATCTTATAAAGCCAATATATGAATATTTCGTTCTCAACAATATAATATAATATAATATCTGTTTTAATTATCTTTGTTTGTCATCGCAAGAGCTAATCGAATAGAAAATTATTTCCTCTTTAGCTTGAAAGGGAACAAGCCATCATCCGTTGGACATACATGAATATTTGACAAGAAATCTAGGTATTGAATTTATGTAAACGATGGGTAGGGTTTAAAGATAATGTCATAGCTATCCGGTATTTAAAATTCGATTTAAAAATTGGATAACAACTTCTTTTTTATTATGAATGGATAACATAAGTTCACGTAATCTAATTTGGTGGTAAACATCAGGTTAAGTGACATAATTAATGCCGAATCACATGATACGGCAGCCTTTATTTCTTCTATTGTACCGAAAGGAAATGAAAGTGGCCCAACACGAAGTATGTTGCTAAAAAAGACGAAGTGTGCAACCTCCCTGGACCCAACATACAACCTCCCTGGACCTATTAATCGCATGCAATGATGCAACCTCCCTGGACCCAACATACACGAAGGAAAGGAATTAGTCATTCCATTCCTTCTCTAATTCCACCATAACTAATGGTATCAGAAATTAATCTTAGGTTTTCCTGTGCAATCTCAAAGTCGCGACCCTCCACCAACAAGATATTCTTAGCTGGGACACGAACATTCTCAAATGACATTTCTGCATATCCATGAGGTGCATCATCAAACCTAAACACCATCAGAGGTCTTATCATCTTTACACCAGGGGTATTAATGTTCACATGAATCATGGATTGCTGTTTATGAATTGGCGCATTGAAGTTGGTTTTCCCCTGCAAAAAAAAAAAAGGAATCAATTTTCTTCTTTAAGACTTTCATAAATTAGTAACCATAAGTATAAGAAGTTTGCATTTGGATCCATAGCTCCACTTGTCCACCACTTCCTTCCATTTATAACATAAGTATCGCTTTCTCTCTTCATATTATTTAATTTCATTATAATCTACAGTATTTTTTTATAATATGATAACTAAAAGAAAAAAGAGCAATTTATAGAATAATCTACATTAGTTGCATCGGGTGAAGAAACTTGAGGTTCGGTTATTGCAAATCCAGACCAGATTGTTCCATTAAGCAATGGAATAAGCCATTCTTGAAGTTGTTCTTTGAAAAGATTATATAAACATTTAAATCATCTAATAAAATACACAAATCATAACTTTACCTCCATATTTCCGACATCGGGTACCCCAAATATGAACACTTGTAGGGCCCACATGGAGCAACCCATTATCTCATAAAGGTATCCGTATTCCGACATCGGGTACCCCATATTTCCGACATCGGGTACCCCACATTTGCTGTAAACTGAGTGATGCTGCCTTCCTCCAACATCGCCCAATAAGCAGCTTGCACACCTAGCATCTAATATATTCCATGATTAGAACATCCACAATAATATGCTTTTGGGGTCATAAAAGTCAAATAAGGTATTGTAGAGCTTTTCCGTTTGCTTATGAAATTGACATAATTCTGTTTAGCTTTTAATTTGTTAATTACAAATTGAAATGGTTATTTTGTTTCAAATTCGTTACCTGGAATTAAAATGTCACCTAAACCAAGCAGAGAAAATGGGCGTACAACATCTCTTGTTGGGAATGGAAGCTGGAAAAGGATTAAAAATCTAAAAAAAATAGTGAGAAATAAGAACCACCTAATTTCAACCAAAATTGCTATAATACCTTTATAGGCGCATCAAATGATTTGGAGACGCTGACCATGACAGGGGTAAAAAATATTACACTTGGAGTGCGTATGCGAAATGTACAACCGGCTTTTTCTAATATTAAACAACCACCAATGTGCCTTCACCAACATGCCTTTACCACCGGAAACATTTCCCAAAAGATGTTTAGAACACATGCTTGTGCTTGAGTTGTATTCTTCTTCGGTTTGCTTTTACCCATTCGGGTTCCTTGAAAAACCCGAAATTAGTTTTAAAATAAAATTATAAATTTTTAAAAATTTCAAAGTTTCAAAAAATTATCCCCAAATTCAAAATAAAATTATAAGTTTTCAAAAATTTCAAAATTTTCAAGTTTCAAAAAATTATCACCAAATTCAAAATAAAACTGTTTTTTAAAAAAAAATTCAATGTTTTCAAATTTTGAAAATCCGAAAAGCTTGGGCGGGAACTAAGTTTCAAAAATTTCAAAGTTTTCAAATTTTGAAAATCTGAAAAACTTGGGCGGGAGCTAAGTTTCAAAAATTTCAAAGTTTTCAAATTTTGAAAATCCGAAACTAAGTTTTAAAAAATTCAAAATTTTCAAATTTTGAAATTTCGAAAAACTTGGGCGGGAGCTAAGTTTCAAAAATTCCAAAGTTTTCAAATTTTGAAAATCCGAAAAGCTTGGACGGGAGCTAAGTTTCAAAAATATCAAAGTTTTCAAATTTTGAAAATCCGAAAACCTTAGGCGGGAGCTAAGTTTTAAAAAAATTCAAATTTTGAAAATTTGAAAAACTTGGGCGGGAGCTAAGTTTCAAAAATTTCAAAGTTTTCAAATTTTGAAAATCCGAAAAGCTTGGGCGGGAGCTAAGTTTCAAAAATTACAAAGTTTTCAAAATTTGAAAATCCAAAAAAGTTGGGTTTCAAAGTTTTCCAATTTTGAAAATCCGAAAAGTTTGGGCGGGACGACATGGGTGAACATTCAACAAAGAAGGCACAGATCGGACCCATTTGCAATATGTTTCTCAACTCCAAGACCCATTTGTGTTACTATGCATATAGTTCTCTCTAACAATTTATCTGGTGGAAGAGTCGATGTAAATCTAATGTTATGCCACATCATGTATAAGCCAACAATGTATGTAAATTAAATTGTATTACAAAAATCAAGTAAATAAGTTTTATGAGAAATAATCAAACATTAAGTCCTCTATATTTCACTACATACACCAAAAAAATAATTTTATATTGACCCAACACCCTGAGCAGATGAATGATAAGGATAGTAAAGGTTGCAGCTGTACCTGGAGCACATGTTACAACATCAAACACCACTGTATCCGTGTATAAAGTAGGACCATGCACCTGTACCTACTTTACATCATAAACATGCATATATTATAATTTGGAATTATTTGTCAAGCGTCATAAACAATTAAAAAAAACACTTAAAGCTAGAGATTGGCCATTTGACCTCGAAAGTCTACATCAACTCATAGCTAAGAACCGAAGGAATGAAGTTGCACTCACCAATGTAGCAACTGTAATGGACGCAACAGTAGACTACTGAAAAATCAAAAGAAATATATTAACTATTAAGACATATGAGAGTTGAAAAAATAAAATGAAACATTATGACAAATAAGAGTATATAAGATACTAAAATAGTAACATTAGTACCAAAATATCATATTTCCTAACTTCGGCCACATCAGTGAATTAGTTACAAATAAATAAGACAATTTGGATTGAAAAAGCGAGATCTTTATTTAATGTAGTTACCTGCTAAATGTACCTTTAATGACTATATCAAGCTCCAAAATTGATCGTGAAAGTACCTGTGGATTTAATAAAAAACCGATTAATAAGATTCCACAATTGAGAAACAAACCATGAAGCGCTTATTACATGTAATCAAGCCTTAATTCGACCATTCTTACATAAAAGAAACATAAATTTAATAAATGAAATCATTTAAATTAGATCTAGATGTCTATTATACTCTCCATATTTACCCAGGAAATTAACCAAAACTTACTTTCATCTTGTTTTATATGCTTTTCCTGCATGATGCGTTTATTACATGTAACCAAGCCTCAAATCTACCATTCATGCATAAAAGAAACATAAAGTTAGTAAAAGGAATCATTCAAACTAAATCCAAATATCAACTACAGAGACTCCAAATATCAAGTTGACCATTTTGCCCTTGGTGCTATATTGATGAGTTTGTGGGTAATAATATTGTTGTTGCTGCTGTTTTCTTTATTTCTTTCGTTGGGGATACAAAGCTATGATTAACTTCACATGTAAATTCAGCCATATGTCCATGAGCCTTTACAAACAACTTCAACAAACACATACAAAACCCAAAGTCAGATCAGATCTACCTCACACTCATAGATTAATGCAGCTAAACAAAAAAGAGATGCTAATCATATAATAAATAGAAAATGGTCTAAATTCTACTGAGTAAAAGAGAAGTTAAGCGTATAATCTTTATTTACCTCCTCACCGACTGAAGATCCGTTAGCTTCTCCACCGGCTCCTCCTACTTCTCTCGCTCCATCTTCTCCCACTGCTTTGCCTCCTTCGATCTCATCGAGTCCAACCGGTTCTCCACCAACTTTCTCCGGTTCCGAGCTCCTGCCAGCCTCCGGTGCAAAACCCTCCCTTTGCTCATGATCGTACTCTCGAACCCTCACCCATCTTCCCGCTGCTCTCTCTCTCTCTCTCTCCTCACTCCGATCTTTAGCTCTCGATTTGCTTCCAACCACCGAATGTAAACTCAAACCCAACAAGAAATCGCAGAAACAAGAAATCCAACCCAAATGTAAACTCAAACCCAACAAGAAATCACAGAAAATAAATATGATACACAAATCTTAAAAATCAAAACTGAAACGTAATCTGAATATCAAACCTAAACCCAAATTTGAAAAACAATTCATATACACACATCTAATCTGAATATCAGGCTGGCGTTTGTGCTTTAATCGGTGAACATCTGGACAGCAGGTGCAGTGCGATGTTGGTGAGACGGCGGTTGGTGGTGGTGACGGAGATGGATCTTTAGGTGGAGGCGGTGTCCAGAACTGGTAGTAGGAAGGAGAGACGGAAGGGAGTGGGCTGGAGGCAGTGTCCCGTGTCTGTGGCCATGAGGTTTCCACCGGTGCAAATCCGGTAGTGGACTATGGCCGTGAGGTTTCCAGCCAAGTGAGCAGATCCGGTGGTGGGCTGGAGCTTTTGGACGGTGAAGAGAGAAGAGAGGGTGAGAGAGGATGAAGCTAGGGTTTTGCTAATGGCTCCTTGAAAGTGATCGGTGGGGGGAGAGAGAGAGAATAAAAAAGAGAGAGGTATGTATTGTTTAGAATATGTAGGGTCAACATCCTGTCGGCCGCATGCATAATTCGCCCGTGCTATATAATATACAGGCAAAGGATATCCATGCTTTGTGTGGTGGTACAGTCTTAAAACTTCTATGCTTTAAATGGTTGTAATTTATATATGGTTTATAATACAGTATATATATATATATATATATATATATATATATATATATATATATATATATATATATATATATATATATATATATATATATATATATATATATATATATATATATATATATATATATATATATTTGTGTGTGTGTGTATGTGTGTGTGTATGCGTCTGTGTGTGTGTGGGGGGTCAACATACAACTAAAATTAGACATAAAAGATTAAATTAGGTGATAAGGGTATGATGGTAAAATAGCATTTTTATTAAAAAAAATTGAAACAATAATTTGTTAATTATATTTCTGATTTATAGGAATTATGTTCATTAATGAACATTTATATTCATAAACTAGCTATTAAGACACTCAAATATTAAATGCGTGTAAAATCTATTAGAAATTAACATTCATAACCAATTAATGTTCAAAAATTTCTTCAACGAACATTGAAGAAATATACAAACATACACACATGTTTCAGAAATGAATATTGACAAACAATGATGAATATTGAAGAAGTATAGTAACAGACAACATGTTCAGAAATGAAAATTACAAACATTGATGAAATATACAAACATACACATATGTTCAAAAATGAACATTGATAAACATCGATGAAATATACAAACACACACATATGTTTGGAAATAAATATTGATGATTATTGACGAAATATAATAACATACAACATGTTCATAAATGATCATTGACGAACATTGATGAAATATATCAATATACAGTTTACATGATCGGTGACTTCACAAGATCATAGTGGTTAATGAACAAGATCTGCAGACGGTAGTGATGAGCTCCCAAGTGTTGGCATCGACCATTTGATGATGATATAAAAAACTTTAGTAACTGAGATCTAGATTGCAGCCAACGGAGCTAACCTGAGCTCTCAATAATAGCGGGTGGTGGTGACAACCATTGGCAATGGTGGTGAGCTCCTGATTCTAGTCGGCGATGGATGGGCTACCAATTTCAGCCATATGCATTTGGTGAGAAACGTTAAAATGATTTAGGGTTAGGAGGAGAGATAAAATGCCATTTTAAATTAGAAGCATACATTTTAGGAGCTAGATATTATATATATACCAAAATTACCCTCAACCATTTTTTCAATTTATTTTTTTAATAATATATTTGTCTTTTATTTTTGTTCATTGATTGTTTGATCCAAGGGTTAAAATATTGGTTCTATGTGGATCCTTTCTCTCTCCTTCTCTCTCTCTCTCTCTCTCACTCACTCTCTCATTCTCTCTCTCTCTCTCTCTCTCTATATATATATATATATATATATATATATATATATATATATATATATATATATATATATATATATATATATATATATATATATATATATATATATATATATACACCATATGCTATTCTTGATCTTTGTATCTTCTTTTGCCAAATTTGAGACAAATTGAGGATTTTTGGTTGCTTATTATAAAAAAAATTCCTCTTTTCGTCCGGACGAAATTACTCGCTAATAGGTTCTTGACGTTATTTTTTGTGGTGTTTTTTACATTTTTTGTTTGTAATGAAAATGAAGATAAGATAGTTTTCCTCTTGATTAAGTTTGATATTATTGACAGTTTTGGGAAATTGATGACCGCGACATTGGAATGGGATGGAATACCAATATACATAATTGGTATGGGTAGAGGAATAAGTGTGATAATTGGTATGGGATCGAATACCACATTTATGTATCCTTTCATGGAGACTGGTATATCAACACTTCGAACAGGGCTATAGCCGATCTAGTGACAGGTATATCTGAGGCTTTTTTTGTCGAAGATATTGAAAAGCTACAAGCTAAAGTTTTGATTTATTTTTGTATGTAGTGGGCTTGCCTCTTGGTTTGTGTTGGTGCAACTGTGTATCTCTGTTTGAGTGTCAATTGTGTGTGTATGGTCTGTGTTTGTGCATATATTCAATTGTTCAAATAGTTAGATGGACAAATTTTGAATCTTTTTTATGTGAAGAAAGGAAGGTATGTACATTTCTTTAGTTGTCTTAAAACGAATATATAATGTACTTCTTACATATGCTCTCATTATGGTTTGAAGTTGCAGGCAAGACAAAAGATGTTGTAATGGAAAACCAAAAGGCTGAAAGAATTGCAACATTTACTTTTGGCACCAAAATGTTACAAGAACCTCGTATATAGAAATTGTTTATTATAACCTCAAACAAGGACCAAAATTGCAAAAGATAACTTGGGGGCAACAATGCAAAAGATAACTTTTTGGGACCAAAATTGCAAAAGTCGATTATAATTAGGGAGCAAAACTATAAGTTCCAAAATTGCAAAAGTCAATTGTAGTTGGGGAGCAGAAAGAATTGAAAATAGGATGCTAAAATACACTAAAATGAATGTAAGTTAATGTGTGCGTGTAGATTTCTACTCCTAAGGTAATAAACACACAGCCACACACCCACTACTTTCTGTGTTATGTGAGAGTAGATTGTTATATCTTGACACCTAATATGGCAATGTCCTTTAAAAGCATAATAGTTTACAAAGTTCTTTAAAAAAATTATGATACCTAATGTGTGGTAACTTCCACTTTTTCTCTTAATTCTTTATTTTATATACATTTTCTTGTGGACATGAGATTACTTTATGTAATTTGTATTTCTCAGGTCTTGGCACCACCATCTCATCCCAAACCAGAAATTACAGTAAGTTGCTAATATTGCATTTATTTTGGCTTAGTGCAACAAATAACAACTTACTTTCATACTTTTATCTATTTGTACATTAGACATCACACTCTACTTTTTTTATATTTCAGTAAAATATTGTCTGTGTGTGTATATCTATACTACTATGTCTTTAAACTAACCTCCCTTGCCCCACAACACACACACACATACATGATTGCATTATTTATATAAAAAAAAGGTGTCATGTGTTTTTGTTGTATGAGCACAATATTGCTATTGCTTCTCTAAGAAAGCTCTTTGGATAAATGCATTATTTATACAATTATTATTATTATTATTATTTAATTTATTTAATGTGTTTTTATTTTTTATTTTGTTATTATTGTGGAGTATCAATGATCTTTTTGAATGATATGGACTTAAATGTTTGTCTCTATTTTTAAGGAATACCGGTTTAAAAAGATAATAATATGCCAGTCTCAATGCCTTCATACTTGGCAAGGTATGGGTTTACTGAATGGACTTGGAGAGACCATTTCTTGAAGTTTCTACATATTTCTATAGGGTCCGGTCTTAAGAGTTAATGGGGCATTATTACTGTAGTATTTGAATTTCATACAGACAACCACGGTTCTAATAAAAAATTTATGTGTAGTTTCTGGATTTAGCAAGTTACATGTCTGACTTTTTCATTTAACAATAGCCTCCTAGAGCACCCACTATCCCTCTTCCTCTTCCAAGTTCCTCAAACTTCACTAAATGAGTAAAATCACCAAGAGAAGCCAAGATGGATGTTTTTAGGGTTTTACAGAGCTTAAGGGTGATAAAGGACATCCCTCCTAGGGCTTTATGCCTTTATATGGCCCCAATCCTGAAACTAGGGCATTTTCGTGTTTTGCGGCGGATAACGTCCCTATCTTATGGGATGGTGTCGCTATCCCTGATACATGTGAATGCAAGATCGTGGCCACATATAGCGTTGCTAACCCTAAGTTAACGCCGCTATCCCTCATTTTTCTACCCGAATATATATTTTAAATAGAAACACAATTACCTAATAAATGGTCTTACATTGTAAGCTTAGTTGTTGATGTTTTAAATGGCTTTGATGAATTAGAATAACAATACATGTTTCAAACTACTTGGAATCATCACATAGAACTATGCTTTAAGGGATCAAAGCATAGTAACATGTTTGAACATCTAAATGAATGGTAAGAATTATATGAAGATTTTTGAACTTGAACTCTCAAGATCTCTATGTCTAGCATTTAATCATGATTTGAATGAGAAAGTTGGATGACAGTTAAAGTGTTTAGCATGTTATTAAGTTCTTAATATGTTAAGAATTTATTCAGAAAGTCTAAAAGCAGATTTTCGAAAATGATCATTTTGATCCATGATCAAATGGTTTTATAATAGATACTAAATTTGATGAGGACTTAGACTGAAATATGATAATTTGATGAAACGTGATGTATCATTTAATTTTTGTTGGCAATATAGATAATATGTTGACATATTTGTGTGTGTGTGTGTGTTTTTTGCTTTTTGCTTTTTTGTGTTTTTTGTTTTTTGTTTTTTGTTTTTTGTTTTTTTTTTTGTTTTTTTTGTTTTTTTTTTTTTTTTTGTATATTTCAATATGAACATAATTATTCTTAGTGTCAAATATAGCAACATACTAATTTTTTTAATAAAATAATATCCATCATATATATTCCGAAAATAATAGCAATTTTCTATCTTTTCACTTTTCTTATTCAAATTTATTTTAAATCGTTTTTTATAAAATTGTTATATATTTTTTGCACGTATGGTTAAAAAGCATATAAAAAAGGTAGCAAAAAATGCACTAAGGTATGTGTGACACAAAATGGACGGGTAACAACCACCCTTTCTAGCTTAACTTTTGAACCCAAAACTTCATTCAAACAATATTCCTTCCGTTAATTTCGTTCATAATTCCTCCAACAAAACTACTAGCCTACCTTATCAGCATATTACATCAAAACAAAAACTAATATGTTGTGCCAATTATATTTCTAATCGTGATTGTCAATGGAATAATTCTAAAAACTTCTTTTTACCATACAACCCTTCTTTCCTTTTGACTATTTTTTTTAGCCTTGACCAATTTGTAAGTCATTTTAAACCCACAAATAACTCAAGATCGATGCTAGCTTTCACCAAACAACTTCCCTTACACACCCAATTTAGAAAACACAGCAACAATCTTGCTCTTGAATCTCAAGAACAATGAAAAATCAGTGAAATTCTTTATCGAACACCTTGTGTGCGTTCCTTAACACTCCATTTCAGCAGAATCCCACTGTGGAGGGACCCCAATTTTATTTCAAACCACCAAAACAAAACAATTCAACACAAACAAAACGAATTTGATTGCCTTTATTAATTAGATTCGTAATCTAAAAAAAAATCCCAGAAACTTGCACACCGATGACCAAACTGCTGTGAAATTAATTCTGAAATTCTGCCTTGATCTTGATCAAATCCTTTGCGAAAACTCAGTTGGATCTTTACCCAAACCCTGTGCCTTTTCACCCATTGATCGATCCCTTTGAAATCAGTAAGCAAGAACTCTCAAAAACAACCCCATCGATCAAAATTCATCGCCTCCTGATGCTTTAACACCAATTTTTTGTGCTAATTATGTGTTTGTCAAAGAAAGAATTACGTAAAACCAATCAAGAACTAAGATGAACAATAAATTATTCCTTTGGCTTCCCTTCTCTGTGATGAATATACATCATGAAAGAACAATACAAAATGAAATTTGTACATCCGTATCATAGTCATTTAATTGAGGTTGAAACACATAATACCAAAACGAAAAAAAAAAAAAAAAAAAGAAATCTGTATGCTTAACTTTTTACTGAAAACATGTCCATATTGACAGAATACATGAGCACTACGTTCCAACTTGAATTTCCATGGCCTCCTTAAGCTGGAATGCGACCTCAGCAATCGTAGGTCGTTTGTTCCGAGCTTTTTGCAAGCATTGATATGCAATACTTGAAAACTTGAGCAATGTATTTGGTTTGATATCTTTCGTTATTCGGTGATCAATAATCTTGTCTAGGTCTCCGTTTTTGTAGCAGGTTCGTGCCAAATGATGGAGTAAATCGCCGGTCGTCAGTGAAATTGAAATCACACACTAGCCTTCCACACAGAACTTCAAACAAAACCACACCAAACGAATAAACATCTGATTCCTTTGTTAGAAAACCTGTTTTCTCGTATTGTGGGTCACAATAACCATGTGTACCAGCAAGGTTAGTTATCACAAAGGAGTTTTGTTGATTTGCTAGACCAATCCTCGCCAACCCAAAATCCGCAAGTTTTGCATTCCAATTCTCATCCAACAAAACATTGGCGCTTTTGATATCACGATGTATTATTCTGTGTTTTTCTGCAACATGATTATGAAGATAGTCCAATGCAGAAGCGACACCAATGCATATTTTGAGGAGTTGTGGCCATGACGGCCCACCCGGCATAGTAGTGTCACGTAAATATGTGTCGAGACTTCCATGGCTTGCGTATTCATAGACGAGGATCATCTCTTTGTTATCGTCACAAAAGCCTACAAGGGTTATAATGTTTTCGTGCTGATACTGTGAAAGCATTGTGAGTTCGGTGTGGAATTCCTTGTTACCTTGGAACCCCTTGGCATTTAACCGTTTTACAGCAACTACCTGGTTTACATGATCCCCCCAGGTGAGGATTCCTTTATAAACACTTCCATATCCACCTTTTCCGATGAAATTTCTTTCATTGAAGTTTCCGGTACAACTTTTTATGGCCTCGAGGGGGAATTTGTAGTGGTTTGGCTGCTTCATCTGCGAAATGACCTAGAGTAATTAATATTGAACCACTCTATAATAATGCTATTTATATAAATGATTTCTAGAACTAACCTCTTGATGTCTTATTAGCGCTTGATTTGAACCTTCAGGGTTAAGTGGATGTAAATTATGAGTATGCATTTCTATCTTATTAGCAACCTTAGTGTGATGTAAGCCTTTAATCTCATGCTTTGTATGCTTAGGTTTAAGATTCATGTTGAATAGTGCACAACTCTCTGTTAATTGTGCATCCTTTGTTGTTATTATGACTTTGCTTCCTGAAAGAAAACCTTTGCTTCCAAGTAATGCATTTAGCTGCTTGAGACTATTAATATCATCAAGGACTAGAAACGCCTTTTTTCGGGATAGTACATTCTCTATCTCTGAGGTGTACATAGAAACATTGTGAACTTGAATTAGACTTGGTTTTGAAATGTCATCATGGAGTTGTTTTTGTAAATCAAGCAACCTATCAAATTTTTCGTCACACCTCCTAGTGACATCTTCAATAAAACTGCTTGTGTCGAATTCATGATGATTTAAACAAAGATATATTTGGCCAACGATGTCTTCCCAATCCCACCAATACCCAAAATAGTGAGTATATCTGTCGTATGAGATGATGCATCTTTCAACCATGAAGTGACAAAATTAATGGAATAGTCCATCCCAATAAGTTGTGGCAGAGGACTCCTGGAGGATATGTGTAATCTACGACTGATGTCCTTAACAATTTCATCAATAAACTCCGTCTCTCGCCTAAAACAAGATTTTGATAAGAAATTAAGAACCACAAAACACATTACAAATTAATATAAACTTTGGAGATTTAATTTATCAAAAGATCCAAATTAAATTTACATCATATTGAGCTATTATCTTTACCTATGTTTTTCACATCAAAACCATATCATATTTGCACTTCAAACAACATAAATATGCAATGTGTAAGTTCATAATGTTCATGTATAATAAGACTGGAGCCATCAATATAATGCAAGATTTCACTAATGGGCCACCAAATTTTAGTATTTTTCTACAAGACCATCAAACATGATTATATATGTGCTTTTGCATGAATATAAAAATAATGTCACTGATACCAAACGGTTAATCTATCGGACATATGCATTAATTTATGAGAATACATAATTGAAAACTTATATCAATATTATGCAGCTTCTTTATCCAATGTAAATACAATAAATATATCTATTTAATGATATTGGAAAACTTATTGAAATGCATAGAGAAAATATTACATTGACACTTCAGGCATTCAGCAAACAAAATTGGAGTCCAGAAATATGGGTAAGAAAGTGGTTACCAGCCATTTACGTTCCAACCAACTAATTCAGCAACTTCTTTAAGAGCTTTACTCCATTGGTCTATCTTTTGTGCCCGTTGACTTCTTTTATTTGCATCTGTCTCCACCTCCATCGCGTGTTTATGCTCAGCCATGGCAGCTCCAAAGCTACCTTGTTGCTTCCTAACATGGCTGGGCTCAACAAGATAATAGACCGGAATAACAATATGGTTTGATGTCATACGTTGCTCGAGTCTCAGCACCAATTCATTAAGACACCATGTCGAATTAGCATAAGTCTTCGACAACACGATAACAAAAGCCCTAGATGCTTTAATTACTCTCTCCCATTTCGATTTCAGATCTCCTACTTTCTGAATCTCGTCATCATCCATGAAGGTAGTGATATTGGCACGCTCGAGGGCTCTATTAAGGTGATTGGTGAAACTATTACGAGTGTCAAGGCCTCTAAAACTTAAAAATACATCATACTTATACTTTTGATCATCAGTTTTTGAAGAAGATGAAGATCCTTCTTCAAGACCAGAGAGAACAACCATTATGACGTAATGATGGTAGCAGTGATTTGAGAGTAGATCTACGATCAAATTAAAAGTAGTGAATACCCAAGTAGCAGTATTTTAAGGAAAGCACAAGTCAACACCTATTTTAAATTACATAAATGGTCCCTGAGTTTTACAAAAGAGACCTAATGGTTCTTACTGGGATTTTGTTATGCTGGTGATCCCTAAGAATTAAAAACCTTACACCGAAAGTCTTTATGCTTGACACCATTAAAAATAGAGGATAAATATTTGTAAAATGATCAATATACGTTTTGACTTTTTTGTACTTTTTCTCCAGAATACTATTCTCATTCACCGAAACTCGGAACCAAAATCAAATCAAACCAATTCAAGGACATTTTAGTGTAAATCTGTCAGTAAACGAAATGTTTTGCTATAAAAAGCAGATGATGATTTACCTTCCTAAAGTGTGGAGTTAAAGTCAACAGTAATCTCGTTGTCCCCTTTAAATCCGCTTGATTTCATGGAGATGAGAAGAGTACCGAGATTTAGGACTTTTGAGGAATCACTACTTTCGATGTCTCCATCTCCGCCACTCTCAAACCCACCACCACAATTTTTAGGGTTTCGATTTAGGGAGGATGTAAAGATGGTGGTCGACGATGATGTCAACGGTGGATGGGAGATGGAGGCTGATAGAGAAAATGAGTACAGGGTGGGTGCCTATGTGCGTTCTATAGAAACCTCCAATGATTTCGGCATCGGTGCTCAGGAAACCGACCGTTAAAGAATGGTATGGGTGTAAGAATCCGGTTATTAGTTGAAGTCTCCGGCGAACATAAGGTCACGACGACATCAATATCCGGTGACCAGCAAAGTAAAAGAAATGCAGTTTATATCGTCAATTTGACCGAGAATTTCACATATATCATGGTGAGATTTTGGGAATGGTGTTAGTTATGGGCTTCACTCCAAGTTGGGTTGCCAACTTATATTTTTTTATTTCATGTTATGTGGATGGGCTTTTATTGAGCAAATCGGACCAAGTACTAAACATAAGCGTTTGCTGTACGTGCACCCGTTAAATTTTTAGCTTTAGCTCATCATCCTTTCAACAAGACTACTAACCTACCTTGTCAATCATATTAGGCTTCTTTAAAATAAAAACTAAAATGTTCACCCAACTAGGTTACACCATACACCTTATAATCCGTATAATCTGTTTGTTTTAGTATGCCTATCACTCTTTAGTCTACACGACTATTGTCAACCCATGCCAATAAAACTTGTATCTCACCATTTAAGGGGTTAACATTAATCTTGATCGAGATCATGCTTTGTGCATCAGTAAATAGTGTAGTCATTTAATTGAGATACCAAAGAAATAAAATATATGTATGTTTACACATGTTAAATGTTTATTTTTCGAAAAATCCAATTTGAATAATGACAGATTTACAAGAAGACGAAGAAAAATGAAAGATGTCACACGCATAATAATATCCAACAGTCAAAAATAAAATCAGAAAGGTAAGCATCGAGCAGGGGGGTTGAGGGAGTTTAGTTAGAAAAGTTTACACGCGTTGTGCCAACACCTGAAGGAGTTAGTGTAGGTCCTTTAGGAGAATCACATTTCTAACCGGTGATAAATCTAATATAGATTATACTCAGCAACTAATGTACTTTGACGTGGACGATATTCTTTTACTGAAAACATGTCCATATTGATAGAATACATGAGAACTATGTTCCAAGTTGAATTTTCCTGGCCTCCTTAAGCTGGAAAACAACCACAGCAATTGTAGGTCGTTTTTCCCGAGTTTTTTGCAAGCATTGATACGCAATAGCTGAAAACTTGAGCAACGTACTTGGTTTGATATCCTTCTTTATTCTGTGATTGATAATTTTGTCTAGGTCTCCATTTTTGTAGGAGGTTCGGGCTAAATGATGGAGAAATCGTCGCTCATCACTGTAACTGAAATCACACGCCAGCCTTCCACACAAAACTTCAAATAAGACCACACCAAACGAATAAACATCGGATTCTTTTGTTAGAAACCCTGTTTTCTCGTATTGTGGGTCACAATAACCATGTGTGCCAGCAAGGTTAGTGATCACAAAGGTGTTCTGTTGATTTGCTAATCCTATCCTTGACAACCCGAAATCCGAAAGTTTTGCGTTCCAATTCTCATCCAACAAAATGTTGCCGGATTTTATATCACGGTGTATTATTCTATGTTTTTCTGCCACATGATTATGAAGATAGTCCAATGCAGAAGCTACACCAATGCATATTTTGAGGAGTTGTGGCCATGATGGTCCCCCCGACATAGCAGTGTCACGTAAATATGTGTCGAGGCTCCCACGGCTTGCATACTCGTAAACTAGGATCATCTCCTTGTCATCTTCACAAACCCCTACAAGGGTTATAATGTTCTCATGCTGATACTGTGAGAGCATTGTGACCTCTGTGTGGAACTCCTTGTTACCTTGAAACCCAGTGACATCTAATCGTTTTACAGCAACTAGTTGGTTTACAAAATCACCCCAGGTGAGAATTCCCTTGTATACCCTTCCGTATCCACCCTTTCCGATGAAATTTCTTTCGTTGAAGTCTTGCGTACATTCTTTTACGACCTGGAAGGGGATTTTGAGGTCGTTTGGCCGCTTCACCTGCGACATGATTGACTGATTAATATTGATCATGCATCACACCTATATACACATAAACTAAAGGAAGTCTGTCAAATAAACTTGGGTCCTATTCAATCAAGGTTTGACATTTTTTTCTGGACTATATATAGAGAGAGATGATCATGGAGATCAATCAAGAATTAGCAAGCTAATACTCATGTTGTTGGAGGATATAGTAGCCTATTGGATAATTATGAACTAGAGTTTGGTTAGAACAAGCCGACGATGGTCTAACTTAATTTTATTTAAAAACCCACTGAAAATCTGGTTCTTTATAGAAGGTTGAAATTATGTTGTTTACATGAACTTCATGGAAATTTGGAGAGTTATGTATAAAATTTAAATATTTGGTGGGTAATGAAGATGAAGAAATAGGAACACCGAACACACTCTCATCTGAAAAGTCTTGCGTTGACTTATAAGTAAATTTGGTGGGTATACTACAATTTGCAAGTTTAGTTCAAAATGTTGTTGTCGTAAATTTTCCTTTAGGTTTGGCCTTTGTTTCAGGATCGGTCCCTCCCTATGGATTTCTCCTTTTGTCAGTTATCAAAAATTAGTCAGTTAACCAGCTACCTCAGCGTGAAACTATATTGTGTGAATTGTCTTTGTTATAAACATCAATTGCATGGAGTGAAACATCAAATAGGTGTTTGATTGTAAGTGTTAAGGTAAATTAGGGATCTTACCAACATTCACCTTCATCACAAATGGTTTTAATTCCATTCATCAGTACCCTCACATTAACTTAAGCTTTTAAAAAAATCACATTATGTGGTTTCTCGTCAACTATGTCACTAATGATGGTTTAGTTCGTCTCAATTAAAATGTTGAAGGTATGGATAATTCACATTGACAGTAAAGCTTATTTTGACATTGTTACTGATAGACATTGACAAGGATGAAGGTATTGATAATACATACAATAATTTGAAAACACATGGTAATGACTAATGAAAAAGGCAATTAGGATAATGAAATACAAGAAGATGCTCACTACGATGACGAAACCTTTAATAAAAGAAATATAGAGGTTAGAAATTTACAATAATGAAATTAAGCATCATTTATTTGCAATTAATTTGAGGAGGTTTATGTTGATGTTTTCCAAGAATAAGGGACTTGGTTACCTTTCAAGAAATGTATAACCTTTACCTAACACCACTTTATTAGTTTTGGAACCTTAAATTCATAAATATAGGATGTTAAGGTTCAAAGGGAATGTTAAACCTTTAATGTTATAAGTTTCCTAGCTTAGTGAGTGTAGAACATAGTTTGCATAGAGGGACCAATTATGTATATGGGGGATGCTTGTGAGGTCTTAAACATTTATATACTATTTCCTTGAGGTCTTAAACCTTAAGATATTATTCCCTTCGGTCTCATCTAAATGATTTGAGAGAATGGATACAAAGAACTTGATTTCGGTGAGAAAATATGGAATCTAACTAGAGGTGTTATTCGGTCGGTTATCGGTTAAATCGGTTCGGTTTAATCGGTTATTTAACATTTCTAAATTAACCGTAACCAAACCAAATAAGGTTCGGTAGTTGTCAATAGCGAATAGCGGTAAATAGCGACGCGTTACCTATATGCTACGTAGCGATAGCGATGAAATAGCGCCCGCTATTTCATATTTAGCGGTAAACAATTAGAAAATAAAATATATTTATTTACCTTCTAAGTTATTCTTATTGATAGAAACATATAAGTTAATTACATACATAATGACACATTACATATACATATTCATTACATATATTACACACTACATCTACAGTGAAAAAAGTGGTCGTGTAACAGAATCAGAAAATGACAACAGCATAATAATGCTTAATATTTCAAGAATTTGTATTTTCCATAATATTTACTATTATTTTTTAATAATATAAAAAAATAATTATTTATTAAAATGAAAATTATTATTATTAAAACTAATATTAATGATATAGTAAAATGAAATCAGCATGCACCCATTTCTTGAAACGTGAAAGACTTTTCCATTTCTCTAGAAGACTTTTCCACTTCTCTATGAGTCATTAAAGACTTTTTAATCTCTATAATTATCAAAGTATCAATCCCGTTTCTCTGTTCTTTCCTACTGAATGGACTTCAGTTCATTCATATATGCAACAAGGAATGCAAGCCCGCGCGTTGCGGCGGGTATATTATAAATTAAATAATTAAAGAAATTTATGCGTAACTTCTGTTAATAGGAATATAAACGACTTCCTTAGAAATTGACGCGGTTAGTCAAAATTAAATGTGAAAATTTTTCAAAAGTTTGGGAAATTACGCAATAGAAGTGTAAAGACATGCACAATTGTGAATATGTTTGATTAAGATTAAGTGATGTGTATTATCTGTTTTATAATAAATATTATAAATTTTTAATATATAATGTTTAGATGGATGTTATGTTTTATTTTTAGGTTTTCGAAGTTTTTATTTTATTGTTATAACATACATTTTTTTAATATAAGAAGCATATACAATAAAAACTAAAAATAGAAAATGTATTTATATTTTTTAGTGCAAGTAAAATTGTTGGGAAATGAAATTTTTTTTATTTTGTTGTTGTAACATGACTTTTTTTAATATAAGAAACATATATGGTAAAAACTAAAAACATAAAATGTATTTATAATTTTGAGTGTGAGTAAATCGTTGGAAAATAAAAACTTAGAAGATGAAATAAGAAGAAGATGTTGGTCATAAAAATTTAGAATAAAAACTAAAAACATAAAATGTATTTATAATTTTGAGTGTGAGTAAATCATTGGAAAATAAAAACTTAGAAGATGAAATAAGAAGAAGTTGGTCATAAAAATATAGAAGATGAAATAAAAAAAAGATGTTAGTCATGAGGTTAGAACCTATGACATGGGGGTTAAAAGGTAGATCCATACCACCAAGACACATACACTCATTTGTTTTTTGTTAAGTTCTAAAATATAACACTATGTGTTATTTCTAATAAGACAAAAAAGGCACAACTTCCTAAATCTCCCTGCAAATTGTATATATTTATTAATTCCCATCACCCCTGTTCCAACAATTTCTATGTTGCATCTGCCCTCTATTTTACCACTTATGGGTATGTCTATTGCTCTTGTAAAGATTTAGGGTTTCAAACGAAGAAAGAGGTTACAAGTGAGATTAAGGATGAGGCCAGGTGTGGTTTTTATATTTGTTATATTGTGTTTTCTATTCTTTTCGCCAAACCCTACTTCTCTATTTATACCAGGAAAAAAAAAAGATGAATCCGGTAAAATGCAATCGTCCCTATTTAACCCGCTATCTGTCGCTAAACCTACAATAGCGCCATAGTAGTGCTACGCTACGCTATTCGCGATCGCGACCGCTATGGTCGCTATTGACAACTATGGTTCAGTTAAATCGGTTTCGATTTAATTGGTTTTGGTATATTCCGTTTTGTTATGGTTAAACCAAATAAGAAAACAACTTCATTATAAGTCACCAAGACTCGGGAAAAAAAACTCTATACTATCCAAACCTGGGTTGAACTGATATAAAATTGTTATTTTTCCTATTTAGAGGCTTTAGAGGCTGACTGACTTCCACTACTCCTTGATACCCTCCTTCCACTACTCCTTGATACCCTCCTTCCGGTTCGTTTTTACAGGTCAACTTTCCTCTGTTCCTATTACTTTCTTTCTTTATTTCTTCACAACAACAACAACCGCACGCACGCACGCAAACACACACACACACATATATATATATATATATATATATATATATATATATATATATATATATATATATATATATATTAGATTTATAAATATATAATATAAAAAATATATTAAATTTCTTATTCGGTTTTTTCGGTTTATCCAAAATAATATAAATTTAACCAATATATATACAGCATGTCATCTGAGTTTGTAATAATACATGAAGGTTCAACTTGCAATGTAGTTTCTAATTTCTCTTATTATAGCATTGAACTTTCTTTGTTCTTATTACGACATTGTACTTTCATATTATTCCTTATTACAGTGTTGTAATTTGAGAATAAAGCTACCCTTATAGTGATTGGTAACCTACTGATTTGAATTATAATGACATGGCACAAGTTTACAGGTTTTTATAACATGTCATTGTCCACAAAGGATGTACACGTGTAACATACTGCTGATGTGGCAAATAGTTATCAATATAATTTTTTTCCAGCTGTAAATTTTTTTTGATACCTTCAAAATCATATAAATTTTGTTGTATTCTAAATTTATTTGATAATTACTCAAGACTTTCACCATGCAAAAGGGTAGAATCGGAAAACTGAAAGTTTCTTTTTTTGAAACAAACCTCTGGATATGTCATAATCGCTTGATTGGAAATATCGGGATCAAGTGGAGGTAAAGGAGCATACATTCTTATTTTTTCTTCAACCCTTGTGCTTGCTTCCAATATCTATATAATATACAAATATAAGTTATGTTAAATGAATTTCTTGAAAGAAGAAAAAAATATATATCAAGCATTAATTACCTCCTCTGCCACCTCAATACCTTCTGTCAGATGGACAGCCTTTAATACCTCAAAAAGAACGGTGGCGGTTTTATAAGCTTTTATAAGACGCCTACTGATATCAGAAGAAAATTTCTGCAATCAAGAAACGAAAATAGCAAAAAGACAAAAATGCCCCTGAAGGAAGGATGATTACTGGTCGGCTTTATCAGCATTTTGCAGGGCTTGAATGTACTTTCCATAATAATGCCGATAATAGCTTTGCATTTCACGAGCATCACTCTTTCTTCGGCCTGCTAGCGTTGATTCGTTTTCCTATATAAAAGAAAGGAAATAAAGTTTAATGACACTATTAACAAGTTGCATTTTTTATAAACATCAAAATTCTTTCTTTCCTTCTTTGTTTCTGAATAAACATGTCCAACAGGAACGGAAGAATTCTATATTGAATTGCTTGAATAAATATGATGCGTCTATCTAATTTATCATCAACAAGTATCTCACCAACCTATTTTAGAAGAAGAAAAAAATTATGGGGGATAAAATATAAAAGTTTAGTTATGTTTATAATTATCCTAATCTAGAAGGTACCTATGTGCAACATTTATCTCTATATATAGAGATCAGTACAAGATATCACACAATCAATATACAAGATGCCAAGAATTAAGGGAAAAATATAATAATTGGTGAATAATGGAAAAAAAGAGAAAAAATACCCTCTCTAGGCGTTGAAGTAAAGCAGTCTTGAATTGACGAACACCACGCCCACTTGATTTTGGATCTAGTCTGTGAGATTTCCCAAAGGCATAAAACCGACCTAATTATGCACACAATAAGTTTTTCTTGATGCCATTACATGTAAGCAAGTAAAAGTGGCCTAAAAAATAACGATAAACCCTACTAAAGAACAAGAAACTTTTGAACATACCCAAAATCTACAATATGCTTGTATGATACAGCTAAAAACACAAACAGATAATGACTTACAGAGATAGGCAACCCTTGGGTTACTTGGTTCAACTTCATTAGCAACACGAAGAATAGGAGCAATTTCAACAAGAGATGAAGGCACCACTTCACTATCCATCATAGCCTCTCCACCCAAATTGCCAGCTGTCTGAGTTCTTAGCAGCCTAAGCCATTGTTTCTTCAGATTCTTCTTGCAGAAAAACTTCAGGTCACTCTAAATCACCTGTTGGTGTAACAATTAGTATCGTATAGAATATACTTTTGATCAGAAAGCTTCGATTATATAAATACAGCTTAAATTTCTTGGAGAAAAAGACAGAGCAGCTTTTTATTATTTGGCCATAGAACAAAAGAGCAACTTTAGTTTCCATCCACAGTCAAACAGTGGACCAAGGAATCTGTAATAGAATAGCTTCATCTCTCTTCAATTTGTTGGTATTTCACGAAAACAATCAAAAACCTTAATAACCGAATTAGTAAAATATATCAGATTCGTAAAAAAGCCCAAAATTCAATCCGATTTTCATCCGAAAAGTTCAAATTCAAAAAGTCAAAACCCTTAAAGTGACTTTATCTTGTTCGATTAGTGAATATACATGGATTAAAGATAGGATCATTCAAATAGCAAACGAGGAAGAGGATTATGAACTTACCAAGTAACTGAACGCATCAAAGTTCCATAGAAACTAACTTCCACTGACTGATGTTAAGGCCTTCAAGTGAATCGACGTAGTAAACCAATCGCCCAGCCTGACCGGCACTGTACATATGAGAGAGAAAGGGACGTCGGAAAACTTTGCTACTTTAGCATATTGACTCTGCTAATGCAACGCTCCAAACTACCCAATCAATGTTCGTAGGGCCATGTTTTGCTTTTATTACTCATCGCCCCGGGCTGGAATAAACATAAATCCTAATATAATATTTATTTATTTATCATATCAATACATCAAATCATTATACAAATACTTTTTCGTTTAGTGCACCGGACCCTCTGTTTCCTTATTATTTTTTATAAGAAATATGTAAGGGTTGGTATCTAGTGGTATCAAGTATTGTCATCTTTCATTTAGGTTGAGGGTTCAAGCCTCGTTAAAGACATAAGTGGAATTTAAAGTATATTTTAGGAGTAGGTTAGATAGATTAGATTTGTCGTTTCAAATATATATATATATATATATATATATATATATATATATATATATATATATATATATATATAGATTTAGGATATATTAAGAATTATAATTATTGTGTGGATGTAAGACTCAATCATAGCCCAGAATCAGCCAGGGTTAATTTAGTAATTTAATTTATAAAGGAATTAATTAAATTCAAAATTAAACCTATAATTATGGAATATTTGACCTATGATTAGGGTAAATTAACCTATAATTTTGTCATTCTGTTCTCTCGAGACTATTACAAATTCACGTTTGGGAGGTGTTAAAACGCAGTTAGATTGCCGCCGGCAAGTTGGTCACAGGGAGTTCGACGATATGCCTATATTTTTTATGGATGCCGATCACAAGGAGTTCGACAATATGCCCATATTTTTTATGGATGCCAACGTATGTAATCTATTTCACTAATCTATGTTTATTTTTTATAGATACATTGTTTCTCTTTTTATGATTTATGATCTAAGTTCTTTTTGGCTTTTTATGTGTTTTAGCTGATTTAGCATGCGCCAATTGTGATGGTGAATGTTTTATCAATGAGAATTGAGGGCCTCGTATCTGATCCTAATCAAGCTAGAGGAAGGTCATCGATGATCGGATTTATTCTAGGTAAATGTACAACCATAAATTACTACTTTTCAAAAATTTAACCGCTTCGCTTATAATTTTTTTTAGTTTCTTATGTGATCTTATATATCTTGGCTTTGTGTTTTGAAATCTTGTTATTTTTTATATTTAGGCCGCAATTGGAAGAATTTCTTTGTTGGTAAATTAAATTTGGTTGTGTGTTAAAGAACGGCTTCAAGTCATTTTGCTCGAATCTCGAAGTATTATTTAATGAATATTTATTATGCATTATGCTTTGGATGAAAATTTTGTTGTGTGTTAAAGAATTGATGTTAATAGAGATTAAATGTCATTCTCACATACAATAATCAGAGAAGCCTTAGAATGTCATTTTCACATAATGAAATGTATTCTTGCAGAATAACCATTATTTTGTCAAGAATGAAATACCATCACAAGAAATTTTGATGGATACGGTTCACATACAGTAGAACCCTCATTGTAAGACCCGTATCCTGATTATAACATATACTTAAAATAAGAGTGTTAGGAATTATATGATCATTGGTAGTTATAAAGCTAAGAAAAACTTTAGTTACAATTTCATATGAAAATCAGCATTTTGTGTCGTTTTTAGAAAAATCATAATTAATTCTAGAAAAATCATTTGGACCTCAAACCAGTGCACAAAGTTTACAAATTGAGTCTAGTACAATTACCAAAAATAATAGTAAGCTTTAAAATGACATTATCTATGGTAAAAAATGCAATCTTTACTGATTAGTTCGGAATTGACATATTAGATAGTCTGTTTTAAAAAATTCATAATAAATCATAGAAAACTCGTATAAATACGTAAAATACATCCCTGAAAAGGTATTGAGATGAATTTTCTGAATATCAAATAAAAACGTGAATTTAATGGGTTTAAGATCGGCTAAACCAGTCTTGAACAGACTGATTCTAGAAGGCCTTTAATTTCAACAAAATTATATTATTAAAATCTTTTGTCAAAAGTGTCATGCCATTTTTTATTCAAGAATTCAAGTATAAATACCCCCCAAAACATCTCATAAACCACACCAACAAATCTCAATCCAATATATAGAGGTTTCTAAGCACTAGAGTGTAAGAAGTGAGTGGAAGGAAGCTCAAAAGCCTAGCGAAGAAGTTATAGGTTCCGACGACTGGTCATAAGGTAACTACAAACTTTTCTATAGCTTAATTAGGTATTGTAAAATAGTTTTTGTGTTAAGAAGTAGAATATTTAATAAGTATAACATATGTTATATTATACTCATTTCTAACAATAGTAAACAAAAACCCCTAAAATGTCGTTATTATAACAATTCGTAATTCCGAAAATAATACCGATTGATTTACTTACGAGGACGGTGACTAGGCCGATTACTTGGGATCTGGTTGTTGGATTTTCCGAAAGGCTAAAATGCTGAAAGGATCCTGCCACCCCATCTAATCTTCTACCTGGCTGTTCTTTACTTGATAAATCATGGAGTATCATATTGGAATTACTGAAGGGTTTAATGATACGACTACAATATAGTTAAGGATTAAGAAATGATAGATTTCTTATTATGTTAACAGTTAAAGTTGAAGGAAATACAAAGCCGAGAAAGATAAACGAAATAGTCAACTATAATCAGGTGAGTCTTCTCACTATACTATAGGTGATATTGCATGCGTAGGAAGGAAGATATGTTAGACTAAGGTGATCTTACCTGTTATGATAATTGTATGAATTATTGCTATGATAATGATTGTTTGTGGACGGAACGGGATAGCCCGCGAGCCAATAGGCGGAACGGGAATAGCCTGCGAGTCATTAGACGGAACGGGATAGCCTGCGAGCCAATAGGCGGAACGGGAATAGCCTGCGAGTCATTAGACGGAACGGGAAAAGCCTGCGAGCAATAAGACAGAACGGGAACTGCCCGTGAGTCTTCAGCGGAACAGGGATAGCCCGCGAGTCTCACAGACATATGAATGGTTATGATGTGTTGTATGTTATGTGATGGATCGTATGGTATTTTGAGGAACTCACTAAGCTCCGTGCTTACCCTTTCCCTATATAAACTACTGTTTCAGGTACATCAGGTACCTTGGATGGCAAGGCGTGACGTGTATACACTGTGCTGCTTCATTGGAGGACTGTTTTTGAATTAATATTCCGCTATATTGTCTTTTCGTTAACTTCTGTTAATCCTGGGGTGTTTTCATTAAACTTATAATTTATGGAATTTTATGAAAATTAACTAAGTGGCTTTTCTTATATTGAAGTGTTCGTTTAAAATTTTTTTAATTTTACCCTAAAATTTTGGGATGTTACAAGTTGGTATCAGAGCACAGCTTGAGAGAATCAGGCTCACTTAGTGAGTTCTGGACTCAAGTTGAGGCTTAAGAGTTTTCTTAAAACATTTTTACGAAAGAAAGATGTTTTATAATGGGTGAACTGAAGACACAGTGTGTACCGCCAGCCGACGCCAGTTTGAGAAAAGGGTTAAGTATTTAATATTATGGATGTTAAAAAAAAACATATGGTATATGTTTGCTGAAATGCCTGGTAGAGATCACACATTGTTGTATTATTATCTGCTATTTGCTAATAGAACTGTATGCTAGTGCCGATAGGTTGCTTAGAGATTTCCACTAAGTTGTATACAATATGGACTGAATAGTCATAGAATGTGTGAGTTGACCTTATTGCATGTTCCTTGTTTGGTTGTTGCCTTAGGGAAGATTCTCTTATTTGAAAGACTGTTTAGTTCGATATTGTATACAACTACGTTCGCGAAACAACCTGTCATCACTGGAGGAAGTTCTGTCTTAGTTAGAATATCAGGGTGGGGGTGGGATTCCAAGTATTCCTAGAAGGGTTGACATATGCCTTATAAGGGCATATGTGTTAAAATTATCGGTGAGAAGCGAATTGGATATTTCGAGACGGGTCTTGGAACGGACATGGATAGGTGTGGAAGGTAGTAGTAGAGCTCCTACTATCGAAAGCACAGGATCCGCGTTCGAGTCGGGAGTTCGTCACGAAGGATCCAAGGAGCTGAGTATGTGAGTGTCTAGCATAGTTGACTTAAATGCTAGTGTAACGTGGTAAACCTTTATCCATTCGATTGTTGAATGTTGATTGTGAGGTTCAGTAGGAACAATTAAGATGTAATCATACCAGTTTGGTTGGACCGATCATGCTTAAGTTGATTACTGAGCTTAAAGACTGTTGAAAGGGAGAGTGTCAAAGTGCTATTGTGGTAGCTATTTTTCATGCAACTAATGGGCACACAAGTTCAGACAGGGACTAGAGGATGCAAGGGTGAGTTTTCCAACTCACGGTCAAAGAGGTGCAAGCGGCGCCTGAGATGATAGCGGGTATTTTTGAGTCATGCTGTGTAATAGTGGGGCTACCTACCCTTGTATTGATCTTGCTTGAGTGATTGATCAGGTCGTGTGGGTTGAGAGTCTGGATCACTCGCTCGTGATTGAGGTAACTGACGATAGAGGTGTTGACTAGGGTCGCAAGCGGATGAGTAACATATGGTGGTTGATGTAAACGTCTTTACATTATCGAAACATGTTTATTGAGATGGTGTTTGCCCCTGATGCAAGTTGTTGGCTGAGCAGAGTGGGCTTGGTTTTTGTTCGAGTGTAAGGGCTCGTAAAAAAAAATTATAAATCGAATAAACAGACTTGGACTTTAGTCCAAGTGGGGGAGGAATAAAAAATTAAGGGAACAACAGGAATATTATATTGAATCGATGAAATTACTAAAATTATAGTAACACGTCTATATATTTAATTCATTACTACAACTTATTATTAATACATTAAGAAAAGTTTACAGAACTACTAACCTACAAAGCCTCAAAAATTCTCCTCACTCGAAGACTCGAGTAAACCAGGGTTAATACTACTCATACCAGAATTAGATGGCGGAGATTGCTGCTGTGTATGAGTTCTTGATGAAGTTTCCCCCTTTTCCTGAATTTTTCTTTTCCTAAATACAACCTTATGAGCAGCTTGTATTAGCTTCTTTGTGCCGCTTGTTAGACCCGATTGTGACCCTTCAATTATCGCTTATTTTTCTCTTTTTAGGTTGGGTATTAAATCTCCTGATAATTCTGTTGCCTCAATAAATTCATTACCAAATTCCTGTGGCACAAATAACTTTAGTAATTTCAACCTTATGATATAAAGGAATTAAAAAAAATGTAGTTCTTTACCTCAGCACGATCAATAAGGGTTTGCAAACTCGTAAGTTGTCGTTGGGGCCAATGATTGATACCTAATTCTCTACAGCGTTTTTTTAATTGTGTCGTTCCAATGTTGAGTTCCTTCGCAGCTTTCTCAATTGGTTCGCTGAAGTGTTCAGCTATTATTTCCCTACTTAATAAGTGCCTGAAACCTCTTCCACTGCCACCTGCTACGTTTTCTGAACCAAAAGGTTCAAATCTAATTGTATTGTTATCATTCTGGATCATTTGAACACGATCCTGATTTTCTGACCCAAAGATGGACATTGATTCATTAAAGCCAGTGGTTTCTATCGGTAATAATTGTTGGTTTTCAACTAAAATACCAGGATTTTGAAATCCTTCTAGGTTCCTTTGAATCACCTGAAGGTGATTTTGGTATTGAAAACCAACCCCAAACTCGGGATTCATATCAATATTGATGTTATCAATCGTCTGTAATTGATTGTCATTTTGAATGTCAGCCATGAATCCTTGATTCATGGGGATGATTTCACTGCTCATTGAGGGTACGTCGATGAATGGATTGTACTCAGTTAGACCATCCACAAATGGGTCTACAAATAACACATGTCAAATGATAAAACAAAATAGAATACTTATAAATGGATCATTCAAAAGAATTTAACCTGGTAGAAGGCATGGAGTCTGATCAAGTGCAAAGTCAAGTGCAAAGTCAGATGCATGCACCAGATCATCTGAGTTAATGTTCAACTCGGGAAAAATTTCCGGCTCATCATGGAGTTGCTCTATTGGTAGTATATCTGGAAGACTGTACCATAATTCAAAATCAAACAAAACATTAGAAAGGTAATCGAAGTATGGATGATAGATGCCTAGAATGTTAGAGTCACCGAACTCTATTAAGAATGCTTGGTCTGAAGTACCCTCTCCTTGCGGAAAACCAGGTCCAGGGTTTGACAGATCGCCCATTGAAGATCTGTTTTCCATGACTCGACTTTAAATATGAGTTCGTTTACGAACAAACTAGTGATAAGAGAGGATGAGACTGAAAATGAATGATACTACATACCTGTATATATAGTATCTTGCAGCCGGAACTGAAAGGACACCTCACGAAATTCAAACTAACTACAGTAGATGCGACTTTTCACTACCCCAAGTGACATTTTTTCAAAATTCCCTGCTTGACTCTGGTGAGAACGAGATAATAAAGAGACTTTTGAAATAAAACAAAATTTTATGTCTCCATATAATGGAAATAGTTTAAAGAGTGTTCGGTACTCCAAAAAAAAATTAATAATAATAATAATAATAATAATAATAATAATAATAAATAATAATAAACTTACAAAAGATGATGTAAATTTTATATTTCGGTGAAACAGAAATATTTGGAGATTCTACAAAAATAGACTTATTTAGCCAAAAAGTATTTAAAAGAAATGTTGAATTGAGACAAATGTGTGTTGAAATATGACGAATTCATATAAATACGAAATAGTGTTAAAATTAGGTATTGCAAGGTTAAGTATGAAAGTACTAAATATGTACTGTAGATAGTAGCCGGTCAAGTCGATGTGTGGAACTGTGAGAAACAGTTAGAGTTTTTTTTTGTACATCTAGAGTAATTAGAAGAAAAGAAGTATGGAGTGAATGAGAATAATAGGACCTTAAGCATTATTACAGATGTATGTGAATGTTGAAAGGGAAAGATAATTAAATCTTGTAAAGTTTCGGCAATAAGACGAGGAGGGTTTTTTTAAGGACACAAGGACTCGATGGAAATACATAGAGGCGTTCGAGAATGCGGATTTCGGGACGAAATCCAAATAAGTGGGGGAGACTTGTAAGACCCGTATCCTGATTATAACATATACTTAAAATAAGAGTGTTAGGAATTATATGATCATTGGTAGTTATAAAGCTAAGAAAAACTTTAGTTACAATTTCATATGAAAATCAGCATTTTGTGTCGTTTTTAGAAAAATCATAATTAATTCTAGAAAAATCATTTGGACCTCAAACCAGTGCACAAAGTTTACAAATTGAGTCTAGTACAATTACCAAAAATAATAGTAAGCTTTAAAATGACATTATCTATGGTAAAAAATGCAATCTTTACTGATTAGTTCGGAATTGACATATTAGATAGTCTGTTTTAAAAAATTCATAATAAATCATAGAAAACTCGTATAAATACGTAAAATACATCCCTGAAAAGGTATTGAGATGAATTTTCTGAATATCAAATAAAAACGTGAATTTAATGGGTTTAAGATCGGCTAAACCAGTCTTGAACAGACTGATTCTAGAAGGCCTTTAATTTCAACAAAATTATATTATTAAAATCTTTTGTCAAAAGTGTCATGCCATTTTTTATTCAAGAATTCAAGTATAAATACCCCCCAAAACATCTCATAAACCACACCAACAAATCTCAATCCAATATATAGAGGTTTCTAAGCACTAGAGTGTAAGAAGTGAGTGGAAGGAAGCTCAAAAGCCTAGCGAAGAAGTTATAGGTTCCGACGACTGGTCATAAGGTAACTACAAACTTTTCTATAGCTTAATTAGGTATTGTAAAATAGTTTTTGTGTTAAGAAGTAGAATATTTAATAAGTATAACATATGTTATATTATACTCATTTCTAACAATAGTAAACAAAAACCTTAAAATGTCGTTATTATAACAATTCGTAATTCCGAAAATAATACCGATTGATTTACTTACGAGGACGGTGACTAGGCCGATTACTTGGGATCTGGTTGTTGGATTTTCCGAAAGGCTAAAATGCTGAAAGGATCCTGCCACCCCATCTAATCTTCTACCTGGCTGTTCTTTACTTGATAAATCATGGAGTATCATATTGGAATTACTGAAGGGTTTAATGATACGACTACAATATAGTTAAGGATTAAGAAATGATAGATTTCTTATTATGTTAACAGTTAAAGTTGAAGGAAATACAAAGCCGAGAAAGATAAACGAAATAGTCAACTATAATCAGGTGAGTCTTCTCACTATACTATAGGTGATATTGCATGCGTAGGAAGGAAGATATGTTAGACTAAGGTGATCTTACCTGTTATGATAATTGTATGAATTATTGCTATGATAATGATTGTTTGTGGACGGAACGGGATAGCCCGCGAGCCAATAGGCGGAACGGGAATAGCCTGCGAGTCATTAGACGGAACGGGATAGCCTGCGAGCCAATAGGCGGAATGGGAATAGCCTGCGAGTCATTAGACAGAACGGGAAAAGCCTGCGAGCAATAAGACAGAACGGGAACTGCCCGTGAGTCTTCAGCGGAACAGGGATAGCCCGCGAGTCTCACAGACATATGAATGGTTATGATGTGTTGTATGTTATGTGATGGATCGTATGGTATTTTGAGGAACTCACTAAGCTCCGTGCTTACCCTTTCCCTATATAAACTACTGTTTCAGGTACATCAGGTACCTTGGATGGCAAGGCGTGACGTGTATACACTGTGCTGCTTCATTGGAGGACTGTTTTTGAATTAATATTCCGCTATATTGTCTTTTCGTTAACTTCTGTTAATCCTGGGGTGTTTTCATTAAACTTATAATTTATGGAATTTTATGAAAATTAACTAAGTGGCTTTTCTTATATTGAAGTGTTCGTTTAAATTTTTTTTAATTTTACCCTAAAATTTTGGGATGTTACACTCATTCTCAACATCATACATACCGACTGTCACTATCTACAACCGAGAATCACCACCAACCAATCTCATAGAATGTCATTCTCATAGAATGAAATGTATTTTTTCAGAATGATCGTGTGAACAGTCAGAATGATTGTGTATTATGTCAAAATGATCGTGTATTAAACAACGTTGTTCTTTTAATGTATTTTAGTTCGAAGAATATTATTCATTTGATGTATTGCAGTTCATAAGATGTTTTTTATGACATTTTGCCAAGAATAATGTTTTTCATAATGTTATTCCGTAGGAATTTTATTTGTTTGATGTATATTAATTCAAAGAATGTTATTCTTATAATGTATTTTAGTGAAAAAATTTTATATTTTTGATGTATTTTAGTTCATAAGATGTTTTTTTTATATGAAATTTTTGTAAAGAATTGTTTTTTCAAAAAAATGATTCGGTCAAGAATGACTAATTTTTGAATAATAACATGATGATTCTGTTAAGAATATCCAAAATTTGGAAAATGAAATTAATAATTTCGTCAAAAATTTTATTATTAAATTGATTTAATCAACATTCCTAAAAATTAGTTAGTTTCTTTTTTTTTTCTCAGATTAAAATGTCTACTTTACCCTTTTCTAACCATTTTTTTAAAATCATTTAATAATATAATGATAATTCTGTCATTCTAATCTAGACCAATGATATTTTGAATCCTACGCACCAGATTTGGTCTTACGACCACACAATAATTGTGGTCCTTAATATAACCTAACCATATATATATATATATATATATATATATATATATATATATATATATATATATATATATATATATATATATATATATATATATATATAATAAGAATGACAATTATTGTGTTACCCTGTAACCAAATCCTGACCATCAGATTTCATTCTCTTAACAATGAAAAAAACACATTCTTAACAGAATAAGTTATTGACAGAATTAGTTCTTACCATTTTTTAGAATGAACTAAATTTTGTACATTCTTAAAAGAATGTGTTTTAAATGAGTGGTCCAGATTGAGTTTCAAGGTTACACAATACTTGTATGGATATATTTGATCCTAGCGCTATATATATATATATATATATATATATATATATATATATATATATATATATATATATATATATATATATATATATATATATATAAGTATTTATTAAAAAAATATAGAAAAAATATATCCTAAATAATACATTAACGAGACTTTGGATAAATTTAAAAATGTTCTGCCAATTATATTATATGACAATTTAATACGAGTCTTTTTACCAATTACATTATGTTTATTTATGTTTATTTAAAACTAAAAATAACTTATAATAATTGAAATAGAAGATTACATAAATGTACATGTTTCTAATATGAAAGAATTTATTTATATATGCACTTATTCCTAATTTATGTTATTAGTATTTTTATATTAAATTACTAAAAACGTATCACTAACTGTAAATACGGTTATTAAATTTTCAATAACTAAATAATACATTTAATAGTACGGTATGGTTATGCGGTTATTCTATCCGGTTGCGGCTTTTGCGGTTGTGGTTGCAGTTATCAGCCACATTTATTTGGTGCGATTATTTTGTATTAGAAGCCAACTGACCGGGAATAGACTTCTTTAATTTTAGGTTTTTAATTATTATAAAAACTAAAAATGAAATAATTAGTTAATTATGCAGTTAGCGGTGTGGTTATATTTGCGGTTATTGAATGCAGTGTGGTTGCGGTTATTGTTTGTAACAAGTCGCTGCTATTGTATGTTGTCCATATTACTCCATGTTGTTGCTAATAAAAATGATGTTATTATGTTTGTCATTGCTATTGAAGTCGCTACAAATAAACATTGTGCCGATAATTGATTTTAAAAACGAATTAATGTGAACCACATGGACGAAGTCTATAATTTAAATTTATATTTCTAAACAAAATGTATTTTATCTGTCATTTATTGATACCAAAAAGCCAAAAGCCCTCCAATATTAAAAGTAATGGTTTAAAAAGTATTTTAAATATTTATTTGTTTAAATATTATATCTGTAATCAAGAATTGTATAAACTACGAAACAAGTAAAGTAATGTACAAATTCCATTTTTTAGAAAGTATATTTATTTTAATCTCCTAAGACTATTTGTAATACATATCACAGAGCATCCGTGATGATGAGTTGGCTCCCCATCACACCTGTGAACACCATCCCGGGTGTGGTGTGATGGACGTGTTCGTGATGTAATGTGATGGTGATCACGGTTAATCATAACCGATTAGATTTTTTTTTTTTGTTTCTTTTTAAATTACCACTCACAACCAATAGCAACCTAGTATTTTTATTCTTATTGAATCATTTTTATTTGAAAAAGATGACGTGGTGTGATGGGTATTTCTAATGTGGTGTGATGATAATATGATGGGGTGTGATGGTGAAGTGGCGTCCATCACATGTGATCATGTGATAGGTACTCCCATTAGTATAATATACAAATTCCATTTTGTAGAAAGAATTTTTATTTAATCTCATTTTTTTTATTTCTACCACACAACATTTAATTATATATGTTTTTGTTTATGTATAGATCTTGTGAAGTGATGATATGAGGGTTATGACAGGCAATGCTGCAGACAATTAAATCATAAGGGAATAGGGGGATATGAACAGAATAACCCTTATTAAAACCATGCCATGCTTTTATTAAAAAAAAACTATAGAAACAAATATAACCATGTAAGCACTAAGGCTATGAGGAATACCTCACTTGGTTCCCACATCAAAAGTGCTGCCACGTCACCGACACATCATCTCACTTGCTTACCACACCACCAATGAAATACCCACCACTCCACATCATCTAATTATTTATTTTTTGATTTATTTTTAATAGAACCCCAATTCTTTTTTTGATTTAATTAAAATTTCATTAAAATTAAAAAAACATAAAGATTTCATAACTTAAAAATTAAAAAATACAAACCTTAAAAATTAAAAATTACAAACCTTAAAAATTAAAAACTACATCCACTCGAAAACTTAAATCCTAGATATGATAACATAAAACATAAAATACTTAAACTAAAACGAAAATACGATCAACGGAATTTAGGTGAATTTTTGACAACATTCCACGCATCGAGGTGCGTGAAACCAGTGTCGTATTTCACCCGATACTCTTGCAACGCTTGTTCAATGATCACAGCGTCGGCGGTGCCCGGTTCTCGGTTCGCCGATAGTGGTGCGTAAATTTGATTAAAATTATTTATTTTAACAAACATATTTCTCCATTTGAAACAAAGTTGATCCGTATTCCGATATTGTATTACGCCCAAATTTTCGTGAAATGATTTCTGCATGCGTTCCCAGAAAACACGGTGGTTTCTCGCAGCCTTGTCTTCAGATACGTTGATGAAAGCGGTTGCTAAAGCTGTTTCTTCTTGTTGAGTCCATCCCCGAGGATTGTTTCCATTTTCCACCCCAGCCATTTTTTAAAAAATAATATAGAAGAATATGTATGTTTTGTAGAATGTGTAGTTTAAAATGTAGGAGGTGTGTGTATATATATAGTGAGTTGAAAAGTTTTTTTTTTTTTTTATAAACCCCAACGGTCAAAACCCTTCTCAACGTTCAAAAATTGGCGTGGCTCTACGTTGCTGAACCCACGGCTGGCCACATCCACGCCACCCACGCGAGAGGGGGGTGGTGTGCCATGCCGTGGGTGGTGTCCACGTAGTCCCCACGCACGGTACGTTGTATGTATTTCCTTCAGCCTAATGGTAAATCTATACATACATCTCCTACTATCTAATTGTACAATTCTGATTTGATATTTTGTCTTTTCATTGTTTTTTCTTTTGTCTTTTATATATTTTGTTTGTTTGTTGTCTTTTTCTTTTTTTCTTTTATTAATATTAATAATAATAATAATAATAATATTATTATTATTATTAGAAAAACAATAATAATGAATTTACCTTTTATAATTTTTACGTTTTAGTAACAATAAACAATAGTTTTTTAAAAGTAATTACGGCACAACTAACGACGTTTATAATTTTATAAGATTATGTTAAGTTATATCAACACGGTTAGATCAAATTTGAACGAATTTCAAATTAATGAATTTTGCTTTTATAATTTTTTACGTTTTAGAAATAATAAACAATAGTTTTTTTAAAGTAATTACTACACAACAAACCATGTTTATAATTTTATAAAGTTATGCCAAAATTATATCAAAACGGTTATGTCAAATTCGAACGAATGTATAAAAATAACAATATAAATAATAATAGCAATGCAAAGTTTGATCCAATATTAGAATTGCACGGTGTGTTATCCGGATAACGAACATAAATATTTAGTCGAGTATTATACAATGTTTTCCATCCAGCAGAATGTTCTGATATGTACACACGCACAAGCATGAACAAACGGAGATGGCGTACAACTGTGTCGACAAACCAAGAATGGCGGTTTCTGGCTAATAATAACGTGAATTTCGATTACTTACAAGCAGTATAATTTTATAAATGATTAAATAAATTCTACATACAACCACTTGATTTATAAACGATTAAATAAATTTGAACGGATAAAAAGGAGGCATTAGATTATTAATAAACACAGATGGTTATAATTTTATAAAGCTAATATTAATAAATATAATAATAATAATAATAATAATAATAATAATAATAAATGAAAGGACAACAAAGACGAAATTGGGATAAAAAAATCAGTTAGTCAAATCAGGGGGTGTATTGATTAAAAAACTAATAAAACTAAAACCTTTTTTGATTTGATGATATTAGGGGATACAAAATGAAATAGGGGTAGCTATAGCACAACTCAATGACTAAACATTTGGTAAAACATAGAGAAGGAGTTTGTCAAGTTTTGTTAGCCCTCACAAATAAGATTGGAAATATATGAAATCTCCCGTATTCATTTTTAACTATAAGGTAATGTCACAAAAGGTCCCTCACAAATTCCATATTATTTTTGTTTAGCCTTAGACATTACCACTTTATTTATATTCATCTAAAACTTCAAAATCTTTACATTCTAAGTTTAATTAAATGACGAAACAACCGCCAAACTATCATTTTTGAATTTTAGGAAATTTATTATTATTATTATTACAAATTATTTAAAATATAAAAAATAATAATTAATTATTCATTTTTTTCACATATGATTTTTAATTAAGCCTCTAACTAAATACATATCAAACTGGAAATTAAACGGGACGTTACACTTATTTAGGATAACATGCACCTTACTATGTTAAGGAATATGAGACCATATAGTTGTTGCTGACATGTGCAAGTGGGAGCTATTGGTTATATACACATGGTCATAGCAAGTTAGTAATATTATTATAAATATCAAGGTCCTTTTAGGTTACACGTAAGAGATGATTTAGCTAAAACAGATTGAAAGTAAACATGAGGGACTAAGTCTTAATATATCAAAGTAAATGTATATTAATTAGAAACTAGTAGTGGATAAAGGGCTTAATTAAGTGAAAATATCAATAGTTTGAATTTCAAATAAGCCTTATCCACAAGGGAAGAGGTAGGGATGAAAGGTACTATAAATACAACCCTTTATTTGAGTTGTAAGGGGAAGATATAGGGATGAAAGGTACTATAAATATAACTGGTCGATTTCTTCATAAACCCGGTAGAAACGTTGCTTGTTCTTCAAGTAAAGTGTTATACTACATCAACGGGTGCAAGATCATTGTCTTGGGTGTGATTCCATTTGAGGAGTTCTGGTTTGGTCGCTGATCATCCTAGACACGTCAGATATGCAATCAATAGGTAATTTTTGATCCCTTTTTTAGTTTATAGTTACAAAAGGCGCGTGATTTTGTGATCCGTGGTGCGATACGGTTTTAGATTTTCCTTCCGCTGTTTGTTTGTTTGTTTAATGTTACCGTATCCCAACACCTGGAGATTTCCAACTCGGTGAGATTGGCAATTAAATATGTTCGGGAGGTGATTACTCTTTATGGAGTTTTTTCAAGAGGGTTTGGGCACCCAGCTTCATTTCAGCACCGATTATCATCCTCTGACCGATGGCCAGAGTCAGATGACAATTCAGACACTCGAGGATATGCTGAGAGTGTGTGTTATTGATTTTGATGAGAGTTGGGATTCATATCTTCCATAGGCAGAGTTCTCCTGTAATAGTTTTCGTTCGAGTATCAACTTCCCTCCATTTGAGATATTGTATGGGAGGAGGTGCACGACCCCGATTTGTTGGGAGAGTTTGGGTAGAGCATCTTGGGGAACATTGTTGTTGTACTCATGACCACCGAGCTTATACAGAGTGTTAGAGAGAGACTGTTGGCTGCTGAAAGTCCGCAAAAAAGCTACGCAGACAGATGCCAGTAAAATTTGGAGTTTCAGGTCAGGGATTTTGTTCTTCTTTACGTGTCACCTTGGAAGAGAGTTATCCAGTTCACGAAGCGGGGAAAGTTAGACACCGGGCATATTGGACCCTATCGGGTCATTGCTCGTGTGAGCAATGTGGCCTACTGTTTGGAGCTACTTGAGTAGCTCATTGAGATCCATATAACACCTTTCATGTTTCTCAGTTAAGAAAGTACATAGAAAATGAGTCAACCGTGGTATCTTTTCAGGACATTCAAGTGGACGAGTCCTGAATTATGTAAAGAGGCCTATTACGGTTTTGGGAAAGGAAGACGAAGATCGTGCACCACAAGGTGATTGGACCGGTATAAATGTGATGGCAACACCAGAAGAGTTCTGAATGAAAATGGGGACCCGAAGAGGAGATGCAATAGTCCAACTCGTCATACAACAGCTATGAGGGGACACACATCAGTACTGAGCCCAACAACAAATAATCACATATATAGAGCCACTAATATAACTATAAATAACATACAAGATGCCTAACATGCAACATCATATAGTAAGGTGAGGATACTCACCTGATTCGAAACTGCACAGATATACTACCCAGAATTATTTGTGAACGACAATTTCGAGGACAAAATCCAAGCCAAGTGGGGGAGAGTTGTAATACCCAATTTTTAAGTATGAGTTTAAAGTCTGAAAGGGCTCATGGTTAAGTATTTTTTGAGGATTTTTGCCCTATGTGGAACATAGAATAGGATACGGAACGCGACCAGGCATGCTTAGCGACACGACGCCACTGGATTTCAAAACCCTAATTTCTCATGCCTTTATCCCTATGAAAAATTTTAAATCGGATCTGAACAAATAGGGATGTCACATTGTCTCACGCTCACAATGTTCGTGAGCATGATGCATGGGCTTAAATTAATGAACAATGACTGAATAATATCAAGACCTTTCAATTGTCATTAGAAAATGAACTCACTCACAAAGAAGAGATTACACATACTCACAAATAAGAGATTATACCCATTCTCATGTTCTACATTATTTGAATATTTCTTAAAGCAATATCTACATGCATGGTATTACTTGTCGATCAACCTTTTACAATAACCCACCATGATTCTATAATACGAACCTACCTTATCAATCATATAAGGTTTCATCAAAACAAAGGTAGCGTTTGATATGCACTAATCAAATAGGGAATTGAATTAGAGCATTATGACAGAATGAGAAAGGATTATGTTTTGTTGCCACGAATGAATGACACAGAGAATTTCTCACAAAATGTAATTCCTTCTCGTAGACTGATTATTACATGAGGAAGGGCCTTTTTATGTTTCATTTCTTGAGGGGATTGAATTATATATAGTATAATAATAAATTATTTTATTCGTTTACTCATCAATACATATTTATCTATTTAAAATTTTCATAATTTCAATTCAATCTTTTTTTTAACAAAAATAAAAATATTTTTATTATAATTATATGTTAGGATTTCATGGCATCTAGTTCTTCTTATTTTGGAACATTTTATAAATCATGGATAATTCTTCTTTTACTATTTGTAAAACATATAATATGTATTTTGAACGAAATTAAATATGTTTCTATGCAATTTAAATATCAATTTATCTTTCTAAATTTAGATTTATTTTTTATAAAGTAACATTCTTTTATTTATTTATCGATTTACTTTATTTAATTTTTTATTTATTAATAACTAACAATATATTTAAATTATACATTCCATTCCTTCTAACCAACCAATCACACCAAAACAAAACCCAAATATAATATTTTCAAGATAACTAATTGCTTCCGTGGGATATGGTAGGGTACCATGTCACACCATGCAACGGTTTTGGGACTTGAGACTTTAACCCACATTGCACCATATTAGAATCCACATAATATGCTTGGTTTTGTATGCCAATCGTTGTATGTGAGTGCTATTGTCAAACAACGCCAAAAATCATCATTCAACGGGTTGACTTTAATCTTGATGCAGATCATGCTTTGTGCACCAGTATCAATTGAGGTTCAAACATGTAATCACAAAAAATGTTTTTCGTATATTTACACATGTCAAACGTTTCATAGTAAAACAAGTTTAGATACTCTGAAAATTTTACCAAGACGTAAGAGAACAAAACAAAAGCATAAAACCGAAGAAGCAGAAAAACAAGGAGAGATGCCACAGATCTTAGAAACATCCAACAGCAAAACATAAAATCAAAAAGGTAAGCATTTAGCTTTGTACAGTGAAGGGGGTATCGTTTATCCTGTTGGAGAGTGTTTGGATGTTATGGCAGTGACTTCATGAAGCTTTGTACAGTGAAGGGCATCTCATCTTGGATGATCTCGTCTTCTACCTGGTCAGATCATAAACAATGTCTCAGAAAGTCAGGTATGCTTGTGTAGATAACCTTGTTTTTCCAAAAACATGTCCATATTGATAAATTTGACAAAAACGATGTTTAAACTTACTTGAATTTTCCAGACCTCCTTAAGTTGGAATGCAACCTCGGTAATAGTAGGTCGTTTTTCCCGAGTTTTTTGCAAGCATTGATCCGCAATAGCTGAAAACTTGAGCAACATACTTGGTTTGATAACCTTCTGTATTCTGTGATCAATAATTCTGTCTAGGTCTCCATTTTTGTAGGAGATTCGGGCTAAATGATGAAGAAATCGTCGCTCATCATTGTAACTGAAATCACACGCCAGCCTTCCACACAAAACTTCAAATAAGACCACACCAAACGAATAAACGTCTGATTCTTTTGTTAGAAACCCTGTTTTCTCGTATTGTGGGTCACAATAACCATGTGTGCCAGCAAGGTTAGTGATCACAAAGGTGTTCTGTTGATTTGCTAATCCTATCCTAGACAACCCAAAATCCGCAAGTTTTCCATTCCAATTCTCATCCAACAAAATGTTGGCGGATTTTATATCACGGTGTATTATTCTATGTTTTTCTGCCACATGATGTTATGGTCCCACATTGGTAGAAAACAAATTCAATTAGTGGCTTATAAGTCTAAGTGTCCCCTCCTCCTTCAAGCTAGCTTTTGGGAATGAGTTCTACACTTGGGCTCGTGGCTTGATACGGGCCTAGTATGGGATAGGTTCGTATCAATTGGTATCAATTGTTATGGTCCCACATTGGTAGAAAACAAATTCAATTAGTGGCTTATAAGTCTAAGTGTCCCCTCCTCCTTCAAGCTAGCTTTTGGGAATGAGTTCTACACTTGGGCTCGTGGCTTGATACGGGCCTAGTATGGGATGGGTTCGTATCAATTGGTATCAGAGCCGTCCCCACCTTTCGAGGTGCCGACCCTTGGAGTGGCGGCCTGCGGAGTGGTGGCTTGGACCCGAAAGGGGGTGCCAACCGTGACCAACGTAGCCGTGACCAACAATGGCTCGGAGTGGTGGCCTATGGAGTGGTGGCTTGGACCGAAAAGGGGTGCCAACCGTGACCAACATAGCCGTGACCAACGAGGACGTTGGCTCTTCAAAGCGTGGGGTATTGTTATGGTCCCACATTGGTAGAAAACAAATTCAATTAGTGGCTTATAAGTCTAAGTGTCCCCTCCTCCTTCAAGCTAGCTTTTGGGAATGAGTTCTACACTTGGGCTCGTGGCTTGATACGGGCCTAGTATGGGATGGGTTCGTATCACATGATTACGAAGATAGTCCAATGCAGAAGCAACACCAATGCATATTTTGAGGAGTTGTGGCCATGATGGTCCCCCCCGGCATAGCAGTGTCACGTAAATATGTGTCGAGGCTCCCATGGCTTGCATACTCGTAAACAAGGATCATCTCATTGTTATCATCACAAAACCCTATAAGGGATATAATGTTCTCGTGCTGATACTGTGAAAGCATTGTGAGCTCTGTGTGGAACTCCTTGTTACCTTGAAACCCAGTAACATCTAATCGTTTTACAGCAACTAGTTGGTTTACAAAATCCCCCCAGGTGAGGATTCCCTTGTAGACCCTTCCGTATCCACCCTTTCCGATGAAATATATTTCATTGAAGTCCTGTGTACATTCTTTTATGACCTGGAGGGGGATTTTGAGGTCCTTTGGCTGCTTCACCTGTGACATGATTGACTGATTAATATTGATCCTGTCTGATACATGACACCTATATACACATAAACTAAAGAAAGTCTGTCAAATAAACTTGGGTCCTATTCAATCAAGGTTTGACATTTTTTTTCTGGACTATAGAGAGATGATCATGGAGATCAATCAAGAATTAGCAAGCTAATACTCATGTTGTTGGAGGATATAGTAGCATATTGGATAATTAGGAACTAGACTTTTGGTTAGAACAAGCCAAGGATGGTCCAACTTAATTTTCTTTATAAACCCACTGAAAATCTGGTTCTTTATAGAAGGTTGAAGGTTGAACATCATCTTAGCACAATTACAACCTGAAAACCTCAAATTATTCAAAAACTGGGTAAAAACTAGGTGTGAAAACAGAGACTCAATTCTAGAATTAGGTACCATTAGAATACTATTGCAAGAAATTGGTGTTTCATGAGAAAAAACAACATGAGAATTCATGATTGGTCAGGATCTAAGCTTTAAACCAGATAAATTAAATCAAGAGCTACAAATCTAGAAATTGAAAATTCTGATTGTATTTGTTATGGTAGAGGAGAAGTACCTGTTATAATGTTGAGAAATGCTGTTGTTACATGAACTTCATGGAAATTTGGAGAGTTATGTATAAAATTTAAATATTTGGTGTGTAATGAAGAAGAAGAAATAGGAACACCGAACACACTTTCATCTGAAAAGTCTTGTGTTGATTATAAGTAAATTTGGTGGGTATACTACAATTTGCAAGTTTAGTTCAAATATTGTTGTCGCAAATTTTCCTTTAGGTTTGGTCTTTGTTTCAGGATGGTCCCTAGCTCCCGGTGGATTTCTCCTTTTCTGTTGTTAAATTCATGGGCATTTGGCAAAAAAAAACCCACTAGATTCTAGCTAGGGTCCTTTTTTCGATACAAGTTTATTGTTTTGGCACAAAAGAAACCGTTTTAACAGATTTCTGACAATTATGAAAAATTAGTCAGTTAATCAGCTACCTCACAGTGAAACTATATTGTGTGAATTGTCTTTGCTATAAACATCCATTGCATGCCGTGAAACATCAAATAGGTGTTTGTTTGTAAGTGTTAAGGTAAATTAGGGGTCTTACCAACATTCACCTTCATCATAAATTGTTTTAATTCCATTGATCAGTACCCTCACATTAACTTAAGCTTTTAAAAAATCACATTATGTGGTTTCTCGTCAACTATGTCACTAATGATGGTTTAGTTCGTCTCAATTAAAATGTTGAAGGTATGGATAATTCATACCATGATCCTTTTTCAGTTTATCAAGAACATGAAGACATTGACAGTGAAGCTTATTTTGACATTGTTGTTGACAGATATTGACAAGGATGAAGGTATGTATAATACATACAATAATTTGAAAACACATGGTAATGACTAATGAAAAAGGCAATGAGGATAACGAAATACAAGAAGATGCTCACTATGATGATGAAACCTTTAATAAAAGAAATATAGATAATGAAATTAAGCATCATTTATTTGAAATTAATTTGAGGAGTTTTATGTTGAATGTTTTCCAAGAATAAGGGTATACATAATTCACTTCTATGGCTTTGTTTGTGTGAAACTCCATCAATGGAGCATCACCCATCTGATCTCCTCAATTGAAATTGATGGGTAACTGATGATATAATGGTATTAGATTATGAACCATATTAACTTAAGTCCATCCGATTGATGAAAAGCAATGGAAAATGGTCATCTAAGTGATGATTGAGCTTGGATTGTTGAACATGGAGATTATCCAATTTGTACATATATTAATAATGAGATTTCATTTAATAAGAATGGAAGTATATTTCCAAACAATGTTTTGAACTCATTAAATCTATTCTGGGTCACTAAAAATCCACTATACAAGTTTTAGAATGGAGTTGATGAAGTTAATGGGTTATTTTTAGTTATTTGCATGTTATTGATGCCTAGGGCCATTCACATGACTGTATAAATGGTAAGGATATATATTTATTGATCTTGTAAATGTCTGTTATTCCAAGAAATCCAGCCTTTTTGTTTGGAATTGGAGTTCAGTGGTCAATCGTTTGTATAAAGGCTATGGACAATATAAGAGTGTTCAAGAGATAAATGAGACTAGATGAGTTATAAGTGACCTTAAATAGCATTCTTTAGATTGACTAATGATGGTATATTTATCAATTATGTATGTTTAGGTGTTCATTGATCTCCCATTTACTTCAAAATATTTTGAGACTAATATCTGGCACAATCAAGGTGAGTACAAACTTAGTACATGTCCCATATATGACGTTGTAATTTGTTTTTGTTTCATTTTTTTTTATGCATTATATGCAGGGGCGACGCAGGATTTACGTGACACTTCTTTTTCCGCAGAGTTGCACCCTATTAGAAAAAGAAATTTGCATTGCGTTTACGAAATTTGGCAGTTGCCTGGGCCACCCCAGCCCCAGACTAAAACCGCCCCTGATTATATGTATGCATTACTTGAAATGTTATGTGTATAGTCTGTTGCATTATTTTCATGTGAATGATTATACTAAAGAAAATTTTGAAATAGTGACGTCTTTTAAGATGCTTGTACATTACAACATATATAGAATCACAATCATGATATATCCATGTCCATGGATTAGATAGATGTAGTATGGTATAGACAATTAAGGAAGTCATGGATATCTAATAAAGAAGTAAATAAGTAAATAGAAATGAACGGAATTCTAGAAACCCTCAATGCATACTAGGCTTTACAAACCCTTTGTGCTATACATATGTGATAGTGCACGTGCTTCTTAGTAAGAAGTAAATAAGTTAGGGTGTCAAAATATGTTATATGGTTTGTTATATTTCATATGCATGTATCACTTAACCATCATTTCTTAGGGATAAACCTTAGGAGCCCCTTAAGAGACGATGGGCATACAGTGTACAACTTATCTAGACCTGGAGTTTTGGACACTACGTTCCATATCGTGTATTATATCTATAATGCATTGTTATGTTTTGATGTTATTTAATAGATGTATGATATTTGATTACAAATTATATGACCTTCCAAAAATGTTTTTCCCCAAATGATTTTTTATGGTATTAAAGAAGTTTTAAGATAAGGGATTGTCATATATATACTTTAAGAATATAAACGACCATGACTAAGTAAGTCTTAGTATATCTAAGGGAATTGAAGATAGAGGTTGTTGAAGTTTGAATTAGTAATATAAGTATAAGAGTTTCTTAATTTCAAGATAACCATAGAAGGTTGTCGATATGTTCAGATAACTTGTTAGCGACACTAGTATTTATATAATTCTTAGTCCAGATTCATAATCGCTTATGTGCATGAGAGTTGAGAGTTATTTAATAGCTGTTACTGAGAATCGGAAAGTGTGATAGTAATCTGAGATGTGTCTCGAATTATTGTTTTTGTTTATTTTAAAGTTGTTTAATAAAAGTTAATCAATTTTACCATATTGTATGCTTATTTTAACTTCTTATTGCACTTTTTAGGACCAAAAACCGGTATCAGAGTAGTCTTTTAGACGTTTTTCTAAAAATCTGCTCATTGTAATCTCTTTTATCAAACAACCAAGTCATAATGTCTTCTTCAACCTGATTTTAATCAAACTCCTCAAGCACATGCCCTCCCTTCAATGAGAATAATTTCATTATGTCGTTATTCAAGACTCTCATGGTTTGGGAAACCATGGATTATAACTTGCAAAAGGTAATCATTGAAGCTATATTATTCCCAGCTAGCCAGCTTACTAATTCTAGCATTCCAAGAGCTCTCATTTGGGCTATAAAAACTCCCTTGACTCAGTAGATAAAATATGATAAATGATGGTAAATCTAGAAGGAATAGATGTGCATTTTCTAATGCACTACCTTACACTACTTATAACAAGGTAAAAGGTTGTAACTCAGCCAAAAAGTTGGTGGAAACGCTCAAATTTGCATATGATGGTATTTCTTTGTAAAATGCACTTTAATTATTTAAAGGGGTGTGCATTTAAGTTGCATGGATCTGATAACATTTGGCTTCAACTAGGTGTATGTGATGCTTGAATGGTTGTTTTGCAACACATATGTTGTTTTGTTATCATTAGTTTGTAATGTAATTTTCTCCTTTTTGATTTGTATTGTACTATATTAGTTAGGAAAAATTGTACTAGATTACTTAAGGTAACAAATGAAGACCGGAGACCACCAAGATGGAACAATGGAGTTGATGGATAAACGTGAGAAATCGAAGCATTCTTATTGTTAGTTTTGTCCCTAGAAATGACCATAGTTTTTCGTGTGTTGACTCACGGGAAAACGCATAGGACTTGAGGAAAATTTTACTGTTACTGCATATTTGAATGATTGTATTTATTCAAATTGTTGCATGATTGCTTAAATTGGAAACACAAATTTTTTTTTTGTTAAAAGTTAACAATTTTGAGAGACATAATTGGCAATTACAAAATGATTTTAAAAGCTTAAAATGATCTTTTTCCAGAGAAAAGTTAAAATGTTTTAATAGAATGATACATGCAAACTAAGTTGTTAAAAGTTAACATGCCTTTTCAAATAATATTGACAATTTTAAAACGGGCTTTAAAATGACCATTTGCCAAAAAGAAAGTTAAAATATTTTTATTCAACGAAACAAAATCTCATTTTATGAAAATGTAAATTTTATGTTGCCCACGTCAAAACACACATTTAATTGTTTGCCTTCCGGCATGGGAAGTGGCATAGCCAACGCGTTGGAGGATTCAGCAAACATGATGTGTTTACTCGCGATAACTCATGAAACATGGGTCGGATGACATGTGGTTTTGCATGGTTGATTTACCATCCAAACCTGTGATCCGTGGCATACAGTGATCCGCAGCATACCCATCGGCCATCATGGAAGAGGATGAGCATAAAGGAATTAAACATGCCACTGATTAGAGTCAATGAATCCCGAAAGATCTAGGAGTTAATGGGATGTAGTTTGCAGGAGGGACAAGTCAAATGGGAACGATTTGAAGTTATGAAAGCATTAATGGGATGTAGGGTGCAGGAGGGACAAGTCAAAAGGGAAAGATTTGAATTCGTGAATTAGCCACACACATTGTCCTTAACTCGCTTACTAGTTCTTATGATCAGTTCATTTCAGACTTGATCATGACGAACTTGGAAGTAACCCTAAGATTACATAGTATGTTGAGAAAAGCAGAACTCGGTTAAGGAATCAAACAGTTCCTAAAGGAGGTGTCAAAAGGAAAAAGACAGACCCTACCATGGGAATGATTTTCTCAAAGAAACCTTAATCTCGAAATCCTGTAAGGAAATGGGATATGGAAGGCATAAATGCTCAAGATATATGATGCAGCAGTAGCAGTTGCAAGCTAAAGAGTAAGGCGCTTTAGGTAAATTTGTAATTCCATAAGTACTTTGCTTATGACCGGTACTCATATTTGTTAATGTGTACGGACTGAAAGAAAGCGGAAAACTAAAGTATGAAGAGATGGATCAAATCATGGACTACACGTAGCTTTCTTTCATCCGTAGGATTAGGAACCAACTTCTCTCTAATGCTTTAGTCTATGGTTTTACGATTAAAGATTGTTGATGTAAACATTATTCCATTAGATGGTTTTAACTTGGTTTAAATAAAACTTGCTTTAAATAAAAGTTATTTTGAAAGTTGTTTTGGAACAAAGTTATTGTCTTTACATCTACAAGACCCGTACACAACAATACTTTAAAATTGAATCAAAAGGATTCAAATGTTTGGATAAGAGGTATGAGTAGGATTGTCTGTTTTTATAAACTCGAAATAAGCTACCAGAACTCCAAGTAGGTAGGATTTTGAAAATCATTTGACTGAAAGTCTTATGATAACTGTTACTCTTGTTTATAAAGAGAGATAAATGTGCACTACTCACAACTTATTATGGGCAGAGGTTGAGATTTTGTTGGAGCTCGTACATCTAATGTATTTGGACCTGTCAGTTTATCAGTTTATCCACTAAACCGTCTAAAACACTTTATTGAGTTTGAAACCTATATGATGTTCACGAATTTAAGAAGAAAGTATAGAATCAAGTGAGCAAAGGATAAGATTTTCAAATCCAATAGTGGATGATGAGTTTCTTAGTTAAGAATTAGAGGTGGCAATTGGGTCGGGTTCAGATTGGCGGGTTAGGGACTTCAACCCAGACACGACCAATATAATTATTCGTGTCAACTTCTTCAACCCTAACCCATATATGTCTAACCCGGACACGACCCGCGTAACCCATTTATTATACGGGTTGGTGGGTTGGAGGGTCAGAAAACTCAACCCAAACCCGTTTATTTTTGTTTTGGGTTTTGGGTCGTGTGAAAAATTGCCACCCCTATCAAGAATCTTACGATAATCTAATGGACTTTGAAAATTATTTCAGTAGTCAACTCTACTTAGAACGCCACTAATATACACGACATGTCTGAGTCGTAATGAGGTTTAACTTGCAATGTAGTTTCTAATTTCTCTTATTATAGCATTGTACTTTCTTTGTTTCTTATTAAGACAATGTACTTTCAGAATAAAGCTACCCTTATAGTAATCGGTAACCTACTGATTTGAATTATAATGACATGGCACAAGTTTACAGGTTTTTTATGCCATGTCATTGTCCACATAGGATGTACACGTGTATATACTGCTGACGACGCAATTAGTTGTCAGTATAATTCTTTGTCCAGTTGTAAATATTTGTTGATAACTTAAACATAATATAACTTTGGTTGTGTTCTACAATTTATTTGATAAGAATTTCGGTAACTACTAAAAACTTTCACCATGCAAAAGGGTAGGATTGGAAAACTGAAAGTTTTTTTTTTTGGAACAAACCTCTGGATTTGTCATAATCGCTTGATTTGAACTGTCGGGATCAAGTGGAAGTATATTATAAGGAGCATACATTCTTGTCTTTTCTTCAACCTGTTTTCTTGTTTCCAATATCTATATAATATACAAATATAAGTTATATTAAATGAATTTCTGGAAAGAAAGAAATATATCAAGTATTAATTACCTCCGCCACCTTAACTCGCGGAATGACAGCCTTTAATACCTCAAAAAGAACGGCGGCAGTTTGATAAGCTTTTGTAAGATGCGTACTGATATCAGAAGAAAATTTCTACAATCAAGAAAAGAAAATAGCAAAAAGACAAAAATGCCGCTGAAGGAAGGATGATATCAGAAGAAAATTTCTACAATTAAGAATCGAAAATAGCAAAAAGACAAAAATGCCGCTGAAGGAAGGATGATTACCTGTCGGCTTTATCAGCATTTTGCAGGGCTTGAATGTACTTTTCACAATAATGCTTATAATAACTTTGCATTTCAAGAGCATCACTCTTTGTTGGGCGGCCTGTTAATGTTGTTTGTTCTTCCTATATAAAAGAAAAGAAATAAAGTTTAATGACTATTAACAAGTTGCATTTTTTATAAACATCAAAATTCTTTCTTTCCTTTTTTGTTTTAGAATAGACATGTCCAAAAGCAACCGAAGAATTCTATATTGAATTTCTTGAATTAATATGATATGATATCTCTATCTAATTTATCATTGACAAGTATCTCACCAACCTATTTTAGAAGAAAATAAATTAAGGGGGATAAAAATAGCTGCAACCCTAGTGGCCATCTTTATTTTGGGTTCACCTCAAGAACCATATTAGAAATGTTTAGTTATGTTTATAATTATCCTAATCTAGAAGGTACCTATGTGTAAAATTTATCTCTATATATACAGATAAAATATAATAATTGGTGAATAATGGAAAAGATACCAAGTCTATGCGTAGAAGTAAAGCAATCATGAATCCACGAACACCACGACCACTTGATGTTGGATCCAGTTTGTGAGCTTTCTCAAAGGCATAGAACCGACCTAATTATGCACACAATAAGTTTTTCTTGATGCCATTACATGTAAGCAAGTAAAAGTGACCTAAAAAGATAACGATAATGACTTACAGATATAAGCAACCCTTGGGTTATGTAGTTCAACTTCATCAGCAACACGAAGAATAGGAGCAATTTCAACAAGAGATGAAGGCAACACTTCACTCGTGACCTCTCCGAAATCCAGAGATTCCGTAATTTCCAGTCCTTGCCGCAGGAGGGGATTCTGCGCTTGAAGTTCTTGAATTCTTAGCAGCCAGCCAGGTGGCTGCTGATCAGATTCTCTTCTAGTGTAAGCCATTGTTTCTTCGGATTCTTCTTGCAGAAAAGCTTCTGTCACTCTAAATCACCTGTTGGTGTAACAATTAGTATCGTATAGAATATACTTTTGATCAGAAAGCTTCGATTATATAAATACAGCTTAAATTTCTTGGAGAAAAAGACAGAGCAGCTTTTTATTATTTGGCCATAAAACAAAAGATCAACTTTAGTTTCCATCCACAGTCAAACAGTGGACCAAGGAATCTGTAATAGAATAGCTTCATCTCTCTTCAATTTGTTGGTATTTCACGAAAACAATCAAAAACCTTAATAACCGAATTCTAATATATCTCAGATTCGTAAAAAAAAGCCCAAAATTCAATCCGATTTTCATCCGAAAAGTTCAAATTCAAAAAGCCAAAACCTTTAAAAGTGACTTTATCGGTTTACCTTCTTCTATTAGTGAATATCCATGGTATAACGATAGGACAATTCGAATAACAAACGAGGATGAAGAGGATTATGAACTTACCAAGTATAGGATTATGATTTCTCTTAAACTTTTATGCACGATAACAAAATATAGAATTATAAAATATAAAAAAATATAGATAGTAAAAAAGTGGTTCTCTCATAGCAAAACAACCTTTAAAGAAAGATAATATAAATAAGAGTATGTGCATGCCTATCTAATCAAAGTCGGAGCTAAAATTTTTATTTAAGCGGTGATTACATCTAAAAACGCATACACATTATCAAGAAGTTAGTGTTACCTTCTTTTGATGTATAAATAATGTTCAATATTACCGATTTGTTGATCAAGATAGGGGGATTACATCTAAAAACGTATACACATTATCAAGAAGTTAATGATTACCTTGTTTTGATGTATAAATAATGTTCAATATTACTGATTTGTTAATCAAGTTAGGGGAGATTACATCTAAAAACGCATACACGTTATCAAGAAGTTAATGATTACCTTGTTTTGATATATAAATAATATTCAATGTTGCTAATTTGTTGATCAAGTTAGAAGGGGTAACATGGTAACACCCACTTATCCCCCTACTAGCTCTGCCCGTGCCTATCTTTTCAATCAACGACATGTTAAATACAAATGAAATGGATAATATGAGTACATATATATATATATATATATATATATATATATATATATATATATATATATATATATATATATATATATATATATATATATATATATACTCATATTATCCATTTCATTTGTATATAACATGTCGTTGATTGAAAAGATAGGCACGGGCAGAGCTAGTAGGGGGATAAGTGGGTGTTACCATAATAGAGACCATTCATGAATGTGGATCAAGATAACTCAAATACTTACACCATATTCATTTGAAACCCCCAAAACTTTTCAACTTATGATATGTTATGTCTATATAAAAACACTATTGACAACGCCTAGTGATATTACATATTTTAGTCGTTGTTGAGCCCTATTCTTAGCGAAATTATATCATATATCTTGTGGTATTCTCACTTTTCGTGTCAGTACTTGTTTGGAAGAGAATAATGAAAACAGGGACCAAAAGCATACAAATTGGAGAAAGTTTGGAAAAGAAGATAAAAACAGGAAAACACGTATGCGCGCCGCGGAATCAAGCACACGCGATGCGGATTCAAGGCGGTGAACCAAATTCAAAGGCCGAAGAAACAAGAGAATATAAGTACGCGCGCCGCGGTTCACTTAAATGCGCGGCGCGGTTGCGAGAAATTTCAACTATAAATAGAGGCATTTACAGCCGAAACCCTGAGCAAAACCCTGGTGAAAAATCGACCGTAGAGGCTCTTTGACTCCAAGAATTCGTTTTCAGCAACCATCTTTTGGCATTTCAGGTTTTTATGTTTAATTTCTTTTAGTTTAATAGTTAGCATTAGTGGCTAGGGTTTGTGGGAGTGACACCCACTGACTTGGAGCATTTTATTTACTGTTTTCTAGTCATTGGTTACTGTATTGGATGTTTGGAACCTGTTTTGGGTTATAATAATCATTCGGTTACAAGTAATCTTTGTTTTTCGGTGTTTTGATGCTTGATATTGATTTGAATGCTTGGATTGTGTTTGGATGTATTTATGACCTTGTTTGGGACTGTTTCCCTTGCTGAAATCAGTAGCCAACTAGGTTAGCTTTTAGGGTTTGAACCTTGGCCAGTGACTGTCTCATTGGATATTAGTTATTGGTTCAGTTTATGCCTTGTTTTGGTTTATGTTTGGATTGTTGAATGCCTTTGTTTACTTCTGAATTAGAGATGCACTTCTGATTTCAGAAAGTAACTAGGTTTGGGTTAAAGCTTAGCTTAGTCTATGCTTGTTTTGGAATTGTTTAATCTAGGTTATGAGTTTTTGTGACAAGGGTTTGGAAACAAAAGTCCTCTGGCTATAGCGTGACACTATAGTTGGTAATCTGTCACTTAGTTTAACCACGTAGCTCCTGCGGATCGACCCTGACTACCACTGTGCTAGTGTGTGTGTTAGGTTTTTCTTATTTTTAACCGCACAACGACCTAGGCGTGTCACTATTTACACACTTAGTTACTCAAACATTCTTTTATTCTCTTTCAAGCATGTTAGATCCATGACATGTGTATAATATGAGTGATAACATTTCAAGAACTATAATTTGTCGAAGCTATCAACTTCTTATTTGTTGTCTACATGTTCATGTGGAGGATCCCATTATAGATCTCGCAAAGAATCAAACTCGATGACAATCATTTGATTTTGTATTAAACATGCATAAAGATTCATCGGTTGGGTTTCATGGCGTTTGCAAGGGAATTGGAGAAAGAAATCAAACGAGCTCTAGGAGGATTCCGCGTGTATATCTTTGATAAAATTGAAGCGAGTGGTTTAACTTCATTCTTTGTACATCTTTATTCTTTTTTACTTTCTTTAATTTCAAGAAAGCCTCTTGAGTTACATTATTTAATTATAAATAACCATTAGCTAGAATTTGAAGAGTTTTAGTAATCTTACTGATACAAACATAAATAATCAGATTTGATATAATAACACATAGACGTATATAATTGATTTTATGTAAATAATATAAACAATATGCTTATTATAAAAAATATTATATTTATAAAATGGTTGATTTATTAGAAATAAATTTTCATACAAAATTCAAAGAGAAAAAAATATCATATTATTATTTTTATTTAATTAAGAAACAATCATATATATATATATATATATATATATATATATATATATATATATATATATATATATATATATATATATATATATATATATATATATATATTATAAAAGTGATCATTTTCTTTCAACCATATTATTTGAAACATACATAACTTTTCAAATATTTTTTAATAATGAGTACTAAATGGTCTCTTCATGTGAGCTACGTGTAAATAAAATGAACATCTACCTACACATTAGTCTTCTATAACTTTTGATAGATATACGTGGTTTCAAAAAGATTAATTCTAATTTGACATTTCTTAATGATTGTGGTTTTCTCGAAATTGTTGGACGTTTAAAACACTTCATTTTTTATGTCTGTCATTACCATCTTTTAATGTTTAGATTATTGAATGTGGTTTTTTCTTCAAAAATGTTAGATTCAATAAAAAGTTGCATATTTTCAATTAATATTTTTTTTACAAAATATAAATGCAAATTGTAACGCCAAGATACTCTTTTTATATAATTATAATAAAAAGGGTAAAATGGTCATTTTACCTTGGAAGGGTAAATTGGTCTTTTGGACAGAAAAGTATTTGGGTTGAAATAATATTTTGAGTTTTGAACTTAAAATGTTATAAAAATTGATTTTTGGTCGTTTTATCGCAAAAGGGTAATTTGGTCATTTGACCAAGTCAACGACCAATTATGTAAAAACAAAAATATTGTTGTTAGTGGCAAATGTGTAAAGAATGAAAGTTTTATTGTTATAAAACTTGATTTTGTGGTCAAAGATCAAGAAAATGAACTTTAGGACCAAAAATGTAAAATTTTGGGGTATAAATATAAGAGAGTTGACTCTCTCTTTGACTAGCCATTGTGCAGCAACGGGAGAAGGCTTGGAGAGGCTATTTTCTGCAGGAAATCATGAGGAGAAACAAGAACTTGAATCAATTGTTGGAAGATGATGATTCCAAGCAATTAAGGTTAGTAATTGACTTTTTAAGTCAAACTCTTGATTGTGTTCTTGGTTTGGTATTTTAGAAACTGAAATTTGTACATTTCAGTTATGATTATGTGGTTTAAATGGTTTATTACTTCCATTAAGTCATGCTAGAAAGGACTTAACTCAAGATAATGGAAGTAGGTTGTTATTGTTGATGAATTTGAAGTTTTGGGGTTTTGGGACTAAGAACCCTAATTCTTCATTTTGATTGATTTAGTTGTTTTGAATGGTTGGAAACCTTGTTAGAGTATAAGGTTTTAGCCTAGAAACAAACCCCAATCGATTAAGGACTGGATTAAGGACTTAATGGACCAAAACTGCTTGCTACAGTGCATTAATCGCGACTGTCCAGGAGGTCTGCCCAGGCGCAGGGCGCAGTGCGCCCAGGATCAGGGCGGGGTGCGCCTGATACCTGGCGCAGTGCGCCTCCAAGCAGGGGCCAGGCAGGGGACTTCCGAATCGCTAACTTTCGTTTGGCTTGTCCGTTTTAGCTCAAATTTGGACCATAGGCTCGTTATGGTCTGAAATGTTTGGGAAAATTATTAAATTGAGTTTTCGACCCCTCGGGGGCACTGTAGATCGATTCGAATGCCTCGGTGAATAGTAAAATTTATAAAAAGTTAGTAAACGGAAAGTTTATTAACTAGGCATTGTTTGTAATGATTTTGTATTGAACTCTATTGTATTAGAGTTAATTGGAATGGTTATTAACCTATTATCATTGATATATAAATGATTAGACAGGTATGGGACAAAATGGTTGTGGTGCACGCAAAGGCAAGAAACAACCGGAATATAAATGCAGCTAGCATCCAGGTGAGTAATCTCACTGATATCATATATGATATATGATGATTGAATTGTTACAGGTTGAAATTGACTTGTGGGACGAAAATGACAAGTTTGAAGATATATGAAGACGACAATACCAGATAAGCCGTGAGTCTGATAAAGACAAGAACGGAGCTGTGAGTCAACCATATTGACATGACAATATCAGATAAGCCGTGAGTCTATTATAGACAAGAACGGAGCTGTGAGTCGGTCGATATTAATGGTACGACAATACCAGATAAGCCATGAGTCTATAATAGACAAGAACGGAGCTGTGAGTCAATAAAACTTATATGACAAGACCGGAACCAGCCGTGAGTCAATAAAATAAAATGACAAGACCGGAACCAGCCGTGAGTCAATAAAACTTATATAGACAAGACCGGAATCAGCCGTGAGTCTAGGCAACAGCGGGATTTTCCCGTGAGCCACATATTTCAGGCAACAGCGGGCTAACCCGTGAGCCAAGGCAATAGCGGGCTAACCCGTGAGCCATATTTGATCGTGAAAGAAACTGATAACAGATGGTGCGGCCTCTCGTGGCTATGATATTGGATGCTATATCCAACTGGTGCGGCCTATATGGCTACGATATGATTATACGGAAATGGTACAGCCTTATGGCTACGATATCGGGTTGTTGAACCCAGACAGGTACAGTCTTCGGACTATGAATTATATGCTGAAAAAGCTTTGGTGTGGCTTGTATAGCTATGATGAACGATGCGGCTTATATAGCCATGATATTGATGCAGTCCACTGTGACTAAGAAACATGGGACAGAAAAGATTAGATATGATTATACGTGCAAATAACTGACATGGATTGTTAATTACAGGTTACTATGATTCAGCCTGTAAGGCTACATGATTAGGATGTGAAATCCTAGAATATATGCGGTCAGCCAGTAAGGCTAGGATTCTGGATTTGATATCCAGACAATTTATTATTGTATTTTGATACATGTTATTTGCATATTTGATTACTCACTGAGCTTTGTAGCTCATACCGTTTGTTAAATGTCCCTGCAGGTTAGCATGATACTGATAGGGGACAAGATAGAGTCCGTGACTTCGGAGTAGGACTCATAGATGCTGTAGTAGCAGCCCGGCTTCAAAGGAGATTATGGTATTATATATTCTCCTTGATACACTTGTACCCGATTTTATTAAAATATACCCCTTTGTTATAGTTTTATGTATTAAAACATTGTTTTTAAATGAAAAATTTTTCAGGGGTGTTTTGTTTTAAAAGTCGGGTGTTACAAGTTGGTATCAGAGCCGAGGTTTAAGTGAACTAGGTGTCTATAGAGTAGATTCCTGGACTTAAACCCTGAGATAGTAGACATGATGCATAGTTAGGTGTATATAGTTGTTATTATACATATATAACCTGACTGTCGTCGACTTTTGACGTATAAGAAGTATGAACCGTAAAACTCCTTGGGAGATATTTAGGGCGCGAAGCTCTAGGAAATGTACCAACCCTTCTCAAGACTCCGTGTACGTGGAGCAAAAAGGGGACGAAAAGCAGAAAAATCCACATGACAAGCAGTAGTAGCTGTAGTGATCAGAAAAAGAAATCGGTTGCTCACCTTGGTTGATATTCAAGGTGAAAGAACAGTAGTGGAGACTACAAGAAAAGCAGAAATATTAGTGGACTTCTCAGAAGAAGTTAAAACGAATTAGGTCTAACCTTGAAGGGAAGGGACCAGAATGAAAAGATGATGTGATATAAGAAGTGCAGGAAACGCACTCAGAATATTGTAGAGTTGAGACTCTACTGTTGCATAGATGGAACTTTAGAAAACATGAGCATTTTGCTCGAGTCTGTTAGATGGGACGGAAGAGGTTCCAGCATGGAACTATAGATCACTTCCTTATGAAATACTCACATGCTAAATGTGGAGTAACGGGTGATGAACCCAGGAAGGAAAGAAAGAAGAAATGAATGGTTAAAAAGGACCAGTGGTACCTTGAGTATTCCAGCAAATTGTGGAAGAAGCTCGTGAGGAGACTGATATGATCTCTGATATAATTGTTCTGAATATAACTCGTGCATGTTATATTGATCCATGAAGCTATGCTTGGGATCGATGACTTGATGACTTGTTGGAATATTTCATCAACGATTTTGGATGAAATTTTGGTAACAGCTATAGCAGATAGCAAGTATGTTCTAGATATTGAACACCTGGAAGGTAGTTTGCCTAGGATTTACGGGACCATTTTCCCTATGAATCTAAAGCTGATAACTACCAGTGAATATGAAGCAATTGTGCATATAAAAAGGTTAGCATAGAAATATGCTAACATGAATCGTAGAAATAAGAACAGTATGATTCTTAAAACAGAAATGAAACGGATGGAAATCCATGATAAACGACCGTTGTGGAGAATACCGGTTATTTCCTTTGCTTAAACTCGGAAAAGAGTTAGTAAAAGAATGATATTGTAGTTGGCATACGTGGTATTGGCCAAGTTAAATAAAGCAGTGCTAGTATTGTACTACTTTAAATAGATCCTCGGATGTTTCTGTTGAAAAGAACTTCCAGGATTTCTGCCAGATTGGCGAGAAGAGTTTATTGATTAAACTGATTTTGGGAGCCGTTTTTGGTATTTAGGCTCTGTATTGATTTGCATCGGTAGAGATGGCAGAATTGGAAAACAACTAGAAGAACATGTTGTATTGGGGTCTCTTATGACCGTATGTGTCATCGTATGGAGCCCTATCTTGTTTGAAAAGAAGAAAGACAAGTTAATGCATATGAGTATTGACAAATGAGAATTTGATATTCTCGAAACCAGATCGAAAATGAGGTACATTTGTACCAGATATTAGAGTTAATTCACTGAGTTAAGTGATTTGTAAAATTCTCCAAGTATGAAATTTGGCAAAAAGAAGTTTTATATTCTTTGGCATGTTAATAAAGTCAGAGATGATAAAGTATATCCAGTGGAAAGGATACTGTGATAGAAAGGGAACCGCCTTGGAATCTGACTGAAAGTAGTAGTAGTTTCCTTGGATTGGCGGGTTAATTTGGGAGAGTCGTAGAACGCTACTCCTTGAATGTTATTTAGTTGACTAAGGTTAACTAAAAGTCTGAGTGGTAGAAAGACCAAAGGTATCTTGTAAAAGGTTTGGAATAAACCTTGTGTGAGACTCTGACATTAGCATTGATGCTAAGCGGATAGATTGGATTATCGAAATGCATCCAGTTGTGACTGTAGATACATGATGTTGCTGTAGCAACTATAATTTTGGCATTGAAGCTTTGGAAACACTATCGATATAGTGTAAAGCTTACTGTTATAAGGATCATAAGAGTTTGAAATGCTTAATTGATCAAAAAGCAGTTGAGTATGGGATAGCAAAGATAGATGGGTTACTTAAAGATTTCGGTTATGGAATCTTGTACCATCTCAGAAAGAAAGATGTGGCTATAGATGCCTGGAATTGAAAAGAGTAACCTTTGAAGGTTACATCCACATGTATGAGTGTGGCAAATTTATTAACTGGGTTGATTCGGGTAGCACAGGGAGAAGTGTGCAAGACTGAAAACGTGAAGAATGGATAAATTACTGGATATTAGCAGGAGCTAATTGAAAAATCATCTTGAAAAGATGCATTTTGTGCTAGATATGCAGTATACCCGGGGCAATACCAGACTGGATAGGTCGATAAAACCTATGTGTTGGTGGCCGGGACAGAAGAAAGACATTGAAAGACACATGAAAAGTATCTGACTTGTACGTGAAATAAAGTCAAACCGTTAGAAACGTGCGAAGAAATTGAACCATTGTTGGCCCCAGTGAAGAAATGGGACAACATTGTTATAGACTTTGCGATAAAGTCTCTGCAAGTAGTGTATATTGATGAACAAAGTGACCAAATGATGCAGACTTTAGAAGATGTGCTTGGAAATTGCATAGAAGACCCTAGTAGAAGATGAGAAAATTTTCTATCTCTGATAGAAATTGCAAGAAATAACAGCGTACATACTTGTAGACTGATGATTCGTATGAAGTATGGTATGGATTACCGTGATATCATTCGATTATTGGATAGAAGATGTAGTAAAGCCGTTGGCTAGATCCTAGATTCTTGCACAAACTGAGGAAAAGACTTGATGAGAACGAACGAATGTGAAGATCGGTTAAGAAATTTTGCAAAAGTGGTATGTGGACCACTAAGTAAAAACCTTTGAAATTCCAAGTAAAGGAAGGTGGTAGTACAAAAACTAATCCTTTGGAAAGGTGAAAAAAAATTGTTTGGGATGAGAAGTTATGTAATGATAATTCCCAACAAACCCTCATGATGAAATGAAGATAGATAAGTAGATATGATACCCGGGACAACCGGAGGAATGATATGTGAATGGTGATATAACTACGAGATAAGAAGATAGTATGGTTAAGTGCTTAGGCAATATTATAGAGATTCCGACATGATGTGGAAGACCGAAAGTGAAACAAGGGAGATATACCCTCAACTCCTTGTATGATTTCGGGGACGAAATCTTTTGAAGGAGGGGAGAATTTGTAACGCCAAGATACTCTTTTTATATAATTATAATAAAAAGGGTAAAATGGTCATTTTACCTTGGAAGGGTAAATTGGTCTTTTGGACAGAAAAGTATTTGGGTTGAAATAATATTTTGAGTTTTGAACTTAAAATGTTATAAAAATTGATTTTTGGTCGTTTTATCGCAAAAGGGTAATTTGGTCATTTGACCAAGTCAACGACCAATTATGTAAAAACAAAAATATTGTTGTTAGTGGCAAATGTGTAAAGAATGAAAGTTTTATTGTTATAAAACTTGATTTTGTGGTCAAAGTTCAAGAAAATGAACTTTAGGACCAAAAATGTAAAATTTTGGGGTATAAATATAAGAGAGTTGACTCTCTCTTTGACTAGCCATTGTGCAGCAACGGGAGAAGGCTTGGAGAGGCTATTTTCTGCAGGAAATCATGAGGAGAAACAAGAACTTGAATCAATTGTTGGAAGATGATGATTCCAAGCAATTAAGGTTAGTAATTGACTTTTTAAGTCAAACTCTTGAATGTGTTCTTGGTTTGGTATTTTAGAAACTGAAATTTGTACATTTCAGTTATGATTATGTGGTTTAAATGGTTTATTACTTCCATTAAGTCATGCTAGAAAGGACTTAACTCAAGATAATGGAAGTAGGTTGTTATTGTTGATGAATTTGAAGTTTTGGGGTTTTGGGACTAAGAACCCTAATTCTTCATTTTGATTGATTTAGTTGTTTTGAATGGTTGAAAACCTTGTTAGAGTATAAGGTTTTAGCCTAGAAACAAACCCCAATCGATTAAGGACTGGATTAAGGACTTAATGGACCAAAACTGCTTGCTACAGTGCATTAATCGCGACTGTCCAGGAGGTCTGCCCAGGCGCAGGGCGCAGTGCGCCCAGGATCAGGGCGGGGTGTGCCTGATACCTGGCGCAGTGCGCCTCCAAGCAGGGGCCAGGCAGGGGACTTCCGAATCGCTAACTTTCGTTTGGCTTGTCCGTTTTAGCTCAAATTTGGACCATAGGCTCGTTATGGTCTGAAATGTTTGGGAAAATTATTAAATTGAGTTTTCGACCCCTCGGGGGCACTGTAGATCGATTCGAATGCCTCGGTGAATAGTAAAATTTATAAAAAGTTAGTAAACGGAAAGTTTATTAACTAGGCATTGTTTGTAATGATTTTGTATTGAACTCTATTGTATTAGAGTTAATTGGAATGGTTATTAACCTATTATCATTGATATATAAATGATTAGACAGGTATGGGACAAAATGGTTGTGGTGCACGCAAAGGCAAGAAACAACCGGAATATAAATGCAGCTAGCATCCAGGTGAGTAATCTCACTGATATCATATATGATATATGATGATTGAATTGTTACAGGTTGAAATTGACTTGTGGGACGAAAATGACAAGTTTGAAGATATATGAAGACGACAATACCAGATAAGCCGTGAGTCTGATAAAGACAAGAACGGAGCTGTGAGTCAACCATATTGACATGACAATATCAGATAAGCCGTGAGTCTATTATAGACAAGAACGGAGCTGTGAGTCGGTCGATATTAATGGTACGACAATACCAGATAAGCCATGAGTCTATAATAGACAAGAACGGAGCTGTGAGTCAATAAAACTTATATGACAAGACCGGAACCAGCCGTGAGTCAATAAAATAAAATGACAAGACCGGAACCAGCCGTGAGTCAATAAAACTTATATAGACAAGACCGGAATCAGCCGTGAGTCTAGGCAACAGCGGGATTTTCCCGTGAGCCACATATTTCAGGCAACAGCGGGCTAACCCGTGAGCCAAGGCAATAGCGGGCTAACCCGTGAGCCATATTTGATCGTGAAAGAAACTGATAACAGATGGTGCGGCCTCTCGTGGCTATGATATTGGATGCTATATCCAACTGGTGCGGCCTATATGGCTACGATATGATTATACGGAAATGGTACAGCCTTATGGCTACGATATCGGGTTGTTGAACCCAGACAGGTACAGTCTTCGGACTATGAATTATATGCTGAAAAAGCTTTGGTGTGGCTTGTATAGCTATGATGAACGATGCGGCTTATATAGCCATGATATTGATGCAGTCCACTGTGACTAAGAAACATGGGACAGAAAAGATTAGATATGATTATACGTGCAAATAACTGACATGGATTGTTAATTACAGGTTACTATGATTCAGCCTGTAAGGCTACATGATTAGGATGTGAAATCCTAGAATATATGCGGTCAGCCAGTAAGGCTAGGATTCTGGATTTGATATCCAGACAATTTATTATTGTATTTTGATACATGTTATTTGCATATTTGATTACTCACTGAGCTTTGTAGCTCATACCGTTTGTTAAATGTCCCTGCAGGTTAGCATGATACTGATAGGGGACAAGATAGAGTCCGTGACTTCGGAGTAGGACTCATAGATGCTGTAGTAGCAGCCCGGCTTCAAAGGAGATTATGGTATTATATATTCTCCTTGATACACTTGTACCCGATTTTATTAAAATATACCCCTTTGTTATAGTTTTATGTATTAAAACATTGTTTTTAAATGAAAATTTTTCAGGGGTGTTTTGTTTTAAAAGCCGGGTGTTACACAAATACACCAGAAAACCTAATAAAATCACTATAATATATAGAAAACCAGTAAATGTCTAATTTCCTATTTAATTTCTATAAGCTAAAAATATAAATATGTTTCACTTAAACGTTATATTCAGTGCAAAACTGCATATTTTTCAGTTAAACTCTTTTATAAAACTGTAATACAAATACATGAAAAACAAAATAGAAATTTACAAAAATATGTAAAAGAATTCATAAAACTACTAAATGAGTTTGTGTATTATTTATTATCTATAAATTATAAGAAAAAGTTTAGAATACGAGTAACACTTAGAATTTCAAATTCAACCATCATACTTCTATTTATAATCACAATAATATAATACATAAGAGCTTCTAAAACAAGAAACTAAAATCATCGTACTTCACAAACGTCTTATTAAACTAAAGAAATTAATAAAATATATATTAGAGTTAAAACAATTTTGTTTTTGATGTTTTAACGGGAATAATCATGTTCAATAAGTGTAAACGAAGTATCATAACTTAAATCTTGAGTTGTAGTGGTTTTAAAATAAATAACATTGGTTGGAAGTTAGAGAGTGTTGATGCTAAAGTGAACTTTTAATGTAATTAACCGGATTTTATAAAATATGTTGTTTAGTACCATTAATCAATTTTCACTAATTAAAATTTATTAAACCATTAATTTTTTTAATCAAAAAACATTAGAACATCATTTTATAAGTTCTTTAATATTAAATATATGTACCAGAATAAATATTAATTTAGTTAGGTTCAATGTAAATTACATATTTTAAATAAAAACTATAAAATATTGTAAATATACAAAATGTTTCTTACGCTTCCATTTTAGTAACAGTCGAGATGTTTAAATTTTAATTAAATAATAATTTTATCAAATGGTATATAATTACATCTATATAAAAATATAAATAATGGTTAACAATTATATTGATAGCTAACATTCAACAACTAGATTACAAAAACTTAAAAAGAATATATGATATTTTTATATTTTTATTTTTGTATTTCATCAAATTAGGTTTCACTAAATTAGTTCAATATTTAATGTGAAAAAAATAACATAATTTATTCATGCGCAATGCGCGGGTAATCGCCTACTAAATCATATAATACAGGTGTTCAAAGGTATATGGTTGAAGATACGAATCATACTTGCACCATATTCATTTGAAACTTCCAAAACTCTTCAACTTTCAATTAATTAATTACAATCATTCAAAAGTTTTTGGCTTGCATAATAATAATATTAAGTAGTCTATTTAGGATGTTATAATTTATGGTATCAAATGATGGTAGTTGAATAGGTTTTAAGTTTTTTAAATTAATCAATTAAGCACTTAATGAAATGTTTTTAATTGAAATATATTATATTGATTAAACTTTTTGACTTTTAAGTAGTATATAGAAATAAAAGCATATGGCTTGATAAAAATAATTACCTCTTATATATTAATTAAGAAACTTTTATTTAATTAAATTAATTATAATTAATTAAATCGTTATCTTTATTTATTTTTATATTTATCTTTATAATCTTTATAATTATTATAATAAATACATTACAATTCAACGTGGTTCAAGATATATCATCTATCTTAAACCATGTTCTTTTGAAACTACCAAACTCTTCAACTTAATCTAATTAATTGGTTAGTAATTTATATTGGTTAATCATAAATAAAAACCTTTCAATTTTCAACTAATTAATTACTACAACTTAAGAGTTTTTCTAACTTATAATATTTAATAGGTGATTATGGATAATATAGATGTATATATAGTTTATTGAGATAAATCAATTTTCTTGGCTTAAAGAATGAGATGAAGAAAAATAAGACTTGAAACACATTTATATATTTTGCTAACATCCCTTAAGATTTCATGCTTTAGTTTCATTATTTACTAACTTACCTCAATATTTTTCTAGGTATTTATGTGTTCATCGGATGAAAAAGGAGAAATATAGAGAACTTTTTTTTGCGTGGTGTTATATGTATATGAAATTCATAAAAATCCATACTACGATACTACTCAAGAGACAAAAGTGATTATTTTTTCTTTAATTATCAATTAGAGTTAGTTATGTTTAAATAGAGTTTTTAAGTTTTATTTTGTGAAAGTATTTACAAGTCAAAGTATATTGATAGTTTTTAAAATAGATAGGGTAAATAATGAAATGTAATTATTCGAATGTAACTAAATAATAAAATCTTCAAAAGTTGTTATTCATTACCTTTAATGAAACCCATGAAGAAAAATTATCATAATAATACAAATCTTTCTGAATGGTAACATTTGTAATATTATTACTATGTTTATTTCTATTTTATTTTATATGTTAAGCTAATTCATGTTAGACATTTTCTTATGTTTTAATTACACTATCCATATATAATACAAAATTACTATTGGATGTTTCATTGATGTTGGTTAAATTAACATGTTGATAACAGTATAATTATATTAAATATATGATTATGATATTGTGTTTGAGTTTTGTGATGAAAATTTTATAATTGATACATGATATATATTGTGATGACATATTTATAATCAAACCTACGTATTTATATTAGATTTAATGTTTTCAGATTCTTATATATTGTGATGACATATTTATAATCAAACCTAGTAAATCTTATAAAGGAGGTCATTCAAATGAATATGGTTCAAGATAGGTCTCATTATTGCACAATATTCATTTGAAACCTCAACAACCATTCATCTTTCAATTAATTAATGAAAACTATTCAAGAGTTTTTTAACTTATGCCTTATAATTACCAAGTATTTAAACTAATATAAAATAATTTATGAATATTAAATGAATTTGTAGTTGAATAGTTTTTTTGTTTACTATAAAAGAGGTAAATCATTTGACTAACATAGAAATACAAATCACATATAAAGTGAGAGAAAACATCTAGAAAGAAGAGTACAAAAGTTTAAAGATTTTTATGTTGGTTTGGGTATTTTTTGTTATGTTTCGAGCCATGCTACAATGTGAAAGTTTTGAATTTCTAAGTTTGTTATATATTACTATAGTAACTTAATGGTTTTTTTATTATGTTTTATAGATTAAAAACGATCGTACAACATTATCGGTAAAGAAAACGAGAGAGTATGAAACAAATTTCACAATGAGAAGGTTTTTGTGTTGGTTTGATAATTTTTGCTATATTTCGAGCCATGTTGTTAGAGTTTTGAATTTGTAAGTTTGTTATATATTACTAGATTAACTTAATGGGTTTTTTTGTTATGTCTAATAGATTAAAAACGATCATACAACATTATTGACGAAGAAAACTTGAGAGTATGAAACAAATTTCACAATGAGATTATTCTATTTTATGACGTTTTATGTTTATTTTGTAACTAGAACTCAAACTTATATAATTAGTTGATTATTTATATTTTTAATGATATTTTGGTATTATTGATTTATCAATTATAATAGATACCTCTCCTTATATGACGAACTTTGAAATTTTATTATCATGTTTTATATTTGTGATTTCAAAATAAAACCTTATTTATATACTTAATTGTTTAATATTATGAAAGAACTTGATACATAATTAGTTACCTATATATTACATTTTGGTATTTATAGTTAAAATGATACTTAGGACAATTATAAAAAAACGAATGAACGTTTGAAGAAAATTTTAGAAAAAAATAACACATGTAGATCAAAATAAATAATTATTTTAATATACTAAACCTAAAAATTTCATTTAAGTAACATATTTAATTGCTTAAACTTTTCAACTTTCAACTATATAGTAAATAATGATGTCTAATAATTAACCTATATTGTTTACTTATATAATGTAATTAATTGATTAAACTTTTTTGGACTTTCGGTTATAAAATTTTGAATTATTATATATTTATATGAACTTTTAAATACTTCATAATCATGATGTGATTATTGATTATTAAGTGATGAGTAGTTGAATAAATTTTTATAAAAAGGTAAGTTAATCAATTAATTAGCTAATAAAAGTTGAAACTCGTAATTAACTCTTAAATGTTCTATCTAAAACTATAAATAAATTATCTATCATTTACCATATTCATTTGAATTTTTAATTTTTTTAATTATTAAAAACAATATTAACATTTTCGGTTACGTTATACTTATGGTATGATTGTTAAGTATGAAGTAATTTTTAGGTGAATAGTTTTTATATTTGCTATGATTTTCATTATACAATTTTAACCTGCGCAACACGCGGGCATTCGTCTAGTATCTTATAAAAGAAGCATATTTTCAAGCACCACATTGATTTGAAACTTCCATATCTTTTCATATTTCCAGTGACTTTTCAAATTTATTTTTATAATTCTTAGTAATTTCTTTATCATTATCATATTTTACAATCACATAAACTATATGTATATTTAATAAAGACTATCATGGAGTTTTGTTCTTTCATTTGTAATAAAAAATAATTAATACTTAAATTTGATTGAAATGATTGGTTTTTACAAAATACTTTGTAAATTATATATAATTAATACTTAAATTTGATCAAAACGAATAGTGTTTACAAGATACTTCGTAAATCATATGATAATTATCTTATAACAAATGGAATTTGCTAATATGTAAGTGCATTTTACAATTACCTATATCTTAGATGTAGTTTTCCTTGAATCATATTTATTTAAAACTCTTGTAACTTTTCAAATTCTATTCAATAATAATATCAACGTTAGTTCATAATCATAAATGATATGATAAAGTTATATATTAGAATGATATTATCACATCAATCATGATAATTCATTTTAAATAAACATTAGTTTTTAATTGTTTAAAGTTGACGATGAAACATTATTTTAATTGTATTGTATATGTAATTTTTAAAATGAAATGTATGTAAAAACATGATTTTAGTATGATTATCAAATCAATACAAACATTATCATTAGTTTGTAATCACAAATACTATGACAAAGTTAGATATTATAATGATATTATCATATTAAGGTAGTTTATCTTAGTTAAACACTAGTATTTAATTGTTTAAGTGTTGGCAATAAAAATATGTTTTTAATTTTATTGTATATGTAATGTGTAAAATTAGTTGAACCTGTACATGATGGTCTGCACCTTTATAATAATTAAACATTAGCTGGCTTTGGGTTTGAGTTATAACTATTTTCTTAGATGTCTACCCTATCATAATATAGTTTTGTCAATAGGTATATTATTGTTTTGTATCTAAACTAATTTTTGGTTTCTAAAACTTTAGTATATAGTCGTTTTTTAAATAATAATTCATTAATGTTTTGTTATAATAAATATTTTTTTCTCTTTAACTACTACAATTGAAAAGCCTTTTTAAATCATGATATTTAATTCAGGTGTTGAAAGATTTGTATTTAAATTTAACATACAAAAAATCCATATTTTAAAATTAATAATTTTTAATCGACATTTAAGAACCAATTCAGTTGAAGGAAATTTAGTTGAAGTTGAAAAATATATTATATTTTTGTTTTAATTAAACATTAGCTGGCTTTGGGTTTGAGTTATAATATATAACTTTATCATATCATTTATGATTATGAACTAACGTTGATATTATTATTGAATAGAATTTGAAAAGTTACAAGAGTTTTAAATAAATATGATTCAAGGAAAACTACATCTAAGATATAGGTAATTGTAAAATGCACTTACATATTAGCAAATTCCATTTGTTATAAGATAATTATCATATGATTTACGAAGTATCTTGTAAACACTATTCGTTTTGATCAAATTTAAGTATTAATTATATATAATTTACAAAGTATTTTGTAAAAACCAATCATTTCAATCAAATTTAAGTATTAATTATTTTTTATTACAAATGAAAGAACAAAACTCCATGATAGTCTTTATTAAATATACATATAGTTTATGTGATTGTAAAATATGATAATGATAAAGAAATTACTAAGAATTATAAAAAGAAATTTGAAAAGTCACTGGAAATATGAAAAGATATGGAAGTTTCAAATCAATGTGGTGCTTGAAAATATGCTTCTTTTATAAGATACTAGACGAATGCCCGCGTGTTGCGCAGGTTAAAATTGTATAATGAAAATCATAGCAAATATAAAAACTATTCACCTAAAAATTACTTCATACTTAACAATCATACCATAAGTATAACGTAACCGAAAATGTTAATATTGTTTTTAATAATTAAAAAAATTAAAAATTCAAATGAATGTGGTAAATGATAGATAATTTATTTATAGTTTTAGATAGAACATTTAAGAGTTAATTACGAGTTTCAACTTTTATTAACTAATTAATTGATTAACTTACCTTTTTATAAAAATTTATTCAACTACTCATCACTTAATAATAAATAATCACATCATGATTATGAAGTATTTAAAAGTTCATATAAATATATAATAATTCAAAATTTTATAACCGAAAGTCCAAAAAAGTTTAATCAATTAATTGCATTATATAAGTAAACAATATAGGTTAATTATTAGACATCATTATTTACTATATAGTTGAAAGTTGAAAAGTTTAAGCAATTAAATATGTTACTTAAATGAAATTTTTAGGTTTAGTATATTAAAATAATTATTTATTTTGATCTACATGTGTTATTTTTTTCTAAAATTAGCTGGCTTTGGGTTTGAGTTATAACTATTTTCTTAGATGTCTACCCTATCATAATATAGTTTTGTCAATAGGTATATTATTGTTTTGTATCTAAACTAATTTTTGGTTTCTAAAACTTTAGTATATAGTCGTTTTTTAAATAATAATTCATTAATGTTTTGTTATAATAAATATTTTTTTCTCTTTAACTACTACAATTGAAAAGCCTTTTTAAATCATGATATTTAATTCAGGTGTTGAAAGATTTGTATTTAAATTTAACATACAAAAAATCCATATTTTAAAATTAATAATTTTTAATCGGCATTTAAGAACCAATTCAGTTGAAGGAAATTTAGTTGAAGTTGAAAAATATATTATATTTTTGTTTTTCATTGTTTTAAGTATCATAAATATCGGTTAACCATCTTAAGTTAAAATATCATTTGAATTGTATACGATTACTTAGAAGTTAGAGATTTTTGATGTTAAAATAAATATTCACTAGAATTAGTTTTTTTCATTAAATATGTGGTTTAATAAAACCACATGAAAATACTTCATTTCAACTAGGGATTTCATCATTGTGGTGACTTAGTTAGTCATGTGCAGTTGTGTACGATATAAAAAACAGTCAATCTTATGAATAAAAATTATATATGAAAGTTGGAGATGGTATTCGCTAAAGATATAGCATATTTGTGTTAATAGATACATAATTTTGATGCAAAATAAATTAAATATTTATTTTGAAACATAATAATCTGAATATTATTTCGTTTATTAGATAATATTAGTAAAAATGCTTTTAAATTATTTATTTTTAACTTTCTAATAAATGTCTTCTTCTATCTTATGGTTAAAGATAATATCAACAATTTACATCAATCTTTACTTTTAGTATAAGGATAATTATTTCATAGTTAATAACAATAAATTAATTATTTTTCAAAATATATCTATTACTATTTTGACTACTGACGACGCCTAGTAATATCAAGTATTTTAGTCTTTGTTGAGCCCTATTCTGAGTGAAATATATCGTATAAACTGTGGTATTACTCACTTTTTGTGTTAGTGCTTGTGTGTGAAAAAAGATATAAACAGGGGCTAAAGGCGTACAAAATGAAGAAGTTTTGGATAAAGTCACTTTTCAGTCAAAAAGACACGCGCGCCGCGACCTTAGGAGCAAGTCAAGGATCAGATGATGATTTCAAATTCAAATAGTGAGAAACGGGGTTAGAGATAAGGGCGCGACGCGCCTTTCGCCTTTGCGCACCGTGATTAGCTCGATTTTGCAACTATAAATAGAGGCATCTAGGTCGAATTTCTGGAGCGAAGAACCGATCCAAAGGATGAACCTAGGCTTCTTCGACTCGTGATTTCGAATTTCAGTAGTCATAAGTTGGTATTTTCTTGTTTTAATTTATTTTAAGTATTTTATAGTTTTAGTTATTGCTTGATTCCATCGATTCTGGATTGTAGAATCTGTTGGAAGAGTTTGATTGGGACTATTTTCGAAGTCAGAACCTTGAGACTTCTGGTTTTGGTTTTCGTTTAATATAATCATTCGGTTTGAAGTTATATCGCGTTTTCGGTATTGGTTTATGTTTTATTGTTTATTTGGTGATTTGTTTGGATTGAATGCTTCTGATTTTTTTTGGAATATACTTTTGGAATCAGAAAGTAAGTTTGGTTTGGAGTTTGAATGCAAGTTAGTTTGATTAATGCTAGTTCTAATTTTCGATATCATTTTACCGGTTTTCGGGAAGTGTAACGAACGCCGCCAACTATAGAGTGACACAATAGTTTGGTTTATTCTGACACTATATTTTAACCACTTGACTCCCACGGATCGACCCTTGCTGCTACTATACTAGTGTGCGTGTAAGGTTAATTTTCTATTTTTGACCGCATAACGACCTAGGCGTGTCAAATTTTGGCGTCGTTGTCGGGGAGTTGTGCGCTTAGGATAGAGTGTCAGTGGTTTTGTTTTATGATTTTTATTTCAGTTTTTGGCAAGGTTGTAAAAGTCGTTAGGCGGTAGGCGGGCGGTCGACTGGGGCCTAGGACTAGTCGGTCTAGGCGAGGACTAGTCGGGCGCCTAGGCGGGGAGTATTAATTGTAACAAAATTTATTTAAAAATAATAATAAATAGTACATATACCTTAACAAAATAAGTTAATAACCATAAAATTGATACAACAATAGCAATGTACTTTTGCTAAAAGAGATGAAACCAGCTCACCGAGGGTTAAAATCGTCCAGAGCCACCAGAAAGTGCATAATCTGCTTCAGCCCCCAAACTATATAAGAGCAACAATTGCACAGGAACAACCTGAATGGTCCACATGCTGTATAATTAAATTCTGCATATTAAAAAAACACAATTCAGAACAAATTTCACCAAAACAAAATTAAAAATCATTTCATATAATAATCAAATCAAAAGAGCAACCTGAAGCCGAGGTAGATTCATAACAGCTTTAATACAATCAGCAATGAACTACAAAAACCAACTCATAAGAACTACAATCAGCAATGAACTACAAAAACCAACTCATAACTTGGAATCAAACCTTGGATCAAATAATCAAATAATGAAACCTGTAATCAAATAATGAAACCTGTATCATAACTTGGAATCATAACATTGGATCAAATAATGAACTACAATCAGCAATCACTGAAAAGGAATCACAGAAAATCAGCAGTCACTGTGTGCAAAATTAAGAACCTGTAATCGAGAACAAACGAAATCAGGAAATCGTGAACAAACTTAAATTAAGAACCGGCAATCGAGAAATATGAAATCAGGAAATCCTTTGAAATCAAACCATGAAATCGGAAATCGGAAATCCTTAAATTAAGAACCTGTAATCGATAAATCGGAAATCCTTTGAAATCAAACCAGGAAATCGAGAACCGGTAATCGAGAAATATGAAATCAGGAAACTGTGTGCAAAATCAAAACCAACTTACGATTGGGAGGAACCAACTTACGATTCAGGAGGAGGCGGCGACGACGAAAGCAGAAGGAGGCGACGGTGGAAGAACCGGAGGAAGTAGAAGAGGAAGGCGAACGATGGAGGCGGGATCGATTCATGTTACTGTAAAATCAGGCGGAGCTTTACCTCGGAAATCAGGCGGAGGAAGCCGCAGGCCGAGGAAGAAGATGAAGAGGCCGGAGGAAGATTACTTGCAGGTTCGATGAATGGAGGCGGAGGAGGATTACTTGCAGGTTCGATGATTCAGGTTCGAGCCATCAAAAAGGCGACGAGGAGAAAGCAGATGGTGGCGGAGGAAGCTAAGGCGGAGGAAGCATAGGCGGGATACCGGAGAGAAAACACTGTGATTTGAAGTCGATTTGAGTTTTGACGAATATTAGGTCAAAATTGGGAGGGTAAACTCCAAAAATTAAGGGGCAATTTTGAAAAATTTTGACAACCGCATTTGACCGCATTGACCGCATTTGACCGCCTTTGACCGCCTAGCCCGCATTTGACCACGCCCGCCTAATTTAGCCGCCTAGAACTAATCGTGTGCAGTTTTGGTCCGCCTAGCGCCTAGGCGCCGCCTAGGCGGCCGCCTAGGCCGACTTTTACAACACTGGTTTTTGGTAATTTAGTTGATTTAGCAATTTAGTTTTTGTTTTTGACGGTCATTTGTACTTGGGCATGTATACGCGTCGGGGTGAGCAATTATCACCTCTTTTGTTTGATTCTGAGATTAAACGAACCACGCACAGAAATCGTGTACGTAGGCGCTTGATCAATATGAGTCCAGATAATGTAGTAGTCGAGGACATTACCAATGAGCCAATGAGCGAGGTTATGGGGGAAGCATCATTTATACCCCCAATTCATCAGAATTTCGTATAGGTTCTACTAGTGCTAGTGGTGGTGCAGTAGCAACCCCTACACCCATACCATCATGCACTCAGCCTACTCTTTCACCTTTGAGTCAACCAATTACCAACCCTGTTGGGAATCCTGCATCTGTAGTGCTGACATGGGGAGTGCCGACCCGAGATGGTAAGCACGTCCACGTCAGTCAGTACAAGTTTCTCAACCGCAACCACAACACCAACCACCCATTTATAAACCTCAACCACCTTTTCAACCCATACCACAACAACAACCTCAACCCCAATTACAACCACCGCAACAATACCAATATCAAGATGGAGATCCAAGATATGACGATGAGGATGAAGGCTGGATGTCGAACCATCCTGTGCAGCAAAATCAACAATGGAATCGAGGTCGGGGACCTCCAAGATGATACCAACAGCAACATCAGCAGCAAGGGCAACGATATTATAACAACGAGTTATATAATTATGGAAATTTCGTTCCTCCCTTGTACTTTGCTAAACCAATCGGGCAGTCGGTTGCATTGCACTTCCAACCGCAGGAGTATGATGATGCATCGCCCATTTACTTTCTAGATAATGCTGACAAGTAGAGATTAGACCTCAATTATTAGGAGTATTACCTGAGTTTAGATGATACAAGCAGGACGATCAATATAATCATCTATATGAGTTTTTGGCTATAACAAATGTTAATATTCCTAGGAACACCAATAGGAACATTTTTAGGTTAAGGTTATTTTCTTTTACTCTAAAAGATAAAGCTAAGTATTGGTTCACGTCCCTGCAACCAAATAGTATCACAACATAGGAACAACTTAAGGCGAAATTCCTACAAGAATTATATCCTGCCAGCAAAACATCAGAAATTAGGAAAGCAATACAGGATTTTCAGCAAAATTCAGGCGAGGCGTTTCACGATGCATTTGAAAGATTAAAGGAGTTGATGAGATCTTGTCCACACCACGACATCCCACGATGGCAACTTGTGAAGTTCTTTTATGATGGGGTAGATACGACAAATTAAGCCATGATCAACGCTTCACCAAGTGGGACTATCATGATGCAAGATCTTGACAATGCCTGGAGATTTTTGGAACAACTCAACAATGGTTCCAAAACGAATTACTCTACAAGAAAGCCAGTCAGCACAGCAGTAGCAGTCGGAACCGATAATGATTGGAAGAATGAGGTCAAAAAGGAGATAGGAGAATTGAATAGGAAGTTCGGTTGGCTGATGGCAACTCTTCAACAGGGACCGCAGAATCAACAAAATCATCAGCAAGGGCAGAGGACCCAGGAGGTCAACCGGGTTTATGGTCAAGGTCAATACAACAACAATAATGGACGACCATACAAACCTTACAATCAAGGAAATCAGAATTATAATAACAACCAGCCCTACAATAACTGTCAAAACAATTATCAAGGGCCACCTTCCAACCAGCAAAGACAGTTCCAGGCTGTTAACAACAATAGTCCCAGTAATAGCAACAACAACAGCGGGTCAACTGCTAATAATAATTATACCAATCTAGAGACTCTAGCAGAGATGATAGCAAAGATAGTATGAAATCGTGAACGCAAGTCAACAGCAAACACAGGCCATTGCTAACATGGAGAGACAGATTGCACAAATGGTTGAAGACCAAAGAGGAAGAGATAATGGCAAGCTCCCGAGTAACACGGAAGTGAACCCGAATCATACTCAAAGAGCTGGAAAAGAACATGTCAATGCAATGGAGGATTGCACGCCCAAAAGGGTATGAAGAAAGGTCTTGATAGAAGATTTGGAGGGAACGGAGAACAAGGACAAGGAAGTCCAAAAAGAGGAACAATCAGCTATAGCCGGCATTAAGAAGAAAAACAAAGCCGCAAGGATGAAAAAGAAGCAAGGTGTACCAAGTGGACCGTCCATTAATCAGCCCTTATGGGATGAATTAAAGAATTCTCTAGAAGACACAAGGATTCTTAGGGAAATGTGCAAAGAAAACGAAAAGATCCAGACGCCGACACCAGAAACTGTGCGACTCACAGTCAAGGCAAGCGAGGCATTGTTGGGTACACTACCTAAAAAGGAAAAGGATCCTGGTTCGCCTTTGATTACTGTCATTGTGGGTGATGTAATTATTCGAAACACATTGCTAGACCTCGGGGCCAGTGTAACTATTCTACCTGGATATTTATACGATAAGTACAAGAACGAAGAATTAGAGCCAACAAAGACAGTTCTGCAACTGGCAGACCAATCTACAAAAGTCTCACGGGGCACGTTGATAAATGTGATCGTCAAAGTGGGCGACTTTTTCTATCCAATAGACTTCCTAGTGACGGAATATGAAAGTTTGGAGGATGCACCGTCATTGATTTTGGGACGTCCGTTTTTTGCTACAGCTGGGGCTGTGATGGATTGCAAACCCTTTGGTACTAGAAAATGAAGATTGAATATGTTTGGGTGTCTGATAACATTGCCACCAGGGTATGACAGCCAGTACTTGAATAATAAACTGTTAATGGCACCAAGAGTGAACGACAAAGGTAGAAATCGAATGAAGGAAAATGGAAGTGAAAGTGAGGATGAAGAAATCCTCTGGAAAACACAGGGAAATTTGTTGACGACAACTGACAAGCAACAACTTTTCGACATGATGGAAGCCATGGAACGAAAACACCAGGAGTATGCAAGAGATACAAGGAATAGGGAAGCTAAGGTTCCAGCTTCTAAATTCACAACAGCAATGGATAAGCCAGGTAAGTGATAGAATGACACAGTTGACGACCTTGATGGCCACAATCGTTCAAGACATCGCACCAGGGATAGGAAAGCCTGTCCCAAAGGAGGAATGAAAAGGATACCTGTCTGGCTGAAGACGTTAAACTTAGAGTTTGTTGGGAGGCAACCCATCCATAGATAGGTTAGGTTCTTTGTTTTTTGAAGTAATTAGGAAAACTAATCCGCAGGGGTCGTTTTTGGACACGCGCGACGCGCCAAACCCTTTATCCATGTCGCGGAATTCGATTGGTCAGAAAACCACCTTAAAGGTACGTATTTCCCTCGTCGCACCACACACACACAAACGACGCGGTAAAACAGAGCACCTTTCGATCGTTCATTTTTCTCATAATTTCTTGTGTTTCTATCTATCCACAATCGAGGTATGTGTCTAGAACTTGTTATTTCAAGTCATTGTATGTGTTTGAAGTAGAAATTTGATCGAAATAGTTGGGTATTAGAAAAACTTGGAAAATCGGCAATGCCGACTCGTAGGGTGAGTTATTCGCAAAATTCTCAACCTAGAGAGGCTAGTCGATGGTTAGGTTGCCTTGTATATGTGTTGGATGTGATTAAACACGTGAATTTTTGGAGATTTTTCGTAACAGTCATACGGCGCGACGCGGTGTGTCCATATGCCGCGCCGCGCGTGTTGAGGTGACGTGCAAGAATCCGCGGCGCGCGACGAGGACTAATTTTGCAAACGTTTTTTTCTATTGTAATTTGTGTGTAGATGGCTGAGCAGGTCGATTATATGTCTGGACACCAGTTCTTACAGTTTCCAAACATACTTGATGAGACCCCTCGCTATCGAGCTGAACTTCGGGAGATCAGCACCTGACCAGTCCTCGATGTGATCAGCTTTGACCGAGCCATCTTGACCCAGGTGGGGTTGTGGGATCAGCTGCTACCCTACCTCCACCACACATGGACCCATCCCGAGGGGGCATTTACATTCACGTGCCCGGGCTAGGAGCGACTTATGGCCACCGGGGATGATATCGCGTACAACAAGCTGGTGCTCGAGTTCTTATCCACTTGCTGATACACCCCAGCGTCGCAGGAGCCCCGAGCCCAGCTGGTCCGATTCAGACTGGGAGGGCAAAGCCGGGAGTGCACACTACGAGATTTTACCAGGCGCGTAGGGATCTACACCGAGGCTAGGGTTTACACCCTTACTTGCCTTGCAAGTTTCCTAACTTGATTAGCTTCCAAGTTTGCCCTATTGTCTTAAATGCAAGCACAATTAATTTTAGTATTAAATAAATTAGTAACAAGTATGTTAATTGAATTAATAGATAAATATCAATTTTAAAATGTTTAAAGATCATTTATATATATATATATATATATATATATATATATATATATATATATATATATATATATATATATATATATATATATATATATATATATATATATATATATATATATATATATGGTTAGGTTATATTAAGAACCACAATTATTGTGTGGTCGTAAGGACAAATCTGGTGCGTAGGATCATAATTATCAATGGCTGTGATTAATAACAGAATTTTGATTTTTTTAAATTAAAAAAATATCAACTTTCTAATTCTATCATTCTGAAGGGTAATATGGACTTTTTATCTTTATTCAATTATGGAATGTGAGATTTTCATGATTAATTTTTGGAATTTAAATTTAATTTCAAATTCAAATTCGAATTTATTTTCAAATTCAAACTTCAATTTTGTTATAATTCTAATAAAGTTTTATAGTTAATTTCGATTATTATTCTGAGTTATTAATTACTTACATTCTATTAAAATGAATTACAATAGCATACATCAGAATGACCAGTATCATAGAAAATCATATTTATATGAAAGTAAGTTAAACATTCTATTAGAATGAACTAGAAAACCTTATAAAATCATAATTATGTAAATTACAGAATCATAGAAAATCATATTTATATGAAAGTAAGTTAAACATTCTATTAGAATGAACTAGAAAACCTTACAAAACCATACTTACATCTTATGTTAGAATGAAATACATTATGAAATACATCTTCTGGTAAAATGAAATACATTCTGCAAAACATTCTATTAGAATGAACTAGAAAACCTTACAAAACCATACTTACAAAACCATACTTACATCTTCTGTTAAACATTCTATTAGAATGAATGAATTCAAATCACATTCTGTCACAATCACATTTTGTCAAAATCACATTTTGTAAGAATGATTGCGTTGAAATCAAACTCTAGGGTTTCTTCTCTGATTCTTGCATGTTCTGATTGCACATAGAATTACCCCAAATCTGCAAGAATCATGGTCCGTCTCTCCATAAAGTCGATCCCATGTTTCAACCCAAAGAATTACCCAAATTCTGTTAGAATAATGACCTTGAAATCAAACTCAGTGACTTTTTCTCTATTCTTGTATGTTTTAATTACACAAAAATTATCCAGTAACCTGTGGCGGGTTTCAAAAAGTGAAAATCTTTAATTAAGAAAAACGGCATCATCCTTGGAGTTTAGAATGTCAGAAGCAAGACTCGACTATATAATCAGAAATATGGAATCGAACACCTGCAATTGAAAATCAAAAAATCAGAAATACGGAACAGAACATGTGTAATCAGAAATCGGAAATATGCAAACTATAACTTTAATTGCTGTACCTGTAATCGTTTCTGGTTTTCTTCTTCGGAATCTGGTTCAGATTGATCGCACACTTCAATCTTCTGTGTTGCATTGGTGTGTCACGGTTGCTGCTGGCAGCAAGGTGGAACAATGGTAGCTAGTGGTGGAGCCGATGGTTTTGATGGTGGCCGGTTGGTGGATGCGCCGTGATGGTGCTAAGGTTAAACAAATGTAACAGATAGATAAATAAGGAGATGATATAAATGGTTACCCGAATTATAGGTCAGTTACCATAATTATAGGTCAATTAACCATAATTGTAGGATTTAATTTAAATTTAACTAATTGATTTATAAATTAATTTACTAAAATACCCTTGGCTGATACTCGCATCTGATTGGGTCTTACGTCCACACAATAATTAGAGTTTTTAATATATCCTAACTCTATATATATATATATATATATATATATATATATATATATATATATATATATATATATATATATATATATATATATATATAATTGTATCTATATTTGTATAACTTAAATTAAAATAAAAACATTGGTCAAACCGTGACTAGGCTCACCCACTTATAAATGTGTTTTGAAGGTTTGAAGGAGGATTCCTATGAATTCTAATGAGATCGGTTTTTAAATTCCATTTGTTGCCTACCACGCTCACTGTCTGACACATTTTATTGAGTGGAGTTACTGAAAGGGTTTCATGGTGCAATGTTTTAAGTTAAAAAATATTAACTTAAAAGTATTAAAACAAAAGACCCATTTTAATTATAATAAAAATGTGGATCATATGCTACCTATGAAAAACGCACACTTTCTTATGATCTGTTGACAGAGCTGTGTGGTTAACCGACACGTCAAATTGAGATTGTAATTAAAGGTGATGTAGCACTCGTGATTTTCAAGCGTTCTTGAGTCGGGAATCACATGGTTTTTGCATGGTTGATCCACCATCTAATCCATGATCCACGGATCCCTGTCATGGACCAAGATGAGCATAACCGAGATTAACATGTCATTGACCTTAGTTAATGAATCTCAAAGATCTAGGAATTTCATACTGACTGAAATTGATAAATAGTTTTATCTACCTTAATGACCTTTATGTTGTGATTACGACATCCCTCTTCCCATTATAAAAGTAGATTGTTGGATCCTAGCCTTGTTTAATAATATTTGGGTAATTATCCAAAACGATTAAAACAAACTAACTAAAACTCTGTTTTATAGATGTCTGAAGCATATGTCAACTCATATTTTTCTTCTCTAGACAATAAAATATGTTTACATGAGAAGGAACATATTTACTAGTTATATCATTTGCAATCGCCTGAATCTCGAGATAGAGGTGAGTTAGTGGCTATCCCGCTTATTCATCAGAGCGAGGATAGGGTGCTTAGCCGGCCTAGCCTCTCCGTTAATCCTAAAGTTCAAGCAAAGGTCCTAGCTGAGCTATCTAGGAAAGAAAGTCTTTAGCAAGCGTTAGTAGCAATCTTTCTATCAATAACTTTCCTTGCCATCTTGATGGCCGCTCCGCACCTTACATTTCTTTCCAGATTCTTCCTTCTCCACCATCACCCCTATCAGACTACTTAAAGAAGTACATCCTTAGTATGGACAAGCTTAATGGTCTGAATTACTTGGACTGACTTCGAACCTGGAGAACAGTTCTCACACTCGAAGGAAGGTTGTATATCATTGAATAACCCCTTCCTAAACCACCTATGGACAACGCTACAAAAGAAGTCAAGGACGAGCATAAGTATCGTCTTAATGAATTCGATGAAGTTTGTTGCCTCATGCTACTGACAATGGACCCAAAAAGCCGAAGGGACTTGGAGTTCCTTAGTCTATTTGACATAGTTAATCTGCTTGAAGGAATGTCCTAAAATCACGTTAGGCAAGAGCAATGCAAGATCATGAAAAAACTTGTAGAATGCAAACTGGAGGAAAGCATTAGTGTCAGTGCTCATGTCCTCAATATTGAAGGATATCTTGACAAACTGGGAACACTTGGCTTTCCTGTCAGTCGGAAGGTAAGTACTGGTATTATCCTTAACTGCTGACAAGCTCGTATGATCAGTTCATCCAGACCTACAAGATGGGAAACATAGACAAGCTATAATAGAAATGCATGGAATATTGACAAATTATGAATAATATATGAGAGTGCATGGTTCCTCTAGTTCAACTACTCCCAAGATGGCTCATTAGGAAAGAGATATCAAGAAGAAACGGGCCAGGGCAACTCGTAAGCCAGTTCTGAGATGTCTCAAGCTAGGAATTCTTAGGATGGGATATGTCTCGACCAAAAGCAAGAAGATTGGAAGATACTCAAAGGCCAAAGGTTTGACAACTCATGTATATCTAAAAACTCCATAAAACATCAACTTTTGATTCTTAAATTCCTTGATACATGATGTGTTACTCACATTTACGGTGTTATGCAGGAACTAAGTGGAATGCAGGGAGCTGAAGCATATGAGCTTAACCTGATCATGAGACACAGAAGCACTATTGTTGTTACGAGGATCGAGGATCACATGCTCATGTTGATTAGTGGTGTTTAGTTAGATTATTTGATTTTGTTACTCACTAGAAATGACACATGACATTGTTTCGTATTATGCATTGTTTAAGGATGTTTATTTTACTTAATGAAAATAGTGGTATTTTTTTCTTTTATAAAGCATCGTTGTTTTCCTTTAAAAATGTATCTTTTCAATGGCTTGTATAGGAATGTGGTTGCATAAGTAGTATTAATATAATCTTAAATGTTGATACATTCAAAAGTGTGTTGGAGAAATCGTGTTTGTGGACTGTCAACTTGGTTTTAAACAAGAACTGCATCACCAAGCTTCAAGTGGACATGATCTTGGAATCATTTGACTTAGAGTCATATGATGTATCCAATTTTGGTTAGTTAAAAAGATGACAAAGTTATCATTCACATGAATATGTGAAAGAAGTAAGGATTTGGACCTTATCTACACAAATATTTGTAGACCATTCAAATCCACCACTAGAGACAATAGATAATACTTCGTTACATTTGCTAATTGTCTTAGTAATTATAACAGTGTTTATTTGAATAAATGTTAGTTTGAAACTTTGAAGTGTTCAACGAGTTTCTAAACGTAATAGAAAATCAACAAAGTTAAAATATATGAGTAATAAATTCTGCGAGCATCTTGGAAACTGTGAAATAGTTTCACGGTTGTCTCCTCCCAGATGACAGTGTTATGGTGAGTCTAAAAGGAGAAATCGAACATTGTTTGAAATAGTTTGATCCATGATGAATCGAGTCATGCTTCTAATTAGTTTCAAGGGTTATACCCTAGTAGAAACTGAAACCAACATCTTAAACTTCATACCAACTAATAAGGTTTCTCATACACTATCTGCAATGTGGAGTAATGATTATTACTTACTAACACATGTGAAAATATGGGATTGTAAAGCATTTATTACAAATTTTGTGACAAGCTTGAACCCAAATCAGAGAAGTGTCATTTCATTAGTTATCCTGAAAGACTTTTGGATATTTGTTTTATAAGCCTTCTGAGAACAAAGTGTTTGTGGCTCGAAGGAGAGTCTTTCTTGAGAAAGAGCTCAGATCCAAAAAAAATTGTAGGAGCAAGATTGATCTTGAAGATATTCGAGAGTCAACCAATGAAGAACCTTTAGTGAACACTATCACTCAACCAGAGGATGAGACTCCTGTTGAGAAAACTGACATATATCCATCACCTCTTCGCGATCCAGTAGAGTCAATCACTCTCCTGAGTTTTATGGTTTCATATTACTGAAAGTGACACACTGATTGGTGGTAAAACACTAGTTGGTGAGGATGATTCATCTAACCACATGTAAGCAATGGTGAGCCTAATGGCTGCCAAATAAAGAGGACATGGAAAGTGAGGTTCAATCCATGTTTGATAACCAAGTTTTGAATTTGGTTGATATTACACCTGGCTTAAAAACTAGTGGGAGTAAGTAGATCTTCAAAAGCAGAATAGTATGGATGAGAATACATACACATTTGAAGCGTGATGGTTGTGAAGGGTTATACTCAGATGAAGAAATTGATTATGAAGAAACCTTCTCATCAGTTGAGATTAAGTCTGTTAGGATGTAGTTTGCCACATTCGCATTTCATAAAGATATGGCAACCGGATATTAGAACTGATTTCCTTGACAAAAACAAAAGGTTCGTGCATATGGCACAATCGTAGGGTTTTAAATATGCCAAATAGCCGAATAGATTGTGTAAATCTTGATAGATTCATCTATTTAATCAAACAAGCACCTTGAAACTGGAATCTTTACGGTCATGCAAATACCAAAGAGTTTGGATTTTCAAGAAGTAAAGATAAGTCCTATGTTTATGTCAAAGCTAGTGGGAGTATTATATCATTCCTAAGTATTCATGTTGATGACATGCTGCTTATTGAAAATGATTTCTCATTGCTACAAAGTGTAATGACTTGGCCTTGGTAAATGTTTCGATATGAAGAACCTAGGAGATGCAACATATACATGGTATAATAATTTATAGAGATAGATGAAAATGTCTAAAAGGACTTGGCCAAAGTATGTACTAAGAGTGCGATCTTGAAGAAACTTGAGATGCATGACTCCAAGAAAAGGGTTTCTGTCCATGGCATAAATTTGATTGAAAATCAATGTTCCAATACTAGAGAAGAACTGAACAAAATGAGTCGACTCCCATATGCTTCTGCTATAGGATCGATTATAAATTCAATAACTTGTACTTATCCTGATAACTAGTATGCTCTAAGTATAGTAAGTCGGTTTCAAGATAACCTTGGCAAAAGTTATCAAAGAAAATGGTTGAAGACATTATTGAGCATATGAGAGAATATAGAGTAATGTTTAGTATAGGAGAAAGGTGGTAATTTGGAAAAGTTCCAAAGCTAGAATAAGTAGCTAGCTTCAAGTGTGTGTGTGTGTGTGTGTGTGTGTGTATATATATATATATATATATATATATATATATATATATATATATATATATATATATATATATATATAGTATATGGGCTAAGTTATATTAGGGACAACAGTTATTGTGAGACCGTGCAGACACTGCTATTTTATGAGAAATAACGATTAGAATATATTTTTATGGTAATGTGAATACGAAAGAAACATATTCTCATAGAATTATTGTCATTAAATCATTTATACGAGTTATATGAAGTTTTTATGATTATCATTCTGTCAGAATGAGAATGAGTGAATCAGAATGTATGAAACACTAGAACAAATAATAATGATTAAAAATACGTTATAATAGCAATAATTCTATGAGAATATGTTTGTTTAATATTAATATTACCAATAAAAATATATTCTAATCGTCATTTCTCACAGAATACCACTGTCCGCATGGTCTCACAATAACTGTTGTCCGCAATATAACCTAGTTCTATATATATACTAGACGAAATCCCGCGCGTTGCGCAGGTTAAAATTATGTATAAAAAACTTCGTCATTCACATTATCTATGAAATAATAACTCTTCCACTAAGTTGATATATAAACTTGTAACTACTTTGAACAATAAACATCTATTACAATCACAATACTCAATGATCGTTACCCGCGATTTACGCTTGAATAATATTAAATATAATTCTCAATTTAGTGTTAATTTTACTATTGTGATTATTAATTAATTTGATTATTACTTATTTTACCATCTTTGTATTTCTATCATAATGATTATTTAAAATAACAATGCTTCTTTAAGTTGATGTAATATAATTTATGAATTTACGTTACTATATATTATTATTATCATCAATTAAGTTTAAAAATAAGTTATTATTATTAAGTAGTTGTATAAGACTTTTAAAAACCACTTATTAGTATTAAAAAATTATAAAATTTTAAAATCTAGATAGAAAGTTTTATTTTATTTGTAATCATATTACATTAAAAAATGAATTCTGAATCGTTACTAAAAGAACATTTAAAAAATTGTGTCGATTTCAAATCAATATGATGTACATCTTTAATAAATTGTTAGTTACATCCACAATGATGAAACATAATCAAACAATCATATATGATATTGCAAAATAATAGCATACATCTTTAATAAATTGTTAGTTAAATGTATTGAAGTTTTATTAATATTACAACCCCTCAAATTGCAAATAAGAGTTATTTAACATTAAACTACTACAATGAAGAGTTTTTTCTACTTATAGAATTTAATTGATACTTATGGTACTCAATTAAAGAGAATTGAAATATTTAAATTGTATTTAGTCAACTAAATGAATAATATGATCCTCAAATGTGTAGTATTATATTATATTTAAACATTAATATTGAACTATTTCTAATACAAATAAAGCTAATAATATGTTAGTTCTATCTTTTTTGAATTTTTTTTGTATAACTTATTTTTGTATATTTGTTTCAAAGCAAAGTTTCAAACAATGTGTTCTAGAATATGATTAGCGAATGAGTGTGTGAGAAGTTATTTGACAATAAGGAATTTGTAGATGTTTAATGTATTTCATGGTAGAAAATGTGTTTATTTTTTATTCATTAGTAGTATATAATAAATAAACAGTTAAAAATATCATATCAATTTTAAAAAACATAAAACTAATAGATTAAGAAAAAAACCTACAAACTCATTACTATAAACTTAACTATAATATTTATAAGTGTACATGTATCTGTTTATTAATTTATATTAACCGATTCATGGAGACTTTGAATTTTTTATGAGTAAAATACTTGAGAAATACAAATAAGTTCTTCTCTAATTATTACAAATTCATGATTGTAAGTTGTTGTATGTATACAGTCACTTTTTATATTTTTGCACACTATTTTTTGAGCTTAAGCTCTTGTATTTGTGTTTTTTATGGTATATGATTTTTGACATTGTAGTTAATTTGCCTATTTCATTGTCTACATGAAAGTTATTATTAACATATATATGTATGAGATGTATCACTATCTACAAATGCTTAGAATGTAATAAAAAAACCACAAACTATTAATGATGATTTGAAAATTACAATCTATTTTTATTTTCCAATAATTCCTTTATATTATATTGAAATTTGACATCTTTTCATGTTGTAATTATATTAGTTACATAACCGACGACGGAACTCAATCAAACAATCATATATGATATTACAAAATAAAAACATACAACTTCAACATATTGTAAAAAATAAATTGAAAAAGGATAAATTTATTTTTGATCTAAATATACAACATAAATGTTTTCTTGAAATCTTAAGAAAGAAGAAGAAAAAAAGAAGTGAATACAAATTAAACCAAAAAATAACTAAAATATCTTCTAGCATTTTAAAATTTTGATAGTCATACCCGCCTTTATCTTACACATTTTTTCCCATCTTCTTGAATTTAGACAACAATAACAAAAACAGAAGAGAAGAAAATGCACGCATATATTAGTTACATAACCGACGACGGAACCCAATCAAACAATCATATAAGATATTATAAAATAAGAACATACATCTTCAACATATTGTAACAAATAAATTGAAAAAGAATAAATTTCTCATTGATCTAAATGTACAACATAAATGTTTTCTTGAAATCTAAAGAAAGTAGAAGGAAAAAAGAAGTTAATACAAATTGAACCAAAAAATAACTAAAATAGCTTCTAGCATTTTAAATTTTTGATAGTAATACCCTCCTTTATCTTGCACATTTTTTCTCCATTTTCTTGAATTTAGACAACAATAACAAAAAGAGAAGAGAAAAGAATACATACAACCAAACATAAAAATAATATTCTTATATAGGAAAAATATTTCATTTAACTAAGTCATTAATTGGAAGAAGTTGAAAAAATAGGAGTTTCAAATGAATATGGTGCAAGTATTTGAGTTATCTTGATCCACATTCATGAATGGCCTCTATTATAAGAGTTATATAGATATAGATACATGTTATTTTATCCCAAATTAAAAAAGTTATATAGAAAAATATTTTCATTATTTTTAACTATATGATAATACATACATGTGTCATAAATTTGGAAGACAACGAATTTTAATAATTTTAATGAATAAATACAATGTATCAAATAAAAATCAAATTAATATGGTTTAAGATAAATAGTTATCTCAAACCACATAAGTTTGGTAATCTACCAACAGTTTGTGCTTTTATCTATTTTAAAATCAATTTAAAGATTGCGTATTTGGTCATGTTTTAATTTGAAATATTTAATTTAAATTAATAGTATGCTCTTTGTTAAATAATGAAAGTAAATTAATTTTATTATATAAGAGAAAGATAAAATGTCATATGTGTATGTGAACAATGTGAGATAAAAAAACCTTAAATTGATGTGGTAAAAGATAAATCATTTATCTTAAATCATATTGATTTTAATGACTTCATTTATAATAAAAAAAAAATATAGTTAGAATACTCGAAGTATATTTATTGAATGACTTTTGATAAAATTAGAAATTTTCATTTTTGACCAACGATATTGCATAATAAATAAAAGTTCAAAATTGCATTATTCAACACAATGCATGTGATTTTGTGCAACTTGATGAACGAATCTATAGCTCATCTCGGATCGACTTGCTATATATTTTAAAGCTCAACTTCATTAAAAAACAATAAAATTTTAACTATATATTTCCTTGAACTTTACTATTTGGAAATGTTTCCAACAATAAAAAAATATAAAATAATCTATATAATTATTTTAATTTGAGGGGGACCTTTATTTATAGAATAAAAATGCTTATTGAGTTGGTTTATCATGACGATGTGGGACCAAAATTTTCTTCATAATGTGTTATTTTGTGTCATTTTCTTATCCCACATTGCTTAAGAACACAAATGAAGAGAAATCAAAAATCTATAAGTAAAGAGATTAATATATATCTCATCCCATATAGCTTAAGATACAAATTTCAATGGAAAGAAAACATCTATAAGTAGAGTGACTAAAATCATTTCTCTAATATCTATGTTTTTTGTGTTTTTTATTATAACCAAATTAGGAATAGGTTGCAACATTCGAGGAACATTTGGTTTCAGTTTTAAAACCATTTTCCTAAAATTTTGACGGGTACTCACCGATGTCCACTATGATATGATTTTTTCTAATAAATTCAAATTAATGTGGTACATGATAAAAATTTATCTTGAACTGTATTGATTAGTGAACTGTATTGATTAAATAACATCTATTATAATATTTATATAAACAAATATTTTTTAAACTTTAAACGATTGCTTTTTGGAAGTTTCATGTGCATAAATCTTATGAAAGCAAAATAAAATGTTTAAAACATTGTCATCACACATTGAACTTTGGCACACGTCTTACTATGAACTTGCAACTCAATTGATTTTTTAATAGTTTAAATGATTTTTGAAGTTAAAACAAAATAGGATAATTGTTGAAACTTTGAGATAAAAACACTAATTAACAATAGACTTTGAAAATAATGGTACGCTAAAGATTGATAAGAGAACCTAAAAATTGATACAATATAAGGGAAAATTAAAGGTTATATATGTGCACAGCATCCTTGTCACTTTTTTACGACATACTTTAAACTTGTAACCTAGCAACTTTTCAAAAGTTTTATTTGCAATATTCATCTTCATTTTGAGTTTTAATATTTTTGGAAACTAAAACCTATAAATAGAAACATTTATCACTTTGAGGAAACATGTTTGTACGATAATATTATATTTAATTAATATTAGACTTTGAAAGTCATATTATGATAAAGATTAATGTTAAACCACATTGTTTTGAATAATTTCCTTTATAATAGATGGTTAAAACGTTAACAATTAGAAATTTATACGTATATACATATTTGTGAATTGAAAAATGTTTACACCGGTGTCATTTTTTACAAACAACGTACTATAAATTTCCAACCTAGTCAAGTTTTTAAAAGTTTTAAGTAATTTTAAAATCTCTACGTATATACATCTTGGTGAATCGAAAAATATTTACACCGGTGTCACTTTTTAAAAAAGACATACTATAACTTCCAACCAAGTTAAAATTTTAAAAGTTTTAGTAATTTTAATTTTATTTTTGAGTTTCCATACCTTTTTATAGTTGAAACTAAATAGTAAAATTTTTTAAAACTTGCGATAAAAGCATGTTTTATAATAAAATGATCACTAACTAATAATAGACTTGAAAGATCAAGTTTGATGGAGCATGGAAGCAAATGCATTGTATTATATAAGAGAAAGATAAATGATCATATATGTATGTGAAGCAATGTGGGATAAAGGAAAAATCTCAAATTAAAAAAGAAGTTGAAAGGTTGGGGGTTTCAAATGAATGTGGTGATAGAAAAAATGCTTCTTTTATAAGATATATATATATATATATATATATATATATATATATATATATATATATATATATATATATATATATATATATATATATATATATATATATATATATATATATATATATATGGCTAGAATCAAATGTGAATAGCAATTATTGTGTGAATGTGTGATCAAATTGTGGCCATTAGATTAAAAAAATGAAAGGCTATGATTTGAGGGTGCGATCTATTTTCATGGGATATCATTTATTATATAATTTGACTTAATTAAATATAAGGGCAAATATAACATTTTATTAAGAGAGAGAAATTATATATTAACTACATTTTAGGCTACTATGTCAAATTAACTCATAAAAACCAAATCAAATCTCAGATTTTAAGAATATTAGTTCTAAAAAAATCTGTTTTTCCAGCTCGTTCAACATTTACAAGTCATTTCCAGTTGGTTCTCACATATTTTTCCTTTCATTCTTAAAAAATACGACTATATTCAAGTGATTTTTAGAGTTGACATTTTAATGAATATGAGTACATTTAAAAGAAAGTAGATTTACAACCTACCTCTGAATACTGAAAATTCCTTACGAATGGAATTCTTAAAAAATACGTGAATATAGTCTAATATGTTCTTGAAGAATCTTCAATCTTTTGAGTTTATAATCAATTACAACTTGATATTTGTTCATATCGAATTACGATTATCACATATATGTCATTTCATTCTTAAAGAATACAGCTTCATTCAATAGATATTTCAATAGATAATTGCATATATCATCAAGAATATTGATTTTTATCAAAGAATAGTCATTAATATTTCAATGTTGACATATTTTCATGAGAGATGTTAGAATGAAAATTAAGTACATTCTGTGAGGATGAAAAAGTATTACAAATGAGAATTTCATTATTCTAAGAATGTAATGTAGCAGATGTGAGAATGTAAGAATGAAAATAAAAGTGAAGCTAATACCATTAAAAGAATAACAAACATTTTGTGAGAATAAAATTAAAAGTGACGAAGATGATTACGTTGGTATAAACGAGTTTCTTGCTTTTTTCTTCTGTATACATGAATTGCAAAGAAACTTGATGGGCGGCCGTTTAAATAAATAATATTGAGGAAGAATATGTGAAATTAGATTATTATGATGAATTTACAGAAGTTTTTTTAAGTTATCAACGTTGGCACAACTTATAATGATCTAAATTAATGCTAAATAAGTATTTTTTTTTCATTCACATACATAAAGCAACATAAAGGTTAAATACCTTACGTGTTTATGCCTTTGTTGGAAAGTGGAGAGCAAGGCCCTTTCAACACATCAAACAATATCAAATTTAAGAAAACGACCCAACTTATTGTTGCCAATCATTCATGAGCATCCTAGATTTCCATCCAAGCAATAGTAAAAAAAGACCCGAAAAGAAATTGATGGGTGTGGCCCGTGATGGTGGTAGTAGGTTTAGGGCGATGAAGATGTTTGGTCGTTTCTTTGAAATTCATGGATAGGGTTTAATAGATGGTAATGGGATTAAAGAGCCTATAAATAATGCATGATTTAAGGGAAGTTACAAAAATTAGGATTTTATATTTTGGTATTAATTTAATTCTATACAAATTCCAAAATTGCCCATTTATATTGATTGATCTAGAATTGGTCATACATTCACACAATAACTAAGTGTTTTGAGGATAAGAAGTTTAATGCTTAAATAAATAAGTGTTTTAACAAAGGCAAAATGGTCAATGAAGGTAAAAAAAATAAGGAAACATATGTTGTAAGACCTTTTATTAAGTCATAATGAAGTGTTACTTCATTTCGAAATTTATTTTAAAGACATGAGGGTAAAATGGGAAATTGGGGACAAAAAATGAAGAAAAGAATTGCCAATAATTAAAAATCAATATCTCAAAATCTAAAAGGAATTAGGAAAAAGTCATCAAGGTGACTTTGGTAATATTTGATGCAACAAGAATATACGAAAATATTCGGGTCATTTGGAGTTATAACGAAAGAGTTATGAAAGTTTAAAAATAGCCAAAAAAGTAACAAAATGGCCAAGTGATCATGTTTGAGAGTCTGGAAATCTGTATAGATTCAGATTAAGTCAGAGAAGAGAAGTTGTAAAGTTATTTGTGTATTTCTAAAAATATAAAGTTTGTGAGAATCGGGTATCAAGTGTTTATAGGAGTTATCGGGTATCAAGTGTTTGTAGGAGTTATGGCTGGTTAAAAATCAGGAAAAGTCAAGAAGGATTGCTGAAATTTTTCTTAGGCATATTAAGTCAGGGGCGTTTTGGGTATTTCACAATAATTGACTTAGTCAAAATCAGATTTGTTACATCCTTTTACCGGTGTTCGTATTTTCCTCTGTATTTTCCTCCTGGTTCTTCGATTGAATGGAAAAGAAGAGAAAACAGTAAAGGAAAAGCAAGAGATCGTATGTAACACCCCGAGTATGACTTACCAAAATGTATGAACTATTTACGGGGCTAAAGCGTGAAAAATAGCACTTATATGTATATATATATGTTTGTGTGATGTAATGTTTGTAAAGTAAGGGACTAAACTTTCCATTTTGGCAAACTTGACAATTAAGATGTTATATATATATATATATATATATATATATATATATATATATATATATATATATATATATATATATATATATATTATCAAGATCAAGTTTTGTAATGAGTATTGTTCTATGATACAATGGTGTGACAACTAGGGTGAATTCATGCACCTTACCCATGATACTAATACAGTTCAACAGTATACCTTGGAGTTCCTAGAGAAGGCTCATTTAGTTCAGCATCAGGTGAACACCAAGGCCCGAAAGATTGATCGTTATATCTGGGGTTTGCGAACAGACATTCGAGAGTTTGTAAAACCCTCCTGCTGACCACTTTTCGTAAGGTAGTGGAGGCTGCCAGATACCGTGAAACGGAACTAAGGAGACAGGAAAAAGAAAAGGTAGAAAAGAAAGGCGAAACGACTCCTAAATGAAAATGGGAGTGGAGGTCTGAAGGATCAACCAAGAAGGGTAAATCTCAGGCTCGTATTCCATCGTATTCCTGACATGAGATGAAGAAAGGTGATGAAAAGTGGTGTGATAAATTGGAGACTTGCCGACCATACCCTTATATATTTATAAACATCACGTATTTATCCAATAAAGTAAAACTAGATTGCTATTCTTACACATTGTTTGGATAAAACATAAAAGTACATTGTTATTCAACAACAATAAAATAAAAGTACAATGCTATTCATACACATTAAATGATTGGAAAAATGAAAATTTGAAATTTTTTACTTGTGTTTCTTGAGAGTCAGCCCAATTCTTCATTGTTAATTTGTTGCTTGATCATCTTGGCTTTAATCCGACTTGGCTTGAATTAGGAGATTATCAAATTTCAAATTCAATCAGTAAATTATCAAAATTCAGATTCAATTTCGGACTTGGATAGTTGAATTGAGATTTGAGACTTTGATCGATCATACTATAGTTCGGTACTTAAGATGTTGCTTGATTGGGAGTACAAGACAGTACGAGTACCTGTGTTGAAGTCGTAAGGCCCAAGGCTATTTCAGTATGGGATTTGGATGTTCACTTATTCACGATCTAGGCTAGGCAAGCTTGGGTATTCCTAGGTGACCCTTAAATTGCTGGTTCCGATTATCTAGGACCAAACTAACCGGTTTCTAAGGACTCGAAAACCAATATACCCTAATATTGAGTAAGCCCAAGCCCAATTTTTATAACCAGGAACTGGACCGAAATACCTATTACACACCACCCAACTTGTGTGGGGAGGTTTAGATCACAACTTGAGTCCCCGTGTGGCACTAGCCGGTCCCGACTCGGTTTTTCGGTCAAAATGTGTGTCCCTTCTACACACCCCCAACTTGTATTATGTCACAATTTGAGTCCCTCTGTACTCATAATTGTAACTGACGGTGACACTTTATCATAACACCCCCCCCCCCCCCCCCCCCCCATCCAAATTTTATCAATTTCATTTTGAATAATAAACACCCAAGTCACTTAAGTAATACCAAGTTTAACACCCCCATAAACCAATTTCCCATAAATTCCATTTTGGCCCACGAGTATGCTAAAATTTAAAAAGTTAACATCATAAAAACACTACACCAAGTTCGTTGCAGAATTCGCAAAGTCTTACAAGTGGTAGGAATCACAACACACAAACACACACAGAATAAGAAAGTACATAAATCATGTACTAGCCTACAACATTACATGTGATAATAAATATACACTTCATAGATACCAATCACACTTCCCAAATTTACAACATTTATTGTATGATAACCAAACTCAATACACAACAAAAACAAAAGCTTAAGATTACTATACATCTTATCATTAAAAAACTCACATCGCTTACATATATATTCATTAACAAATGTATTTTACATAAATGTATTTACTCCTTGTTGTCAGAAGACCGACCTTTCTTCTGTCCACCACCAAGAATACGCGATATCTGTAGACCTCTACTAAACGCTTGGTTGAAAAGCATACGCGTTTGAAATTCAGACACGAATGGAAACCACGCAAGAAATGCAACCGGGGTGAATAGAAGTAAACCCATCATTATTTCATAGTATTGTGCTAGGGTTCTAATTGATGACCAAAGTCCAGACTGACGTAAAACTGGTCTTAAAGCTTGTGATATCTGATAACAAATAGACAACAAACATCGATTAACATTAACTAAGAATTCATAACGGACAATATCACTAAAAAGTTGGAATAATTAAGAAAATGGCAAATTACGGAAAAAAACACTTTTTATGGTTTAACCATCAAAATTTCATTTGTTCTAATAAAACCACAAATTTTTGGAAAAAAAATTTAACCCGACCATTATGACCGACCTGAAGAAACCGGTAACAATGGTTTCGATGAAACTTTTTACCAAAAAATTGTGGTTTTCCGAATCTTAAAAATTGGTGGTTAAACCGAATTTTTGGCAAAATATAGTGTTTTATTCGTAATTAGTCCTAGATAATGTTTACACTTTAATTTATATAATTACGAAAAAAACACTATATTTCATCACTTTTTTCTGATTTAACCATTAATTTTTCATTTGTTCTAATAAACCACCAATTTTTAGAAAAAGTTTTCGCCCAACCATTATGACCGAAGAACCGGTAACAATAGCTTCGATGAAACTTTTTACCAAAATTGGTAGTTTTTTCTAAATCTTTTAAAAATTGGTGGTTAAACCAAACTTTTGGCAAAATATAAATACTTTTTTCGTAATTAACCCGGAAAAAAATGATTATTGGAGAATATATGGAGATTTAAACGATAATTTATAAGTGGTGGAAAAAAATTACTGACCAAAAGTAAGCCCCAGCCGGTAGGTAAGAAGGCGAGGATGCATACGACAATATCTTTAATGGTCATATGAGGTAGTGCAACTAATGTGATTAGAGTAGAAGCGAATGCAACGACTATAAAACCGTTGATTAATCGGAATAGAAGGTGAAAATCGGCACTAAGTGTTTTTTTCCAATATGACATGGCCTGAAATTAGATAGCAAAAAGTCAAACCAATTGCATATGAAAGTCAAACATATGAGTCGCACATTTTCATACAAAAATGTTTTCCCAAATTAGAGAAGTGTAATAATAACATGCTGATTTTGAACTCCACACTTTTATTTAAAAGTCAAATTGCAATGACAACTCACGATGTGGGTCCATTTATTTATTATTTTATTGCACTATTACATTATTTTATGATTAATATTTATTCATCAAAAAGATTTACTAATTAATTCATCATTATATACATATACTTACAAATTGAAAAATAATAATAATAATAATAATAATAATAATAATAATAATAACTTAACTTACGATAATAAAAATAAAAGTTCTAAATTGTACATTATTACCTTATTAAAAAGTTATATTTTACTACAAATTAGAATAAGCATTTTTTTTATTACCGAATTACATATGTCAAAATTTATGGTCTTTATTATTTTTTGACCGCACGACGACCGTTGCGACGTCATGTACCCACTGGATATGAAGTCTGTTGAACCCTGAAAGTGATCATGCAACTTACAATGAGACTTTAGTCCATGCGAAACAATGTAAAGAGTTCAGAGCAAAGGAAGTGAACAAGTGAGAGGTGTGAAGTGTGAATCGAAGCGAAGGGAACAGAAGCTCCTATTCAGCCCGGTGAATGTGTTATGTGAAGTATTTATGTTGTTCAAAGTTATGATCTTTTTGTATATTTACTGAACGGCCTTTTTGTACATTGTGTCAGTACTTTTGTGTCAAGTAAAGATGGTTTTGTATAGACCTGGCGATTCGTGTATTCGTGTCATAAATTCGTGTCACACACGAATTTGACACAATACGAATACACAAAGAGAAATAAGCTTTATCTCCATTTTTAAAATGTATTCGTGTCGTGTATTCGTGTCGTGTCGTGTCTCTCACAGACTCGTGTATTCGTGTCTCAAATTGTCAGGTCTAGTTTTGTATTAGAAGACATGTCCACCACACCTTTAGTACTTCTATATTATTTTATTGTGCTATGGGTCTCGAGATCTGAATAGAAAATACATATATTCTACTTCACATTAAGTGTTCTTAGTTATTATTTATTTTATTTTTTACGTAGATTAAATTTTTTAATTTACAATTCCTCATTTACTTTTCATTGTAAACTTAATGTGGTTCCATCAATTGGTGTCAGGGCCTGTGTGATTGGTCTTTTTCGCATTCCTTAGATTATAATTGTTTAGAGTCAACAATATATATATATATATATATATATATATATATATATATATATATATATATATATATATATATATATATATATATATATATATATATATATATATATATCACAATCGCTCCTAATCTACTTTTTAAACATGACAAGTCCAAAATTGAATCCTATGTGCTCAATGAACGTTGCTAACAGTTTGGGTTGTTCTCTCGAGCTCTCATTCTAGTAGTTGATGAATGTGAACGCCGAAAAATTAGAATGAACAATCATCTAAGAAGGAAAGGGAAAGACATATAGATATCCGTCTCTAAAGGTCCACATATTGTCATTGGAGAACGTACCGCTCCAGACAATGCTACAACAATTCTGGGTGGTTATGGACGTCTTCCTCCGGGCCCAACCATTTAGGACATTGAGAAACTTGAAAATGACGAAATAGCTTATGTCGACCTTGTCTATGGGATTCCTCCAGATGTTTTTGAACATTGTAAATCTGCTAGACATATATGGGTCACTCTTGAATCATTGTTCGAAGGAATTGGAAACACAAGAGATAAAAAGCTTACATCTGCTTTAAATTATTTTAACAATTTCAAAAGCCTTCCTAACAAATCTTTAAAAGCTGCTCAAAATCAATATACTCTGATTTTGAACAATCTTGCAAGTGGTGATACTATAAAAACAAACCTCAAATTTTTGGATGGTCTGGGTGATGCATAGACCATGGTTAAAATCATTTTGCAATCAAATGGAAATTTGAAAAAGTTGAATAATCAACTGTGTGGTGAGTTCTTAGCACAGGAATCAACTGTTCTGTCTCAGTCTCAACTAGGTGGACCCGTTGCTTTAGTTGCCAATTGTCCTAACTCTTCCACTGCTCCTTCGTCCGAGATGAAAAATCAGGTTGATACTGACGAGGCATGCACAACAGAAGATGAAGAAGATCTCAAATAGGAGTATGTCATGCTTGTCAAAAGATTTCACAAAAAGTTTTACAACAACCATCATTTTCACAAAACCAACATACCAAGACATCCACCATCACAGAAACCATCATGATCAAAGCACCAACTCCCAAAATCACCATTAGTTCAACCAAAAGCATACAGAGAAAAATCACAAAGTTCAGATCCTATTATTTGTTTTCAATGCAACGGTCTGAATCGCTATGCTGCTGATTGCAAAGCCAAAAACCCTAAGAAGATTTCAACTGAAAAGGCATTTGTAGCTAAGAAGAAGGAAGTTGCTGGTCCTTCAGCAGAGTTGTGGTCCTCCGGTTCGGAAGATTATGGAAACCGGATGACATTAGGGATTACTTTGAAGTTTTTGCCGGCTTATTTCTGTTGCTTGTAAGTTCCACGACCCCACATATGTGATTAATCGTATTTTCCCAAAATTGTCCCGTTCTCTTTAGGCAAGACTATACATATAGCAAAAACAAATTATAAATGGGCTGCATACACATACACTAATAACGTATTGAGTTTTCCTATTTTAGGTTTGGTGGTCGTTTGTATGCAACCTATCTATTGTTTCCCAAGACCTATCCACAAGTTATTAAGTTGGTGTGTGGGACTAATTAGGTGATAACCAACCTTAATTAGAAAACTAACAACATACTTCCAAAATTGCCAAAAAAAAAACTTGCAAGTTCATTCATATAACTTCTTTTACAAAGAGTATACTCGAATTTAAAAAATCCCATTCTAAATACACTACACCCAATATCAAAACCCGTTTGCATTAGAAGTAGTAGCAACCACAACATACACATAGAATAAGAAAGTACACAAACCATATCCTAACCTACAACATTACATACATGATAATACATAATTACATATACACTTACATACATACGAATCTCACTTCCCATATTTACAAATTTATTCAACGATAACTCAACTCAACGGACAAATAAAAATAAAAAGCTTAAGATCACTATACATCTTATCAAGAAAAACTCACGTCGTTTATATATATATTCATTCACAAATGTATTTCATATAAATGTATTTACTCCTTGTTGTCAGAAGACCGGCCTTTCTTCTGTCCACCACCAAGAATACGCGATATCTGTAGACCTCTACTAAACGCTTGATTGAAAAGCATACGCGTTTGAAATTCAGACACAAATGGAAACCATGCAAGAAATGCAACCGGGGTGAATAGAAGTAGTCCCATGATTATTTCGTAGTATTGTGCTAGGGTTCTAATTGATGACCAAAGTCCAGATGGTCGTAAAACTGGTCTTAAAGCTTGTGATATCTGATAACAAATAGAGGAAAAAAGCACCAATTAACATTCACTAAGAATACATAACGGACAGTATCACTAAAAAGTTGAAATAATTCAAAAAGTGGCAAATTATGAAAAAAGCACTTTTTCTAGTTTAACCATCAAATTTTCATTTGTTCTAATAAAACCACCAATTATTGAAAAAAAATTCAACCCGAACATCATGAGCTGAAGAAACCGGTAACAATGGCTTCGATGAAACTTTTTACCAAAAAATTGTGGTTTTCCGAATCTTAAAAACCGGTGGTTAAACCGAATTTTTGACAAAACATAGTGTTTTTTTCGTAATTAGTCCTAGATAATGTTTACAGTTTAATTTATATAATTACGAAAAAAACAGTATATTTCATCACATTTTCTGATTTAACCATCAAATTTTCATTTGTTCTAATAAACCACCAATTTCCAGAAAAAGTTTTAGCCCAACCATTATGACCAAAAGAACCGGTAATAATGGCTTCGATGATACTTTTTACCAAAAAATTGTGGTTTTCCGAATCTTAAAAATTGGTAGTTAAACCGAATTTTTGACAAAATATAGTGTTTTTTTCGTATTTAGTCCTAGATAAAGTTTACACTTTAATTTATATAATTACGAAAAAAACACCATATTTCATCACTTTTTTCTGATTTAACCATTAATTTTTCATTTGTTCTAATAAACCACCAATTTCTAGAAAAAGTTTTAGCCCAACCATTATGACTAGAAGAACTGGTAATAATGGCTTCGATAAAACCTTTTACCAAAAACCGGTGGTTTTTTCTAAATCTTTAAAAATTGGTGGTTAAACCGAACTTTTGACAAAATATAAGTACTTTTTTCGTAATTAACCCTTAAGAAAATGTTGATTGGAGAATACATGGAGATTTAAATGATAATTTATAAGTGGAGGAAAAAAATTACTGACCAAAAGTAGGCCCCAGCCGGTAGGTAAGAAGGCGAGGATGCATACGACAATATCTTTGATGGTCATATGAGGTAATGCAACTAATGTGATTAAAGTAGAAGCAAATGCAACGACTATAAAACCGTTGATTAATCGGAATAGAAGTTGATAATCGGCACTCAGTGTTTTTCTCCAATATGACATGGCCTGAAATTAGATTAAAAAAAGTCAAACCAATTGAATATGAAAGTCAAACATATGAGTCGCACATTTTCATACAAAAATGTTTCATTAAAAGTCCATTTGCAATGACAACTCACTGTGGTTCCATTTGTTTATTATTTATTACATTAATATATTACAGTATTATATTGTTTTATTATTGATATCTGTTTCTCAAAATAATTTATTAATTAATTTATCATTATATATATCTATACAATTCTGACCATTTTGACAAGTGTGCTAACATGCACCAATGAGTTGTGCTAACTTGCACCAAATGAATTTAATTTATAGAAATGTCCCCTAAACTTTTCTTTCTATATAAATCGTCCCTATACTTTTTTCCCTTATTCACAAATTACCCATCCTTCGTTTCTTTTAAAATTTTGTTGTTTTGAAAAGTTACATGTTTGATCTCTACAGTTTCATTATTTATATATATTTCAGTTCTATTTGAAATATGTTTCTTTTATTTTTTTTAATTATATTTTCTTTTAGATTTTTTTAGACATATATAAAATTTAATAAAGTAACAAACCGCAGCAAAGCACGGATATTCTTACTAGTTATATACATATATTTACAACTTGAAAAAATAATAATAATAATAACTTAACTTACGATAAAATTAAAAACAAAAGTTCTAAATTACACATTATTACATTATTAAAAATCATATTTTACTAAAATAAACATTTTTTATTTACGAATTACATATTTCAAATTTTAAGGTATTAATTAAATAAAAATATATGAAATCAAGGTTAATATTCAAATAAGTATTCTAAACACTATAAATAACAAATCAGCAATTGATTTGGAGGAAAGTGTTCTAAAAGGGAAAACAACTTAAAATGGCAACCAATAACATAAAACTTTCTTTTTAAGTCACTAAATTTTTAATTGTACCCACTAACGAATCACTTATTGGATACAATCAAAAATTTATCGACTTAAAAAGCAAGTTTTATATTATTGGTTGCCATTTTAAGTCATTTTCACGCTACTCTAATTATATAAAAAAGAAATATCTCACCTTCATAACAAGCAATACCCCAATGATCACAAGCCAAGAAACCCCATAAACCTACAAACAAAAAAAAATCAAAAAATCATCACCAAATAAATTAACCAACCAAACAAACAAATTTTTACTTGTTACCACATACCAAAAAACTTTTACTCTCAGTCAAACTAAGATGATACACAAGCCCAAACTGATAAATAAAAAACCTCAACGCCAACAAAATCTCCATAACGGTCCCTCTAACCCCCCAAGACACAAGATGTTCTTGTTCTTTCTCCCACCACGACTCCCAACTTTTATCAACCGAAACCCCAATCCCACCGCGGTTACTAATCCACTTACTCCAATCCGTCCAATCATCCACAATCTTCTGCCACTCAAACCCCGACGGATTAAACAAAAACGGCGCAAAAAGCCACGTCCCGACCATAAACCACATCGAAATCGTAATCAAAATGTACGCAACCGAGCCGCGATACGATTGGCCGAAAACCTCGTACACAACGAGTAGGATTAAAAGCTCGATTCCTTTCACGAAGTGGCTACGCGAGTATAGGCGGTAGTTTTCGGCGAATTTGGCGTGGAAGACGACGAACCCGCGGCCGGTAGCGCGGTATTGTGCGCCGCCGTGGAGGAGGGTGCGGCCGTAGTAGTGGGTTTTGGTGCCGAGGGAGAAGGTGAAGAAGACGGAGGCGAGTTGGAGTTGCATGAGGACGAACTCGGTGAAGGCTTTGTGGAAACCGCGTTCGAGGCCGATTTCCATCATCATTGGAAGGGCCATTAGGAAGCCGATTTGGACGAGGGATTGGGAGGCGAGCGCGACTTGAAGGGGTTTGTCGTTTACGACTTGTCTGTTTGTGGTTAGTTCGCGTTCGAGTCCGCTTAGAACGAGGTACAGGCGTCCGTAGAGGAATACGTATACGATAAGTACGGTGACCTGAAATAAAACGGAAGTTTATGGTTAGATTGTGTATAGCGGACTAGTTTCGATTCTTTTGTTTGTTGTTTTTGTTGTTTCGTTTCTTTTTACGGCAACACAGTTTTTTTTAGAGCATTTTATAGTTTTGGTCCGTCTGGTTTACACTAAATTACAGTTTGGGTTCTAGTTTTGAAAATCTTGCAGTGGTGGTGACTTTGATTTCTGAATTTTTCACTTTTGGTTCTTATGGTTTCCAAATCTTTCACTTTTTTGGTCCTTCCTCCGTTACCGTTTGTGTAAACCTCAGGGACCAAAATTGAAAGATTTGGAAACCATAAAAACCAAAAGTGAAATATTTGGAGACCATAAGAACTGTAATTTGATGTAAACCACAAGGACCAAAAATGTAATTTACTATTTTTTTTATTATGAAGGTATTGTACTTTGAATAATCTATGTAATTATGGAATTGTAGTTTTGATGTTTTTCTTATTAGTTAGAGTATGCTTTGTTAAATATGTCCAATTATAACAATGAAAATTGCTTTGTATTTGGATGATATTGCTAAAAGTGGGTAGATTTTTTAAAATTTAGGATGTTGTAATAAAGAAATTAACATTAGTGTGAATCTATTTCTTGAATTTAACCCTATAGAAAACACGGGATTTTAACATGTTACTAGTGGATAATATCATAATAAACAAATCAATGAAAGCACTTCCGATTTTTTTTTATTAGGACGTTCAAAAAATCTATCGAATTATAGCAGTAGAAATTGCTTTGTATTTGGATGACATTGCTATAACCGGGTAGATTTCTCAAAGTAGAATGTTGTAATAAACAAATTAATGAAAGTAGATTACTATCTCTTACGATTACCGAAAACAATTTGCCCTTTAGAAAACGCATCATTGTCACATCTTAATAGTAGAATAAACAAATCAAAGAAAGTACTTTTTTTCTCATTAGGACATTGTACCATGAAAAATGTAAATTTTTCAGTGTACAATGTTGTAATAGGAAGAAATGAAAGTAAGATGCTAATATGCTCTAACAAACAAATTAACGAAAGTACATTGCTATTTCTAGCATTTAACCGGTTAAAAAAAAAAAAAAAAACACAAAATTTGACATCTTACCAGTGTATTGAAGTAAAATCCGACTGTAGTGAAGTAGCAAGAAAGCATGCGAAAGAAATCGAATCGGTGTCCAAGTCTATAAATATCGCGACTCATTGTTTGCTCTCCGTTTCCATTTGCTATTTTTGCCTCAAATAAAGAAATTTGATTGAGACCAACATCTCTTCCTTTACCAACTTGTATGTATTCATGATGAGTAACGTTTCCTCCACGTAATGTAGAATTAAAACCTGCAAAACATTGAAAATGTAAATAAAATATAGAGTAAATTACAGTTTTGGTCCTTGTGGTTTACACCAAATTACACTTTTGGTCCTAGTTTTGAAAATCTTGCAACATTGGTCCTATGGTTTCTAGATCTTTCATTTTTGGTCCCTGTGTTTTACACAAATGATAACAGAGGGAGGGATCAAACATGAAAGATTTGGAAACCTCAGGGACCAGAAGTGAAAGATTTGGAATCATAGGGACCACGGGTGTAAATTTTTAAAATTAGGACCAAAACTGTAATTTTATGTAAACCACAGGGACCAAAATTGTAATTTACTCTAAAATATATAAAAAAATAATAATAAATAAATAAATACATACCTGCAAAGATATCTTCGCTGAGGTTAACAATTTTGGAAGCCTTGCTGACACCGCCTCTTGTCAAGTGAAATAGTCTATCGAATACATCTGGATGCCCGTAGTGGAATCTTACTCTGAAAGGAGTAAAAATGAATTAATTTCAAAAACTAAAGGTATATATTCAGGAAAGTCCTTATATTTTGACCGTATATTCGATTAACCCGTAATTGTTTTTTTATATTCGATTAAGCCCAACATTTTATTAAATGTTTACAATTTTAGTTATATATAAAAAGAAAATATTCATTAAAGTCCTTACATTTTAACCTTTTTAACAATTTAGAGTTGAATTTTCAGTTTTTATTCAATTAACTCCTTACATTTTGACCCTATACATCATCAGTTGTAAAAAGGAAATCTCCAATAAAGTCCCAATATTTTGGCTCAGTTTATGAAAAAGTCTCAAATTAATTTTTATTACCCAAATTAATTTTTATTAAATGTTGGGACTTTTCCGTAAACTGTGCGAAGATATTAGGACTTTATTGAAGATAAAACATGAAGTTTCTGTCCTTTTTTGTTAATAAAAAGTAATTTTGGACTTTTTCGTTAATAAAAATTAATTTGGGACTTTTTCATAAACTTAGCCAAAATTTTGGGACTTTAATGGAGATTTCCCGTTGTAAAAATATAAAAACGACATAATCAGCTACTATCCAAAATTGTAAACATTTAACAAAATGTTGGAGTTAATTGAATATAAAAAAAACAATTAGGGCTTAATCGAATATAGAGTCAAAATATAAGGACTTTCCTGAATATATCCCAAAACTAAATATTATTTGTAAACAAAAATAAAAGAAAATCATAAAGCTTACTTTAATGGATTAGCCAACAATCTTTGTCCAATAGTTACAAAACTTGTCTCCTGCTCTGACATGAACCATGCAAGAGAAGAAACACTGAAAGCATAAATCACATAAAGAAACGTTACAATTTATCAAAATAAAAAAAAATAATAAATAGAAACCATTTGCTAAAATTATTAAATGTCAAAACAAATTTATACCTGCCAGTGAAAATATGTTCTCTAAGCCCAAGTATTGTTGGGGTCCGCACGCCATGTGTGACAAGAAACTCTTGAAGTAAATTCCTCATTTTGAAAGCTTCTTCCATGTAATTGTCCTGTTGATAACACAACAAGATTCACATTAATGTTTTATTGAGTAAATTACAGTTTTGGTCCTTGTGGTTTACACCAAATTACAGTTTTGGTCCTAGTTTTGAATATCTTGCATTGGTCGTCCCTGTGGCTTCAAAATCTTTCACTTTTAGTACTTGTAGTTTCAAAATCTTTCACTTTTGGTCCCTCTCTCTGTTACCATTTGTGTAAACCACATGGACCAAAAGTGAAGGATTTGGAATTACGGGGGGATCAAAAGTGAAGGATTTAGAAACCACAGGGACCACCGGTGCAAGATTTTCAAAACTAGGACCAAAACTGTAATTTGGTGTAAACCACAGGGACCAAAACTGTAATTTACTCTATTTTATTTCATTATGGTTGACACATGGTCCTTTATTTTTTTTAGGGAGAATTTCGTTTACGTTTTTACAAACTTCTATAATTACGTATATATCCTTATAAAATTTGAAACTATGTATATATCCTTACAAACCCTAAAAAATCGCGTATATACCCAAAAGATTAACATAATAATAATAAATCATTTTAAAAATTAAAAAACTATTTTAATTCTATTTTTTTTAGTTTTAAAAACTAATTAAATTGTGACATAGGAGTATTTTAGTAACTTGGGTACAATTTAATTTAAAAATTGTTTTTTTTTCTAAAGATTAATTATTATTAAATTAATCGTTTGGGTATATACGTGATTTTTTAGGGTTTGTAACGATATATACGTAATTTCAAATTTTATAAGGATATATACGTAATCATAGAGGTTTGTAAGGACACAAACGAAATTCTCACTATTTTTAAAGGGTAAAATTGTCTTTTAAGTACCTGGTTCATATCTATTGTTTGCAATCCTTCTCCACGTGTAAAAATTATTGCATGGTTTTGGTTTTCTGGTTTTCCCTCTCCCAATATCGCAGGTCCTGGAAGTTTTATTCGATATATAACCTAAAAAAAAAAAAAAAAAATTAATAGTCACTTCAGTTTAATAATAATAATAAAGTTTAAATCTTTTAAAAAGTTGTATACCTGATCTTGGTTTTGAACGGGGTCAGATGAGTCAGCAGATTTTGGTACAGCTTTCACAAGAACCGAATAATAAGAAACTTTATCCACCACTTTTTTTGTTTTTTCATTGCTGGATTCTTCAACTTCATCAATAAAAGCAACACGAAGAGATGGATACCTGGTCATGAATATAATAAATATGTACAAAAGACATGTTACAATATAAATAAAACAACACACTTTTACATAAATAGGTAAACACAAGAAATAGCAACGTACTTTCATTTACTTGGCTATTATAGCATCCTACTTATATTTAGTTTTATTAGACTATTGTACTTTGAAAATCAACACATTATAGTATTATACTTAAAACTTGATTCCTATAATAAATATATCTATACTTCTAAAATGGTAAAAGACGTATTTATACTTTTCTAAAATTTAGGAAAAATTTCAGAAAACACACTAAGTTTTCAAAAAAATTCGATTTTGAGACTCTGTTATTTTTTCTTCAATTAAGACACTAAATTATCAATGTTTTCTAGTTATGTCACTATGTTTTCAATTTTGACACTCGGGTGCCACGTCAGCATGCCATGTCAACGACTCAACGTCGCATTATCAAAGACCGACACGTCATCATGCCACGTCAGCTGGCTACCGGGTTGACCGGTCAAATGGTCAAAATTGAAAACATAGTGCTTAATTGGAAAAAATTGAAAACTTAGTTCCTTAATTGAAAAAATAAATAACACAGTGTCAAAATCGAAATTTTTTGAAAACCTAGTGTCTTTTTTGAAATTTTCCCTATGAAAAATTTACCGAAAATTTCCTTGTAATTGAATAACATTGTTATAATTGGGTGGATTTTTGTAACTATGATTTTGTAATAGGAAGAAACGAAAGTAGGATGCTACAATAACTAAAGTATATGAAAGTACGTTGCTATTTATTGCATTGTAATTTACAATCTTTTGAGAAATATACGCATTATAGCATTGTACTTTGAATTTTTGTCCTATTAGAACTTTATACTTTGAAAAATCTACCAAACTATAGCAGTGAAAATTTCTTTGTAATTGAATAACGTTGCTATAATTAGGTGTATTTTTCTAAGTGTAATAGGAAGAAATGAAAGTAGGATGCTATAATAAACAAATTAATGAAAGTAGATTGCTATTTATTTCATTTGATAATAATTTTCAAGATTCGTACGTTGTCATGAGTCTAAGAATGTCATGGGCATGAGCAAGTCCAGCTCGTTTTTGAATCCCGTATTGTTGGCATGATACCACATATGAAAATTTCATATCAACAACTGCTTGACATTGTGTCAATAAAGATCTTTCATTGCTTAAATATTCTTCAGTGTTGGATTCAGCAGCCTTGTAGCCTTTCATCAACTCTTCAAAAAAACAAAAAAAAAAAAACAATTTATATATTTTATATAACAAGATAATTTTAAATACAATGAAAAATCGAAGGGAAAAAAGAATATCACTTATACAGTTATACTTACCGTCATCTTTTGCCATGTCAAGGAAAGCTTGAAGTTCCAATGCTTTTCGGTAATACATCATGCCTCGTACTAATTTTAGTTCAAAGTGGAAATATTTAGAAAAATAATATAATTATTTAGTATAATAAAGTATGTTAAATTTTACATTCATGAAATTTCAAACGTGATTTTACATAGCAACAAAAAAGAGCGAGAAAGAAAAAAGTTTGTATGTATTAATGAACTTTTTTTTTTTAAACTGAATTACATCTTGTATATGCTAAAATTAATACCTTTTAGCTTGGAAAATTAGTTAAAGAAAGAAAGAAATGTTTTAATATATGAAAAACACAGTAACATCAAAATTCTTGTGTTTTTCTTTTCTGGTTGGATTTTTCAAGCAAAACAACAAAAAATATTCGAACTCACACATTTATTAAAGGGAAATCTTCATTAAAGTCCCAATATTTTGGCTCAGTTTATGAAAAAGTCTCAAATTAATTTTTATTAACAAAAAAGTCCCAAATTAATTTTTATTAACAAAAAAGTCCCAAATTAATTATTAACAAAAAACGACAGAAACTACATGTTTTATCTTCAATAAAGTCCTAATATTTTCGTGCAGTTTACGGAAAAGTCCCAACATTAGCCGGTTTTCTGTTCTTTTTTGTTAATAAAAATTAATTTGGGACTTTCTTGTTAACAAAAACTAATTTGAGACTTTTTCATAAATTGAGCCAAAATATTGGGACTTTATTGGAGATTTCCCTTTATTAAAAAATCAGTTCAGTTTTTTTTATTTTTTTACTTGTAAAAAGTTACAAAGTTGATTATTTCTGATTATTTTATAAATTAATTACATACCAGTTTTCGTTAGTGTTTGGCCTCTATATGATGCCCAATGACGTAACTGTTCTTCCAATTCTGGAACACCTTTCATTTCATCTTCATGTTTGCAATTTACCCGTTGAAGAAAATTGTCCCATTCATCTGTATATCACATATTTATTCAGTATCTTATTGCATAAATTTAATAAAATAAAATAATTGAGAAAAGAAACTCACCTGGGAAAATTTTCTGCAAGTAAAAAAGAATGGAAACTCCATCTTCATTTGGCTTTTCTAAAGCATCCATGGAGAAAAGAACATCCTCATTGAAGTAAGGAGTAAGAACCCTTAAATAAAAAAAAGTAGTAAACAAAAAAATATTAATTAGTGTTTATTAAAGTTTAACTTATATCCAAATGACACATTTCCTATAATCTACTAATAACCAACATGCGTTTTTTTTTTTTCACCATAGAGCCAATTGGAAGAAATAGCAATGTACTTTTTGTAATTTTTTATTATAGCATTGCATTTTTATTTTTTCTTATTACAGCATTGTACTTTAATATTATTTCTTATTAAAGCATTGTAATTTTAAAAAGCTATCCATTATAGCAACGGGATAGGAAAAAGAATCTATTCATTCGTGAAAATTGGTAAAAAAAAAAAAAATTAAGTTTCAAAATTTGTGTAGACTTTTTTTGACATGTCAACAAAATATTACACGTTGATATCCTTTTTGGACAATGAGAATTTTTAACCATTGCTATAATGATAATTTTTTAAGTATAATGCTCTCAAAAGAAATAATATGAAAGCACAACAAAAATACAATGTCATAATAATAATAAAATAAAAATACATTGTTGTTTATACTTGAACGTTACTTATTATATGGTTTACCTCAAATGCTACTTTCTATAAATATGATTTTATAAAAAAACTATAAAAACTGACACATGAGATGTAAAACTTACGAGAAAGATATCATGTTTCTGACTTTTGGTGCTTTAGGCATATCCATAAATAATGAATTTGAGAAAAAAGAAATACGCCTTCTTGCTTCTATGTTTGAAGGTACATCCATGGCAGATTCCTTTTCAGTAAGCAACAAATGAAGCCTTCTTATCTGTATACAATATTACAATGACATAAAAATCTTGTTTTTTTTTTTTTTTTTTTTTGTAATAATGGATAAATGATGATGTAAATGTTGGTATTAAAAAAGAAAATGAACTTACTTTCTCTTTCCAAGCTTCTGTTTCTTTTGTAACCGGAAAATTAAGATCTATAAAGAAATAATGTTTATCTTGTGGAACTTCTTGAATTCCATAACCACCATGGTTCGATTCCGCCAAACTAAAACAAAAAAATTTAATTGATTAATTAATTAATTAATTAATGATGCTACTTATTAACTTTACCTAGAAATTGGTGCATCCCTCATTATGTCTCTTGTCATGATCTCCAACATATTAAGTAATACAATGACAACATCATCCTTGTCACCTTTGTCATTTTTTATCTATAGAAAGAAAATATTGTAAATCAATTAAGCAAATTTATGTTTAAAAAATTACGTTATTGAAATGTACTATGAATTATTAAATAATCAAAAAATAACATACCAAAAACTCAATAAGCTTAATAAATTGAACCATAAGGCTAGGTAGGGCACTCAAATCAAACTCGTTGAAAAGATCTCCCTTCTCTATGTGTATGTCAACCGTGTAGAATATCTCGGTCAAAACACTAAAAAAAGTCAAACCACATTAAAGGACAAGATAGTCATATAAAATAAGGCTAAATACAAGAAAAAGCAACATACTTGATACTTCCATTGATTTGTTTATTATAGCATCTTACTTTTCATTTCTTTCTATTACATCATTATACATCCAATTTTTTTTATCTTAGTACTATGGAAAATCATTGTAATTCAAAATTATATTCTAAGGATATTATAATTTCAAATTTTAAAAATCTACGCGATCTTAATTGGATGATATTGCTATAATTCGGTAGATTTTTCAAAGTAGAATGATTTAATAGGAAGAAATGAAAGTAGGATGCTATAATAACAAAATCAATGAAAGTAAAGTATAAAAAATGTTGCTATTTTTGTGAAATGACTAAAATGGTAATTTACGTACGCCTTTTCGCGATCGCCCAAAACCAGAAAATTTAAAATATTTTTGCATGAAGCATAGCATTCGCGAACCGCATAGTCCATATAACTGTCTGAATTCAGCCTTTTTTGCAGTTCAGTGTACCTCCCTTCAATATCTTTTGCCATATCCAATGCTATAGGAAGCTGTAAAATCGCCATTAAAAAAAAAGTCAATTTATAATATCTGGGATTTAAAAAAAAAAAAAAAAAAAAAAAAAAAAAAAACACCTTGCTAGCAAGCAAAAACGGAGGCCATTGAATGAGTTTCAATTCAAGATCTGCCCAATATGGCATGAGTAATAGTGCCTTTTCACTGATAATCATAAAAAAGAATTAAAAACCCCGTGTAATGATCAGTACAAAATAATAAAATTACAGTTTCGGTCCCTGTACTTTATATCAAATTACAGTTTCGGTCCTGGTTTTAAAAATCTTATATTTTTGGTCACTGTCGTTTCTAAATCTTTCACTTGTGGTCCCTATGGTTTCCAAATCTTTCACTTTTGGTCCCTCTCTCTGTTACCATTTTTGTAAACCACATGGACCAAAATGAATGATTTGGAAACCACAGGGACCAAAAGTGAAAGATTTGGAAACCACAGGGACCACTAGTGCAAGATTTTCAAAACTAGGACCAAAACTGTAATTTACTCTATATAGTTTTTGAAGAGATACTTTTATATGTAACAAATCAACTTCATATTACCCGTCATTTATCAAATCCTCCTCCCTGAAACTTGTAATGATTTTATTCCACATTTGAGCAAACCTTGCTGCTTCTTCTTTGTCAGATGTGATCTGAAGATAAATACCAAAATAACTATTATAAAACGAGTCAAAATGTTGTATTGTGTGGTTACTTTTGACAAATTAGTAAAATTTAAAACCTTGGTGAATTTTCGTGATAGAGTAGCCTTGATTCCCTTTCTAGTTCTTTCACTATTTTCTGCTGGAATTAACCATTTGTTAAAAGCAAATGGCAGTTGCTCAAAACGGCTTCTCAACATTTCCAGTGTTCGTATCTAGAAAAGAAAATATTTGAAAAAAGAATTTAAAAATAATAATAATAAAGGAAACAATATAAATTTATATAAACCGGAAAAACAAACCTCTCCAAGACGCCGAAATGCACCATAGAAACCACCAAATATTGTGGAAAATATTGCGTACCAAATTTGAGTATCCATGAAATAAACCTATGGAAGATTCATTAAAAAATAATAATAATAAAAATAAAAATAAAAAAACTCAATTTTACAAAGGAAATGTAGTGAGGTTTGTAGGATTGAAGAAAAATAAATAAAAGTAACATACAAGAATAATAGGAGCCCAAAGTGCAATAACAACACCAAGATTGTTGCTAGCTGAAAATAGGAAAGAACAATGTGTAAATTAACTTCATTATGTATTTGTAATTATGTGCAAAAAAATATACATAAGGATCCTAAATTTGATTACCTTGGGGAAAGAACTCATGCCATTGGTAACGTCTTATGTGAACTCGCATAATTGCTTTTGTAGGACCCACTAGAGGCTTTATCTGCAATATGGGAAAAAAATAAAAATAATTTATATCCACTAGGTACTCGGATTAAATAAGTTCCACTAAAACTACAAGAAATAAAGATTAAGAACTAAAGAAACACCTCTAAGTAGTAACTGAAAGCTAACTTAGCCACTATGAGGACAACCCAGAAGAACGTGTACCTAGAAAAGAATATTTAAGGTTACACATAAAAAGACGAAAACTAAAAGAGGGTTAATGTATCATAAATAGGTAACAAACTATTTAAGATGTTCAAATATACGATCGCTTTAAAAAGTATTATCAGAAGGTAAGCAAGCGGAACATTTTGTTCACAAAATCCCCTTATTTTAATGTGAACAAAACGTTATATTTGCTTACCTTCATTTAACGTATCATAAATAGGTAACAAACTATTTGAGATGTTTAGAAAACCCATTGTCTTAAAAAAGTACTATCAAAAGGTAAGCAAGCGGAACATTTTGTTCACAAAATCCCCTTATTTTAATGTGAACAAAATGTTCTATTTGCTTACCTTTCGTTAACGTATCATAAATGGGTAACAAACTATTTGAGATGTTCAAAAACACCATTGTTTTATAAAAGTATCATCGGAAGGTAAGCAAGTGGAACATTTTGTTCACAAAATCCCTTATTTTAATGTGAACAAAACGTTCCCTTTGCATATTTTTTGAAAACCAATGGTGTTTTGTAAAAAAAAAAAAAAAAAACAAATAGTTTGTTACCCATTTATGTAATGAACTCACTAAACTAACCGATATATACATTTGCTTTTAATAAAGAAATCCTACTTGATTAAAGAAAGAGGATCCTCATGCATTCCCCTCCCGACATAAAGTGGAAGCTGCAAATTTTTTGTTAGAAAAAAGAAAATTACAAATGACACGTCAATAAATATAAGGATTTTTATATTTTAGAAGGTGTAGTGTACCTGTGACCACCACATGATGAATCTGACAATTCTGTAATTTGATCTTTCTAGTTTGCGGCGGAAAAAGGGTAGGAGAAATAATAATGCGGAAAGCATATTTGGAGACAAGTAAATAACAATTGCCAAAACGAACAGAGAAGGGGAACTTGGACCACTACCAAACCAATTCTTTATGGTTTGTCCAAATCCAGATGGATTGTTCAAACTATAAGAATATGTTATTGGTAAAACTATGACCCAAGCTGCTGCTGAAAGTGTCTTTAAAATGTATCGAAGCTTCACGTGAAATGACATGCTGAACCTTGCTTTCCACATCATCACTAGGTCAATGACAGCTGGAAATGGAGGCGCAATAATCGGATTAGGATTTTAGATTTAGTATTGAGATTTGGCTAAAATAAAGGAAGTGGTTGTCCCATATTAATGGCAAAAGAAAGTGGAGTGTACCGAAATCAAATATATTGTAACTGTTTGATTCTTTTATTTTCTTCTCTTGTTTTAGAATGTAAAAAAGTGAGTTGGATCTTTGGAGAGTATGTATGTAATTAGGGGTGGCTTTAGAATTAGAGATTAGTCTATTTGATTGTAACAATTTGTCATATAGTGGATTTTTCTCTCTAGAGAGCAGTGGTTTCCCCGGTTTTGGAGTTTTTCATGAATATTCTTGTGTTCAATTTTCTCATATCATTTTGCATTAGGCAGATTGGTGGTTTTCCCCGGTTTTGGAGTTTTCCATGTATATTCTTGTGTTCAATTTTCTCTATCATTTTTCATTAGGCAGTGTGAGTTGGATACTTGGATTCTTTTCTTTTTTTCTCTTGTTTCAAATTGTAGAAAAGTATGAGTTGGATCTATGGAGGGTATGTATGTATTAGTCTATGTGATTGTAATAATTTGTCATATAGTGGATTTTACTCTCCGAAAACCGGTGGTTTTCCTCAGTTTTGGAGTTTTCCATGTGTATTCTTGTGTTTAATTTTCTCCTCATTTTTCATTATGCAGGTTATTGGGAAACTTCGACACCATTTTCCCAGCAGTAGCACAATCTTCACGGTGATAAAATGGATCTATGTGAAGGAAGATGCATCGTATCTTATATGATTTTCTAGAAGTTTTCAGTTTGATTTTCAAAACTCAAAATCGATACTGCAAACACAAATCAAATAAACGATTTACTTACCTTGCCCAAGTTTCAAAATTGCTGCTGTTATGAATATGCTCAAAACTCTCTTGAATACTTCTCCATCAAAGACAGAACTAAGTTTACCAGATCCTTGCCATGCTATAATAATCATCGCCTTGAGTTGGTAGTTTATAATAACAATGAGAAAAATCTTATCAGTAAAACAAAGGAGATGAAAATAGTATTCAACCAAATAAACAAGATTATTACCTGTAAACATAAAATAAAGAAGCTCCACATCCTATCAAAACTCCTAAATATATGCCAATACGAATCTATCTCGACAAAATTTATCTTTCCTACCCACCGCCTATTACCACCAGATTTTTCCGCCTGAAAATAAATAAATAAATAAATAGAGTAAATTACAGTTTTGCTCCATGTGGTTTACACCAAATTACAGTTTTGGTCCTAGTTTGAAAATCTTGCGCCGATGGCCTCTAGGGTTTCCAAATCTTTCATTTTTGGTCCCTGTGGTTTCCAAATTTTTCACTTTTGGTCCCTCCTTCTACTACCGTTTGTGTAATCCATGGGGACCAAAAGTAAAAATTTGGGAAACCACAGGGACCACCAGTGCAACACTTTCAAAACTACGACCAAAGCTGCAATTTGGTATAAACCACAAGGACCAAAATTGTAATTTACTCATAAATAAATAACGTTCAAATAAGAAGGCATAAAATAGAAAAAAGTAAAAAGTAAAAGTATAAATAGTAAATTACAGTTTTGCTCCCTGTGGTTTACACCAAATTACAGTTTTGGTCCTAGTTTGAAAATCTTGCGGCGATGGCCTCTATGGTTTCCAAATCTTTCATTTTTGGTCCCTGTGGTTTCCAAATTTTTCACTTTTGGTCCCTCCTACCGTTTGTGTAATCCATGTGGACCAAAAGTGAAAGATTTGGAAACCATAGGACCAAAAGTGAAAATTTTGGAAACCACAGGGACCACCAGTGCAACACTTTCAAAACTACGACCAAAACTGCAATTTGGTGTAAACCACAAGGGCCAAAATGGTAATTTACTCATAAATAAATTACGTTCAAATAAGAAGCCATAAAATAGAAAAAAGTAAAAGTAAAATAGTAAATTACAGTTTTGCTCCCTGTGGTTTACACCAAATTACAGTTTTGGTCCTAGTTTGAAAATCTTGCGCCGATGGCTCTATGGTTTCCAAATCTTTCATTTTTGGTCCCTGTGGTTTCCAAATTTTTCACTTTTGGTCCCTCCTACTACCGTTTGTGTAATCCATGGGGACCAAAAGTGAAAGGTTTGGAAACCATAGGGACCAAAAGTGAAAATTTTGGAAACCACAGGGACCACCAGTGCAACACTTTCAAAACTACGACCAAAACTGCAATTTGGTGTAAACCACAAGAACCAAAATTGTAATTTACTCACAAATAAATAACGTTTAAATAAGAAGCAATAAAATAGAAAAAAGTAAAATAGTACTCACTTCATTCTCAACTTCATCAGGCACATGAAAGAAATCAGCATCAGCGCGCATTGGCCATCCTATGCGAAAACAGTCAACTGACCTAAAATTGTTACACAATTTAATTAACATATTTTATATAATTTTTAAAAAATAAAAATGTGATTTAAGATTTAGGACAAATGTGATACCAGAAGTACTCATTTAAGTCATCGTAATTTCTCCATTTAGAATGTTTTGTCTTTCCTCCTTTGCTTTTGTGAGCTTCCTGTAAGGAAAAATATAATGGAATTATGAAATGTAACTTACATAAAAGTTAAGGGACCTCTTTGCAATTACTGCACCTTTGCAATTGTATTGTAGATAGGGGTCACAACTTTCATCAAAAAGGCCTCCTTTTCACCACCATATGCAGGCTTAATATTCTCACCAGTTACAGAACTCACACTCCCAGCCAGCATACCATAAAGTTCATATGCCATCTGTAAAGGAAAGAAGCGTAAAAGAATTCAACACAAAAGTTGAATTACATTTTTGGTCCCTGAGTATATCTAATTTTTTCGGTTTTGGTCCCAAAAAGTTTTCACTTGCAAATTTGGTCCCTATTTGGGGTTTTTATCATGTCCCGCATGAAATGACTACTTTTGGGACCAAAAATGCAAAAATCATCTTACATTTTTGGTCCCTGAGTATATCAATTTTTTTGTGGTTTTGGTCCCAAAAAGTTTTCCCTTGCAGTTTGTGTCCTTATTTGAGATTGTTGTACGTTTTTTTATCATGTACCAAACGAAATGATTATTTTTGGGACCAAAATTGCAAAACCGAGTTACATTTTTGGTCCCTCAGTGTATCTATTTTTTTCAAGTTTGGTCCCGAAAGGTTTTCTCTTGCAATTTTGGTTTATTTGAGGTTTTTCTACACTTTTATCATGTCCCAAATGAAATGATTATTTTTGGGACCAAAATTGCAAAAAAATCAACTTTACTCAGGGACCCAAAATAGTCATTTTACTTTGAACAAGGACCGAAAACGGTGACAAGAACCTCAAATAAGGACCAACAATGCAAAAAAAAAACTTCTTGGAACCAAAATTGCAAAAATCAGCTACATTCAGAGACCAAAAATGTAATTTACTCGAATATAAATGAAAATGTTGATAAGGCTTCTCAAATTACTTCATGTAAAAGAATAAAATAAACAATATTAGAGAAACATAATAGAATCATAATGCATACATGGTGATAAATGTAGCAAAGGCATTCGGGCATAAATCTCAAGTTTGCAGCTTCACCCCATATGAGAAGATACAAACCCATGTATAACAATTTCCTTTGTTGTCTTTCTTTTTGAATATTTGGGAACCTAGAATATAACATTATTGTGATATACCAAAAAATAAATGGTCAAAATTACCAAGAAACTTTAGGGAAAGTAGACTCACGTAAGACTATCTTTACGACCCAAATATTTGCACCACTTCAAGTAATTCTCAAAAAGTTTATCCATGACCTCATCAACCGCGACATCATCCAACTGTAAAAAAGCAATGTGAAAGAATGTCATTAGCAATGAATATTGAATGTAGAGTAAATTACAATAATGGTCTGTGTGCTTTCTTATTTTTACCGTGTTTAGTTTGAATATTGAAACTTTTTTCAATTTTGGTCCTTATTTCAAGTTTCAAATCGGGTTTGGTCTCTGGTAAATTGCAAAAATAGTCCATGTGCTTTCTTATTTTTACGGTGTTTAGTTTAAATATTGAAACATTTTTCAATTTTGGTCCTTATTTCAAGTTTCATATCAGTTTTGGTCTTTGATATCTTTAAATAAGGACCAAAATCAATATGAAACCTTAAAATAAGGACCAGTAGAAAGTCTTAGGAGCCAAAATCGATATGAAACCTTGAAATAAGGATCAAAGCCGATATGAAACCTTGAAATAAGGATCAATAGAAAATCCTAGGGACCAAAACCGATATGAAACTTTTAAATAAGAACCAAAACTGATATGACACCTTCAAATAAGGACCACAACTGATATGATACCTTGAAATAAGGACCAAAAAAAGTCCTGGGGATTAAAAATGATATGAAACCTTGAAATAAGAACGAAAACTGAAATAAAACCTTGAAATAAGAATCAAACGAATAACCTAGGGACCAAAATCGAAAGAAACCTTAAAAGAATGAGCAAAACCGAAATAAAACCTTGAGATAAGAACCAAATAACTAGCCTAGGGACCAAAACCGAAAGAAACCTTAAAAGAAGGACCAAAAGTTGAAAATTTTCAATTTTGGACTAAAAATGTAAAAATAAGAAAGCATAAGGACCATTTATGTAACTTAATCTAAAAACTATTTAACGCCACACTCATAAGTAAAATACCTTAGGTTGTTGGCCAGTCTTTGGGAATTGTCGAATATGAACATTTGCCAGTAACAAGATCAAATGCTCCCTTTGATTTGAGACACTATCTTTCTAAAAATCAATTAAGTTACACCAAAATCATCAAAACAATAAACATATTTTAATTTTATTATATAAATTACCAAACAACAAACCTGAAAACCAAACATTGCTTGTAGCCAATCCAAAATGTCTTCATCATCCTTTTTATCGTGGCCTTTTGGCCATGGTAGACCTCTGGTATTCCGTAGAGCAGATACAGAAGCTTGTATCTACAAATTCACCAAATAAAAATCTTTCCAAGAAATAGCAACGTACTTTCTAATTTCTCTTTTTATAGCATTGTACTTTCTTTTTTTCTTATTACAACATTGTACTTTCATATTATTCCTTATTACAATGTTGTACTGTGAGAATAAAGCTACCCGTATAGTAATCGGTAACCTACTGATTTGAATTATAATGACATGGCACAAAGTTTACATGTTTTATGCCATGTCATCGTCCACATAGGATGTACACGTGTAATATACTGCTGATGTGGCAAATAGTTGTCGATATAAGTCCATCTGTAAATATTAGTCGGTAGCTTCGAATAATATAAATTTTGTTGTATTCTACTTTATTTGATAAGAAATTCGATATATGCTTGAAAGTTTCACCATGCAAAAGGGTAGAATCGGAAAAGTGAGTTTTTTTTTTTTGGAACTAACCTCTGGATATGTCATGATTGCTTGATTTGAACTATCGGGATCAAGTGGAAGTATATTATAAGGAGCATACATTCCTTTCTTCTCTTCAACCTTTGTGTTTGCTTCTAGAAGCTATATATATAATACACCGAAATTGTATATACAAATATAAGTTATATTAAATGAATTTCTTGAAAGAAAAAAAAAATATATATATATATATATATATATATATATATATATATATATATATATATATATATATATATATATATATATATATATATATATCTATCTATGAAGCATTAATTACCTCCTCATCAATATCTTCTATCTGATTGACAGCCCTTAATACCTTAAAAAGGACGGCGGCAGTTTGATAAGCTTTTGTAAGACGTGTACTGATAACACAAGAAATTTTCTGCAATCAAAGAACGAAAAATGCAAAAAGACAAAAATGCCCCTGAAGGAAAGGTGATTACCGGTCAGCTTTATCAGCATTTTGCAGGGCTTGAATGTACTTTTCATAATAATGCCGATAATAGCTTTGCATTTCACGAGCATCACTCTTTGTTCGGCCTGCTAATGTTGTTTTGTCTTCCTATGTAAAAGAAAAGAAATAAAGTTTAATGACTATTAACATATTTGGTTCACCTCAAGAACCGTATTAGAAAAGTTTAGTTATGTTTATAATTATCCCAATTTAGAAGGTACCTATGTGTAACATTTATCACTATATATAGAGATCTCTCAATACATCATATCACACAATCAATATACAAGATACCAAGAATTAAGGGAAAAAAATATAATAATTGGTGAATAATGGAAAAAGAAGAGAAAAAATACCCTCTCTAGACGTTGAAGTAAAGCAGTCTTGAATTGTCGAACACCACGACCACTTGATGTTGGATCCAGTTTGTGAGCTTGCTCAAAGGCGTAAAACCGACCTAATTATGCACACGATAAGTTTTTCTTGATACCATTACATGTAAGCAAGCAAAAATGAGCTTAAAAAAATGATAAAACCTACTAAAGAACAAGAACAAAAAGCATTTGAACACAAACAGATAATGACTTACAGAGATAGCCAACTCTTGGGTTACTTGGTTCAACTTCATTAGCAACACGAAGAATAGGAGCAATTTCAACAAGAGATGAAGGCACCACTTCACTATCCATCATAGCCTCTCCACCTAAATTGCCAGCTGTCTGAGTTCTCAGCAGCCTGCCAGGTGGCTGGTCAGATCCTCTTCTAGGGTACGCCATTGATTCTTCTTGCAGAAAAGCTTCAGTTCACTCTAAAATCTAAATCACCTGCTAAAGTAACAATTAGTATCATATAGAATATACTTTTGATCAGATAAGCTTCGATTATATTACTACAGCTTAAATTCCTTGAAGAAAAAAACAGAGCAGCTTTTTAGTGTTTGGCCATAAAACAAAAGATCAGCTTTAGTTTCTATCCACAGTCAAACACTGGACCAGATTCTTAAAATTCTCTGAGGAATCTGTAGCAGAATAGCTTCATCTCTCTTCAATTTGTTCGTATTTCACGAAAACAATCAAAAACCTTAAGAACCGAAACCGTAAAATATCTCAGATTCGTAAAAAATCCCAAAATTCAATCCGAAAAGTTCAAATTCAAAAAGCTAAAACCCTTAAAGTGACTTTATCTAGTTCAATTTAGTGAATATCCATGGATTAACGATAAGATCATTCAAATAACAAACGAGGAAGAGGATTATGAACTTACCAAGTAACTGAACGCATCAAAGCTCCATAGAAACTAACTTCGTGTGACTATCTACGGTAATTCTTTTTTACTAATTACATGTGTTTTGTGTGTGTGGAGTGGGTGGGTGTATGGATAAGGAGACATTCGATCAGAAGAAAAAGTTGCTGCAAAGAAGTAAAAACTGAGACGCAGCAGAGAAGCTTCGCAGATAATACATGAGAGAGAGAAAGAGGCGGAGAAAGGGACGTCGGAAAACTTTGCTACTTTTTTAGCATATTGACTCTGCTAATGCAACGCTCTACACTACCCAATCATGGACGACCAAGACTCTTAAAAAAACTAAATTTTGCAGTTAAGTCCTCGAATTTTGGATTTTGTTAAAATACTACCCATATTTAATAGGGATGAACAAGTAATCAACTTTTTCTCATGTATATATTTAGTTTCTTGTGTTTTTCTTTTTTGTCCACGTGTAGTCGGTTATGGTTTTTTTTTTGCTGTAACGCTGTGTTCCCGAGTCTCATTTAACGAGAGAAAGGAAGAGAATTGGGTGGAACTGGAAGGAAAAGAAAAGTTTTTATGTTCCCGAGTTTTTTTTACGGAAGGAAATGGAAAGAAAAGAAAGGAATTGGAGGGTTAATATTCTCTCCTAACTTTCCTTCCGATTTGGAAGGATTTGGAAGGAAATGAAATTACTGGTAAAAATAACACTTAATTATAACTTTCCTTTCCCTTTCCACTCGGGAACACATAAAACGTTTCTTTCCTTTAATTTTCTTTCGACTCGGGAACACGAAAATATAACTTTCATTTCCTTTCCCTTCCCTTCTTTTCTCTCCTTTTTTTCTTTTCTTTTCTTTTCTCTCCATGCTAAAACTCGGGAACACAGCGTAAAGGAACCGAACATTCAGCGAATTGTTCATAAACTGTTCGGCGGAAAGTTCGTTTATTTAATAAATGAACGAACATGAACACAAATTCTTGTTTATTTAGTTAAACAAACAAACATGAATAATGGTCTCGTTCGTTCAATTATGTTTGTGAACGTTCGTTTATGTTGTTCGTTTATATTTGTTCATTTAAATTTCTTATATGTTCATATATATTCATTTGTGTTTAATTGCATTACAATATTATATGTTCATAGATATTTAAGTGTGTTTTTCTATCCCTGTTTGTTTGTTTGTTTGTTTGTTTGTTCGTTTATGTTTGTTTAGCATGTTCAGGAACATAAACGAACGAACATGAACAAGCTATTTGTTAAACGAACGAACATGAACAATAAAACTCGTGCGTTTATCCGTTCGTGATCGCTCATTTGTTCGACTAATTTAAACGAGTGAACGTGAACAATCATTGTTCGTGTTCGTTCGGTTCGTTTATAGCCCTACATATAGTCATTAAACTTGTTTGTTCTTATACACATATGATCATTAAACTTTTTTTGTATAAATATGACCAATTAAGTTATTGGACATTGATGATATGTGTATGAAAAAAATAAGGCTAATGGTCATATGTATACAAAAAAATATAATTGACTAAATATTAAGAATTTTAAAAAGTTCATGGGTAAATCAAGTACAAAAATATATTCATTGACCAAATATGAAAATTTTTAAAACGTCGTTGCCCTATCAAATCATTATCATATTTAATAAGAGCAAGGGCGTGTTTTTATTTAAAAAATAAGTTATAATAAACATTTGGTAAAACATAAAAAAAAGTTGTAGCAAAAAACAAATTTATGTTATTTATGATATAATATGGAATTATGGATAATATATTTAAAAAGTTTACGTATGATAACGAAGTAAAGAATTATAAAATATGAAAAAGTTATAGGTAATAAAAAACGGTGCACTCATAACAAAAATAACCTTTAAAGAAAGATAATATAAATAAAAGTGTGTTTATTCCTATCTTTTCAATTAACGGCATGTTAGATACAAATAAAAGAGAGAATATCAGTATAAAAAATATATGTAATTGATAATTTGTTAATGTGTATGACTAGAAAAGATATTTTATTTGGTGAAATTGCGAAGAAGACCAAAGGTATTTGTTGATAGAATAGTGACAAAAAGACATATGTCATAGAATTATAATGATATGTTATCATATAAGTTAAAGAATTTTGGAAGATATTTATAATACGATGAATTTATAAAAATACATCACTAACGTCACCATCATCTCTCCGTCCACTTTATTTAATTATTTAGGGGCAATCGTTTTCTACAATTACGTATATGTAGCAAAATAATACGTGTAATAAAAGAAATTGACAAAACCGTATGCTTACACATACCGGTTGTTAGGAACCGGACCGGGTACACGCAGCGGAAACACATTATTACACACACACAAACTCACGAAAATAAAGCAAGAAGAACACAAGGATTTTTACGTGGTTCGGATTCGGTGCAAATCCTACGTCCACGGGCTGCAACTAGAGAAATCTTATTAACTCAATAAGATTACAATTTACAATTGTTGGTGCATCTTGCTTCTCAACTAAAGCCTAGTATTTATAGGCTTATGAGTGTGGAAAAAATCAATGTGAATCAAAGAAGAATTTGCATTCAAAAGGAGGCTACCAAACCTACCTTTGAAAAATCTTCACCTAACACCGGTTTTATAATGATTGTATTTTAATTAAAAAAAATATTTATATAATAAAGTTATTTGTATTTATCAAAATATGCAATAGAATACCGATAGTTTCTAAAAGACTTTATATTATGTATTTTTCTGATTTAAACTAAAAGTTTTTTTTGTCAAAAAAAACCTAAAATATTTCAAAAATTTTAATTTTGCTACTTTATCCAATTTTGCAGGTCATGTTCCGATATTAATTTTTTTCTAAAAAGTACATATTTTTTCGGGAAAAGACCTTGATTTTTTCTTTTTTGGAAAAACCTCATATTTGACAAACTTTTTTGTGTGCACCAACTTTTTCATATTTGTTCATAATTATTGTGTACTTGTTTGTGTTGCTTGTTATTGTGTTATTGATGGAGGAAGAAAGGGATTTGATCGTATACATGCTTTTTATTATGATAAAGATGGATGTTTCATTGGATATGTTGCTTCATACATAAAGGTGTATATAAGGTGTATATAGGATGAAGCTCTAGTGACTCTTGATGTGACACATGTTTTACATGTAGAAGACGTGATTGTTTAGGTTTTAGAGATCTAAATCGTCGAAAGTGAACCAAACAACTTGGATTTAGGTAGATTTATATATGTTGGATTTTCGTCCACATACCAAGCATCCTAAGTCACCATACCTATTTTATTAGTAGTGAGGTTGTATGCATGGCTTCAGTTAGGGGAATGAGTTGGTAGCTTATGTTATGAATAATATTTACATGGGATTTGTGACATGCAAGGGTTCCACAAAATAATATATTTACACCACTTAAACATATATTACACATACACACGTTTGGGATAAAAATGTCTTCAAAAAAATTCCAGAAATATGACAAAATCAGCGATGTTTACATAGATAGGATAAAATATGTCATACAACTAGTTTGCATCTTCTTCTTTTAAAACTTGAGACATCAATTTTATGAAGGTTAGTAGTCTTTTTTGTCATTTGATGTGTGTCACCCAATTTTACCCTTCGGTTTACCCTTAGGAGCGTTGGAATTTTTCTTCCTTGACACATTCCTCCCTAATAGCTAGTAAGGGAGAGACTGAGTTGGATTATTTTTACCATGTTTGATTATGTGACGTTAAGCATGGCATACAGCTCCATGATAGACCTTACTAGATTGTTTATATTGAAGTTGAGAATAAACTAACTATATAAACTAGTTAGCAAGTTTAGGACGGTGTCTCTAGCTAACTCCTCACTGATCGAGAAGCCTAAAACTATGTGACACACACCAAATGGCAAAAAAAAATACAAATACATGGTAATTATGAAAAAATATAAAAAAGTTGGTCCACATGAAAAAAAATTTGTTAAATGTGAGATTATTTTGGAAGAGAACTTTAATGTCTTTCTGAAAAAAAAAAGGAACTTTTCCAGAAAAAAAAATTAGTACGAAGGTGGCCTGCAAAACCGAGTAAATTGGCAAAATTAAAAAGTTTGGGAAAGTTTTAGGTCTTTGTGGTAAGAAAAAGTTTTGGTTTAAACCGAAATAATGAAAAGTGTAAGGTCTTTTATGGAATAAACCCTAAACAAAATATATTTTTATTAAATTAAACAAAATCCTAGCCATTCTTTGAGCATGAAAATTTGGCCCGAAACTTTGGCTAGTCTTTGAGCATGAAAATAGGAAACGAATGTTTATTTGTGTTCATAATTTAATGGATTATTTTTTTTTCGTAAAATTCTTATGGTGGCATTGATTCTAGTTCTTGTAGTTTCAAAAAAGGGATAGGTGATCATCTTTTTCATTCTATTACTATTTGTAATCTATTCTTATTTCACGAATTTGAAATTCTTTCTGCAATCTCTCTATAATCTTGATTTTAATGGTGATCGACGATGAAGTTTGGGTTTCAAGAAAAGGGGCTACTCCCTGGAAACGAGTTAGCACTCATTACTTTAAGGCTTGATTAGGAATGTTCTATGCTTCCAAGTCACCACTCGTTACTTTAAGGCTTGATTAGGAATGTTCCATGCTTCCAAGTCATTCTTCAATCTCTTATTTATGTGGCATGGTAACTTATTATAATGGGTCAAGGGACCATATTAGCATGTTAAAATGGAGTTTAATCCCTTAAAAAGCAAGAAAAATAGTTTAGGGACCATTTAAAACTGAAAGCGAAAGTTGATAGGACTACCGTGTCATTTTTCCTTTCAGGTATCACTTAAACTTTCAGTTAGTACGTCAAATAATCAAATATATTCTAACACTTGAACATACTTGACACTTGGAGAAGTGTTATTTTGAGCATATTTTTATAGGGATTTACCTAAACATAACTAGTTTTTAAAGTTCAGAGATACAAAGAACAAAGAATATTGCCAAACACGCAATTAGCATTATTGAAGAAAATAACTCAAAATTCCAATTCACAATTAGATCCTACCCTCACGGTTTACATATATATACTAATCTGACACACTAAAATATATCATTATCCCCTAAATCTAGGACTAGATAATTACACACTTAAATTGAATTGATGACAAGATAACTTGGACTATGCTCCAATCTTGTTAGCTTAAACCAATCCACTCCTCACGCCTTAATTGGACTCAGACAATTCGCCAACAATCACCCCCAGAATTTATAAGAGGAGGTAACTCTTGCACACCAAGTAACGACCTCATCTATGCGAACCTTACAATTGCTAAGTCCTTCATTAGAGGATCTGCCTTTTGTTTGTCACCGGAAACATGTTTGATTATCAACTGTTTATTCTCGAACCGCTCTCGAATAAAGTGATATCGAGTGTGGATGTTTTTGCTCCTTCCATGAAAGACTAGATTCTTTGATAGATCAATTGTTGATTTATTATCTATTCGAATCAACACTTCCTACTTCTTCATTCCCGTCAGTTCTGCCAACAACTCTCTTAGCTATATTACTTGACACGCATAAGGATAATGCCACTGTGTCTTGCTTCTGTGAGCACTAGGTGATAGGCGAGTTACCAAGGTAGAAAACATGTCCCGTTGTACTTCTCTCGTCGTCTATATGAACATTATGACTGTTGTCACTATATCCTAGCAGTTTCATATCTTCACAACGTTCGTATTTTATCCCGAACGACGTTTCCTCTCGAAGATAACAAAGAATTTGTTTGATGGCACGTGCATGAGACTCTCTTGGGCTTTTCATATAACGGCTAACAACCCCAACCGAGTATGCTAAATCTGGTCGTGTATGCAAAAGATAACGCAAGCATCCTACTATTTTTTAATAATGGGTAGCTTTGACTTCTGGCTCATCTTCAGCTTTCGACAATTTTAGTCCCGACTCCGTTGGACATTGGGTTGAATTACAATCTTTCATACCTGCTTCTTTTAGGATTTTCATGGCATAACATTCTTTTTTAAACGTGTACACAATCAATGTCTTGTGAAACTTCGATGCCTAAGTAGCAAGTTAATTCACCAAGGTCTGACATTTCAAATTGAGATGCCATCTTATTCTTGAATTGGCTTATGAACTCTAAGCTTGTCCTTGTCACAAATAGATCATCTACATAGACTACAATGATAAAAAATTCCCCATTGGACACCTTTTTATGGACAGCATTCTCTTGCAAACATCATTGAAACCCCATATTTTTTAAATTCTCGTTAAGCTTTTGGTTCTACGCCCTTGTGGATTGCCTTAGGCCATATAAAGCTTTCGCCAACTTGTAAATTTTTCTTTCTTCTCCTCATTTCTCAAAACCTTTAGGTTGACTAACATACACTTATTATTTTAAGTCACCATACAAGAATGTTGTTTTTACGTCTAAGTGATGTATCTTCCATCCCTTTCCAGTTGCGAGAGCGATCAGTAGTCTTATAGTTTTAAGACGGGCTACTAGCGCGGACACTTCATCAAAATCAATACCTTGTTCTTGTACATAGCCTCTAGCAACTAGACGCGCTTTGTACCTAATGATTGATCCATTTTGTGACATCCCGGAAATTTATACCTAGAACTATAAACAGTTAATTCACCGCAAACCTCTTTATAACCAAACCTTTTGAGCTTCAATACATACTTTGGAAAATATAGTGTCATTGCGATTAAAATAAGATACGAGATGAAATCTTACTTCCTATAATGGAATATCTCAAGCACAAACTGAAACCCTAGTTAATACGTCTGAAAAACTGAAAATAAGTATTAACCATTTGTGAAACAAAACAAGCAATCTAACCTCAGAGTACATGTTTCCCTGATTCCGAAAATATAAATAACATTCAAAACGGAGCTCATATGCAAAAGTTACGACTGTTATAAGAAAACAAGCCAAAACAAACCTTTCTTTAACTACATAAATCGTTTCGATCCGTTGAGGCACTTGCGCACCTCATATGGAAATTCTGAGAACATCATTGGACTCAGACTATGGTCTATTATTGGATTCCATACTCGAAGTATTTTTAGTAAAAATATTTATAAAAGTCAACTAATCGGATACTGTGAATAAATGAACGCAATATTTAAACGCGATTTCCCGATGTTCTGCAACTCGAAAAAATTATCTGTTTAGGTTTCTAGAATCAGTGCACTCGGCTCAACAATTCTCCGGTCTAAAAAATAATACTAATTATAAAATCAGAAAGCATAGCGTAATGATTATGTAAGCGCTTACCTCGTGAATAGTGACATGAATAGTGACGAATAGTGATTTTCAACCCTATAAATAAGATGCATCTTCTTCATTTATTTTCACCAATTCACCAAGCATCTAGCTTTCTTCCTCTCTCCCTTTGCCCCTTTGCCGCTTAAGTCTTCCTTAGTGTTATTTCGCGGTGTTTCTCGAACTCGATTATTCTCGAATCTAAACTGAATTCACGCTTCAAATGTGAGTGTTACGGCCCCTTTGTCTATGTTTTTATATATTATGGGGGAGAATACATGTGCAATATAAACATTTACCAATTTCATATCAAGTGTTATAAATGTTATTATAGCTTTATAAAATGTTTTCAATAAGCGAGTATTGTACACTATTACGTATATATATTTATCAACATACTTGGCTTTTATAACAAAAACCATTTTGGGATGAGACTTGTCTATCCTACATTTATCAATGGCTTAGATAGTGAGACACTATTCATAACTAAGTAGAAATACCTAGACCCCACACTACTATAACCGTTAATCAAGCAGAGCGAGATACATATGTATAGATCTATACGGGTTGACACCCCCACCTATAGTTATTAGCTACAACTTCGACTTCCAAATCGATGTAGGTGATATTTATTTAATTCATTACTACAACGTCCATGAAGCGTTGTAGGGGGTACATTTCAGTCGAATAGCTCGGTTATAGGACTCAACTATAAGCATTGATGGTTTTCTCATAAACATACATATCATTTATAAGTATGGTATTACTTATGGTTTTCAAAAACTCTATACAATTCATTTATAAGTATGGTATTACTTACGATTTTCAGCAACTCTTTACAAACTCATTTACAAGTATGATTAAACTTACAAAAGGAATACTTTTAGTTATTTTAAAAGTATCAGTGCTGTGTTCAGCATAAAACCTGTAACTCTCACCAACCTTGTGTTGACCTTCAAAACTACACGTATTCTCAGGAAATCAATGAGACTTTCAGAAGATGGAAATCTTCACGGATTTCAGGCAACCTAGTTTTGTTATGTCTGTTAAGGCATTTAATGTACTCTACTATTATTATTTGTAAGAACCATGTATTTAAACTTCAAGATGAAATACAACTATCCTTTGGTTTATTGTTGTACTTGTACTGTATATTCAATTGCCTGTGATCCAAGAACTTAGTCGCACAGCCCGGCATGTTCCGCCGCCTCGGTCGGGGGTGTGACAGAATGGTATCAGAGCTAAATTGGCTATAGAGAACTCGTATCCTCGAAAGAGGAATACAACTATAGCAATAGGATTCTAATAAAAGTATTATTATTAATTACACTACTTCTTGACTACTTACGGGTGAGGTGTCTAGTTTGAACTATCGCTTGGGTTTTGGATTCAGAACAGCTTTAATGCCAAAATGATCCTGCCCACCGGTACTTCTCATCTGGCCGATCCTTATTTGATAGTCTTGAGGTACAAAACAAAAACTAATAATACTGCAAACCCCACCACAATATATATATAGGAGTTATATATATACTCTGACCTGCGATGAGAACACTATATACAACTATAAATACAATGAGACTAAAACTCTCTAAAACATTTCGTACAAAGTATACTTTTAACATACAATGATATTTTTATAAAGTATAAAGTATAAGTACATACATACTAGAACAGTGTAATTATACCTAGGATGAGTAATAAGATGAGTTGAACACTACGACTAGGCCTAGGTAATTATGTAATCATACCTAGGATAGATAGAGCTTGATCAACTGTATTGGTTCAAGGTATGACTAACATGTACTTAGAAATAGTCGTAGTGAACAACAAGTCTAAAAACTTACCAAGAATCATATACAAAGAAACTCTAAAACAGAATATAAAGCTAAAATACTATAGGAATATTTTATAATACTATAGAACCATACATTTAGACACTTTATTTACCCCTATCCTTGTTAGGTAAAGTTTGAATTCAAAGTGAAGATTTTTTTTTCAAACTTGAGGTGTAAACTCATGTATATTATATACATTTCCAACATGTATATATAGAGGATAACTAAAGGGTTATAGATGCACCACTTGAGCTCAAAACAAGAGTTATAAATTGTAATCTTGTGAGTATTAATAAAAGTTCTCTAGTTGCAGCCCGTGGACGTAGGATTTGCACCGAATCCGAACCACGTAAAAATCCTTGTGTTCTTCTTGCTTTATTTTCGTGAGTTTGTGTGTGTGATAGTGTGTTTCCGCTGCGTGTACCCGGTCCGATTCCTAACAACTGGTATCAGAGCTTTGGGTTTCGGAGGAGGTCTTGGTTTTAGAAATTAGAGTATGCTCTGTGGTTGCAGTTTTGTCTGATCTTCCACATCAGAAACTAATTTCTATTAATCGTATTAAAAGTGTCTCGGTACTTTGAAGGGTACTGTTCTGTCACACAAAAGTACTATAAAAGATTTGTCTTTTGTTTGTCGTAATGGCTGAAGACAAGGTTGTAATCGAGAAGTTCAACGGTTCTGACTTTAGCTGGTGGAGAATGCAATTAGAAGCATTGTTATGTCAGAAAGATTTGGACGTGGTACTTGGAGACAAACCGGAGAAAATGGAAAAAGCTGTTGAAGATGCGTGGAACTCAAAGGACAAGAAAGCTAAGGCGGTTATTACGTTGTCGCTGTCAAAGAGCGTTGCTTTCAACATCATGAAGGAAACCACGGTGCGTGGTATGATGGATGCTCTGACGAATATGTATGAGAAACCGTCGGCGGCTAACAAGGTGTTCTTGATGAGGGAGCTGTTCACTACATGGAACCTGAAGAATGTCAGGGTGATTCCGGAGCTGAAGAAGAAATTGATTTCTGTTGGTCAGCTGGATAAACAAGGACTGGAAGTAAGGTTTGGTGGTGGTAAATGGAGGGTGGTCAATGGTAATTCGGTGATTGCTCAAGGTATGAAGCGTGGGTCATTGTATATGGTTGAGGTACCTGCTGAGGGAAGTATAACCGTCCCCGTTAAGCATGACAAAATCTGGTTCGCTAAATCTAGTGCTAAGAGAGTTCATTTTGCAAACATGAATTCTGGAGCCAAGGGGATATTAGCTGAACGAGTCGGAAAGTCTAAACCATTCAGGGGATTTTGTGACAGTGGGAGCACGGGGTGTGTTCCGGGTACAGTTACAAAGAGCCGTTGGGTTTTGAAGACTAAGACTGAAAAATTCTCTTCTGTTGGAAGTTTGAAAAGTTTGGAGAGTGTTAGTGGTCCTCGGTGTATCTCTGGATCCGGTGGAGTGTCCAAGCCGGTTGAGACAAGAGATGAGTCGGTGGCGGTATTGACCACGACTGAGTCGGTAGCGGGATTGGCTACGACTGAGTTGGAGCTTGTGGGAGCTTCAACTGGCCCTTCTAGTACTTGATAATGAGGGGTGGCTGCAACTAGGAAATTGACTAAGTTTAGCTTGTTCTTGGGAACTGGAAGCTTGGAAGACTTGTTATATTAAGAGATTAATGAGAGATGTTAAAAATCTTCAAGTGGGAGATTGTTAGGTAAAGTTTGAATTCAAAGTGAAGATTTTTTTTTTCAAACTTGAGGTGTAAACTCATGTATATTATATACATTTCCAACATGTATATATAAAGGATAACTAAAGGGTTATAGATGCACCACTTGAGCTCAAAACAAGAGTTATAAATTGTAATCTTATGAGTATTAATAAAAGTTCTCTAGTTGCAGCCCGTAGACGTAGGATTTGCACCGAATCCGAACCACGTAAAAATCCTTGTGTTCTTCTTGCTTTATTTTCGTGAGTTTGTGTGTGTGTAATAGTGTGTTTCCGCTGCGTGTACCCGGTCCGATTCCTAACAATCCTTGCACAGTCAACATGATATTTTGATAATACCTGACCAATAACTATTATCGAAAACCTACCATCATTCCTACCAACAGTTCCATTAAACTAATATTGGTAGAAATTCAATCTGAAAGCTGAAGGCGGGCTATGTCACCTGCCAAGTCTTTTGGGTTCTTTTCACTTATGGTCTTGAGAAAATCATGGTTAAAACCACTCATAGCAGAAACAGAAGGCATAGATTGCTGCTGTGTATGGGTCCCTGATGAAGCTTCTTCTCTCTTCTGAACCTTCTTTTCTTGTAAACAGCCTTAAAGGCAGCTTGCCTCAATCTCTTTGTGGTATCAGTTATCTTCGAACTGGAACCCTCAACTATTGCTCTTTTCTCGTTCTCTAGACCAAGTATTACGTCTGCTCTACTAAGATTATTATCCAATTCCTGTTGCATAAATACTTTCAGTCATTACAATCTCATGGTATTAAAATTATGGAGAAAGAAATACAATTCTTAACCTGAGTATGGTTAATAAGAGTTTGTAGACTCTTAATCTGTCGTCGAGGCCAACTTTTGATGCCTAACTTCCTACAGCGTTGCTTCAACTGTGTTGATCCAGCGTTGAGTTCCATTGCAGCTTGCAAAATGGGCTTGTCAAAATGCATGGATATTGTTTCCTTACTCAACGCATGTCTAGAACCACTTCCACTGCCAATTACTGTGGTTCTTTGACTCAAAGAATTAAATGCGGTTGTACTATTATAATTCGGGATCATTTGAGCATGATCCTGATTTGCTGATCCAAAGATAAACTTTGGTTCAGTAAAATTAGTACTTGTTGTCGGTAGTAATGGTTGATTTTCAACCATGAACCCAGGATTTTTAAATCCCTCTAGATTCATTTGAATCATCTAAAGGTGATCCTGATATTGAAAACCACCCTTAAACTCAGGATTCGCTGAAGCGAACCCGATAGTGTCATCATGGATCGACTGTATTTGATCCTGATTTTGAATGTGAGTTAGAAACCCTTGATTTGTTAGATCTACTCCACTATGCAGTATGGGCACGTTCATGCTTAGATTATCATTAGTAAGATCATCTACGAATGGATCTGTGTATAACGTATGTTAGATAATCAAGCAAAACAAACATAAAGCTTAACAAAATGACTTAACCTGGAAGTATATATTGAGATTGCCCAACAGCAATGTCTTCATTTAAAGGCAGTGGATCTTCAGGGAGAATACCCATCAGAGGAAAAACTTTAGGATCATCTTGAAGTTGATCCAGCGGTAATATATCTGGAAAATCTATACCTCACATAATTTAAAACAAAAATCAAAACGCTAGAGAAAGGAATAAGAAATAAAAAGGAGTTTAGGATACTATAATTACCAAACTCCAGTGGAGGTATCTGATTAAATGATAGGGAGGTACCCTCTTCCCTTAAGAAATTTAACTCAGTGTCTGAAAAATTTTCCATAGGAGATCTGTTTTCCATACCTCGATTTGGAAATCTGAGATTATATAAGAATAAACTAGTAGTAAAAAAAATGAGACTGAAAAGAATCTTAGATACAAATGATGATACATACCCGTTTATATAATATCTTACAGCTAGAACTGAAAGGACAATCCCCATTATTACTACCGAAATTCAAAACATCTATAGTAGGTGCGACGTTTCCATTACCCTAAGTGCCATTTTTTTCAACATTCGCTGCTTAAATCCGATAAGGACAAGATAATGAAAAGACATTTTTTTAATAAAAAATGTATATCTCTTGATAGCGGAAATAGTTTAAAGAATTTTCAGTACTTATTTAAAAATGTGAATTTTGATGTGAAAGGTGGATTTCTTAGGACACGAAGTCAGCAAGGAAGGGATACATGTGGATCCCTCCATGTAACTCCCATTTTTCTATCTCCAAATTACACCAACAATTACTCTAATAACCAAAAGTGTTTAATAATGTAATCAAAGTTAAGAAACAAAAGCACAAGCAGTTATCATAAACACGATTACTTAATACAAATATGTCCCAAAACTAGGTTACAAAAGACCATTTTTTACAAAACTATACAAAAGAGCATGTCATAGTTCACAAAAAGTCCAAAAGTCTTGCCCCAAGTTAAGTCATTCATCCCTCTGCAATCTTCTTGCCCCTGTCACCCATAATACATACAACATAACCATTTTTATGAGCTAACTAAGCTCAATGAGAAAATAATTAAGACTTAGTAAATCATTTCATCATTTCTCAACGACTACTAAAACAAAACATCATTGATCTCAATCTCTTTAATTATCCCAGTCACTTAGAGTTCTCAATCACACCAAGTACTCGTTTATGATAGGAAATTCTCAACCTTGTATAACTCGTACCAATTGATTATCTTAATCAATTAAGATTTACAGTTAATTCAATTATATCATAATATAATCATAAATAATGAATTAGAACTACTCACATGGCATAGGTGCATCTCGTGGTCCACCTGTATCTTACGTACTTCCTTCCATCCTACGAGTATCAATTGTAAAATGAAATCACATATCATATCTTAAATATCCTCAGGCATTTCCAGAATACTTAACTCAAATGATTAAGAAATAAATAGCTAATACAAATCACAATTAGTGAATATCATATGCTATCAAACCGAAACCCCCAATTTCACGGTTTTACCAAATCAATCGTTAAAACATCACAATATTCGCAACGATGACTCAATACAACATATATTAGCAATCCACTAACAACACATGAGATGAATTGAAGCATACTTTCAGATTTGGACATCTAGAGTTTGAAACCCTAAAACTCAAAATAACTAACCTTGTGAATTAAGAACTAGAGAACGCATTTTGGGTGTTAAATCCAACCTCCACAAACTTTTACTACACAAAATCCTTGATCAAAATGACCAAATTTCGCACCTTTTGCTATGAAAATAACCTAGGAGGAATTTGGTTCGTAAATGGGGTAAATGAGGAAAGCTGTCCAAATAACCCCACTGAAGGAGGTTAGCGACACTAACCTTTAAAGTTAGCATCGTTAACTTTTAAAAATCCGACCCGTGCTTCGAAACCCGACCCGTGTAAGTCCACTTGATGCTGCAGTAACTGAAACACGACCCATGTGACTTCTACACGATCGAGCAGAAGTGTTATGTTACGAAATAATTTCGGGACGAAATTCCTTTAACGGGGAGGTAATGTGACATCCCGGAAATTTATACCTAGAACTATAAACAGTTAATTCACCGCAAACCTCTTTATAACCAAACCTTTTGAGCTTCAATGCATACTTTGGAAGATATAGTGTCATTGCGATTAAAATAAGATACGAGATGAAATCTTACTTCCTATAATGGAATATCTCAAGCACAAACTGAAACCCTAGTTAATACGTCTGAAAAACTGAAAATAAGTATTAACCATTTGTGAAACAAAACAAGCAATCTAACCTCAGAGTACATGTTTCCCTGATTCCGAAAATATAAATAACATTCAAAACGGAGCTCATATGCAAAAGTTACGACTGTTATAAGAAAACAAGCCAAAACAAACCAGTGTTTACACTGATTTTCTTTAACTACATAAATCGTTTCGATCCGTTGAGGCACTTGCGCACCTCATATGGAAATTCCGAGAACATTATTGGACTCAGACTATGGTCTATTATTGGATTCCATACTCGAAGTATTTTTAGTAAAAATATTTATAAAAGTCAACTAATCGGATACTGCGGATAAATGAACGCAATATTTAAACGCGATTTCCCGATGTTCTGCAACTCGAAAAAATTATCTGTTTAGGTTTCTAGAATCAGTGCACTCGGCTCAACAATTCTCCGGTCTAAAAAATAATACTAATTATACAATCGGAAAGCATAGCGTAATGATTATGTAAGCGCTTACCTCGTGAATAGTGACATGAATAGTGACGAATAGTGATTTTCAACCCTATAAATAAGATGCATCTTCTTCATTTATTTTCACCAATTCACCAAGCATCTAGCTTTCTTCCTCTCTCCCTTTGCCCCTTTGCCGCTTAAGTCTTCGTTGGTGTTATTTCGCGGTGTTTCTCGAACTCGATTATTCTCGAATCTAAACTGAATTCACGCTTCAAATGTGAGTGTTACGGCCCCTTTGTCTATGTTTTTATATATTATGGGGGAGAATACATGTGCAATATAAACATTTACCAATTTCATATCAAGTTTTATAAATGTTATTATAGCTTTATAAAATGTTTTCAATAAGCGAGTATTGTACACTATTACGTATATACTTATCAACATACTTGGCTTTTATAACAAAAACCATTTTTGGATGAGACTTGTCTATCCTACATTTATCAATGGCTTAGATAGTGAGACACTATTCATAACTAAGTAGAAATACCTAGACCCCACACTACTATAACCGTTAATCAAGCAGAGCGAGATACATATGTATAGATCTATACGGGTTGACACCCCCACCTATAGTTATTAGCTACAACTTCGACTTCCAAATCGATGTAGGTGATATTTATTTAATTCATTACTACAACGTCCATGAAGCGTTGTAGGGGGTAAATTTCAGTCGAATAGCTCGGTTATAGGACTCAACTATAAGCATTGATGGTTTTCTCATAAACATACATATCATTTATAAGTATGATATTACTTATGGTTTTCAAAAACTCTATACAATTCATTTATAAGTATGGTATTACTTACGATTTTCAGCAACTCTTTACAAACTCATTTACAAGTATGATTATACTTACAAAAGGAATACTTTTAGTTATTTTAAAAGTATCAGTGTTGTGTTCAGCATAAAACCTGTAACTCTCACCAACCTTGTGTTGACCCTCAAAACTACATGTATTCTCAGGAAATCAATGAGACTTTCAGAAGATGGAAATCTTCACGGATTTCAGGCAACCTAGTTTTGTTATGTCTGTTAAGGCATTTAATGTACTCTACTATTATTATTTGTAAGAACCATGTATTCAAACTTCAAGATGAAATACAACTATCCTTTGGTTTATTGTTGTACTTGTACTGTATATTCAATTGCCTGTGATCCAAGAACTTAGTCGCACAGCCCGGCATGTTCCGCCGCCTCGGTCGGGGGTGTGACAGAATGGTATCAGAGCTAAATTGGCTATAGAGAACTCGTATCCTCGAAAGAGGAATACAACTATAGCAATAGGATTCTAATAAAAGTATTATTATTAATTACACTACTTCTCGACTACTTACGGGTGAGGTGTCTAGTTTGAACTATCGCTTGGGTTTTGGATTCAGAACAGCTTTAATGCCAAAATGATCCTGCCCACCGGTACTTCTCATCTGGCCGATCCTTATTTGATAGTCTTGAGGTACAAAACAAAAACTAATAATACTGCAAACCCCACCACAATATATATATATATATATATATAGGAGTTATATATATATACTCTGACCCGCGATGAGAACACTATATACAACTATAAATACAATGAGACTAAAACTCTCTAAAACATTTCGTACAAAGTATACTTTTAACATACAATGATATTTTTATAAAGTATAAAGTATAAGTACATACATACTAGAACAGTGTCATAACCAGAACAATACAAAAGTAATAAGATGAGTTGAACACTACGACTAGGCCTAGGTAATTATGTAATCATACCTAGGATATATAGAGCTTGATCAACTGTATTGGTTCAAGGTATGACTAACATGTACTTAGAAATAGTCGTACTGAACAACAAGTCTAAAAACTTACCAAGAATCATATACAAAGAAACTCTAAAACAGAATATAAAGCTAAAATACTATAGGAATATTTTATAATATTATAGAACCATACATTTAGACACTTTATCTACCCCTATCCTTGCACAGTCAACATGATATTTTGATAATACCTGACCAATAACTATTATCGAAAACCTACCATCATTCCTACCAACAGTTCCATTAAACTAATATTGGTAGAAATTCAATATGAAAACTGAAGGCGGGCTATGTCACCTGCCAAGTCTTCTGGGTTCTCTTCACTTATGGTCTTGAGAAAATCATGGTTAAAACCACTCATAGCAGAAACAGAAGGCAGAGATTGCTGCTGTGTATGGGTCCCTGATGAAGCTTCTTCTCTCTTCTGAACCTTCTTTTCTTGTAAACAGCCTTAAAGGCAGCTTGCCTCAATCTCTTTGTGGTATCAGTTATCTTCGAACTGGAACCCTCAACTATTGCTCTTTTCTCGTTCTCTAGACCAAGTATTACGTCTGCTCTACTAAGATTATTATCCAATTCCTGTTGCATAAATACTTTCAGTCATTACAATCTCATGGTATTAAAATTATGGAGAAAGAAATACAATTCTTAACCTGAGTATGGTTAATAAGAGTTTGTAGACTCTTAATCTGTCGTCGAGGCCAACTTTTGATGCCTAACTTCCTACAGCGTTGCTTCAACTGTGTTGATCCAGCGTTGAGTTCCATTGCAGCTTGCAAAATGGGCTTGTCAAAATGCATGGATATTGTTTCCTTACTCAACGCATGTCTAGAACCACTTCCACTGCCAATTACTGTGGTTCTTTGACTCAAAGAATTAAATGCGGTTGTACTATTATAATTCGGGATCATTTGAGCATGATCCTGATTTGCTGATCCAAAGATAAACTTTGGTTCAGTAAAATTAGTACTTGTTGTCGGTAGTAATGGTTGATTTTCAACCATGAACCCAGGATTTTTAAATCCCTCTAGATTCATTTGAATCATCTAAAGGTGATCCTGATATTGAAAACCACCCTTAAACTCAGGATTCGCTGAAGCGAACCCGATAGTGTCATCATGGATCGACTGTATTTGATCCTGATTTTGAATGTGAGTTAGAAACCCTTGATTTGTTAGATCTACTCCACTATGCAGTATGGGCACGTTCATGCTTAGATTATCATTAGTAAGATCATCTACGAATGGATCTGTGTATAACGTATGTTAGATAATCAAGCAAAACAAACATAAAGCTTAACAAAATGACTTAACCTGGAAGTATATATTGAGATTGCCCAACAGCAATGTCTTCATTTAAAGGCAGTGGATCTTCAGGGAGAATACCCATCAGAGGAAAAACTTTAGGATCATCTTGAAGTTGATCCAGCGGTAATATATCTGGAAAATCTATACCTCACATAATTTAAAACAAAAATCAAAACGCTAGAGAAAGGAATAAGAAATAAAAAGGAGTTTAGGATGCTATAATTACCAAACTCCAGTGGAGGTATCTGATTAAATGATAGGGAGGTACCCTCTTCCCTTAAGAAATTTAACTCAGTGTCTGAAAAATTTTCCATAGGAGATCTGTTTTCCATACCTCGATTTGGAAATCTGAGATTATATAAGAATAAACTAGTAGTAAAAAAAATGAGACTGAAAAGAATCTTAGATACAAATGATGATACATACCCGTTTATATAATATCTTACAGCTAGAACTGAAAGGACAATCCCCATTATTACTACCGAAATTCAAAACATCTATAGTAGGTGCGACGTTTCCATTACCCTAAGTGCCATTTTTTTCAACATTCGCTGCTTAAATCCGATAAGGACAAGATAATGAAAAGACATTTTTTTAATAAAAAATGTATATCTCTTAATAGCGGAAATAGTTCAAAGAATTTTCAGTACTTATTTAAAAATGTGAATTTTGATGTGAAAGGTGGATTTCTTAGGACACGAAGTCAGCAAGGAAGGGATACATGTGGATCCCTCCATGTAACTCCCATTTTTCTATCTCCAAATTACACCAACAATTACTCTAATAACCAAAAGTGTTTAATAATGTAATCAAAGTTAAGAAACAAAAGCACAAGCAGTTATCATAAACACGATTACTTAATACAAATATGTCCCAAAACTAGGTTACAAAAGACCATTTTTTACAAAACTATACAAAAGAGCATGCCATAGTTCACAAAAAGTCCAAAAGTCTTGCCCCAAGTTAAGTCATTCATCCCTCTGCAATCTTCTTGCCCCTGTCACCCATAATACATACAACATAACCATTTTTATGAGCTAACTAAGCTCAATGAGAAAATAATTAAGACTTAGTAAATCATTTCATCATTTCTCAACGACTACTAAAACAAAACATCATTGATCTCAATCTCTTTAATTATCCCAGTCACTTAGAGTTCTCAATCACACCAAGTACTCGTTTATGATAGGAAATTCTCAACCTTGTATAACTCGTACAAATTGATTATCTTAATCAATTAAGATTTACAGTTAATTCAATTATATCATAATATAATCATAAATAATGAATTAGAACTACTCACCTGGCATAGGTGCATCTCGTGGTCCACCTGTATCTTACGTACTTCCTTCCATCCTACGAGTATCAATTGTAAAATGAAATCACATATCATATCTTAAACATCCTCAGGCATTTCCAGAATACTTAACTCAAATGATTAAGAAATAAATAGCTAATACAAATCACAATTAGTGAATATCATATGCTATCAAACCGAAACCCCCAATTTCACGGTTTTACCAAATCAATCGTTAAAACATCACAATATTCGCAACGATGACTCAATACAACATATATTAGCAATCCACTAACAACACATGAGATGAATTGAAACATACTTTCAGATTTGGACATCTAGAGTTTGAAACCCTAAAACTCAAAATAACTAACCTTGTGAATTAAGAACTAGAGAACGCATTTTGGGTGTTAAATCCAACCTCCACAAACTTTTACTACACAAAATCCTTGATCAAAATGACCAAATTTCGCACCTTTTGCTATGAAAATAACCTAGGAGGATTTTGGTTCGTAAATGGGGTAAATGAGGAAAGCTGTCCAAATAACCCCACTGAAGGAGGTTAGCGACACTAACCTTTAAAGTTAGCATCATTAACTTTTAAAAATCCGACCCGTGCTTCGAAACCCGACTCGTGTAAGTCCACTTGATGCTGCAGTAACTGAAACACGACCCATGTGACTTCTACACGATCGAGCAGAAGTGTTATGTTACGAAATAATTTCGGGACGAAATTCCTTTAACGGGGAGGTAATATGACATCCCGAAAATTTATACCTAGAACTATAAACAGTTAATTCACCGCAAACCTCTTTATAACCAAACCTTTTGAGCTTCAATGCATACTTTGGAAAATATAGTGTCATTGCGATTAAAATAAGATACGAGATGAAATCTTACTTCCTATAATGGAATATCTCAAGCACAAACTGAAACCCTAGTTAATACGTCTGAAAAACTGAAAATAAGTATTAACCATTTGTGAAACAAAACAAGCAATCTAACCTCAGAGTACATGTTTCCCTGATTCCGAAAATATAAATAACATTCAAAACGGAGCTCATATGCAAAAGTTACGACTGTTATAAGAAAACAAGCCAAAACAAACCAGTGTAACACTGATTTTCTTTAACTACATAAATCGTTTCGATCCGTTGAGGCACTTGCGCACCTCATATGGAAATTCCGAGAACATTATTGGACTCAGACTATGGTCTATTATTGGATTCCATACTCGAAGTATTTTTAGTAAAAATATTTATAAAAGTCAACTAATCGGATACTGTGGATAAATGAACGCAATATTTAAACGCGATTTCCCGATGTTCTGCAACTCGAAAAAATTATCTGTTTAGGTTTCTAGAATCAGTGCACTCGGCTCAACAATTCTCCGGTCTAAAAAATAATACTAATTATAAAATCAGAAAGCATAGCGTAATGATTATGTAAGCGCTTACCTCGTGAATAGTGACATGAATAGTGACGAATAGTGATTTTCAACCCTATAAATAAGATGCATCTTCTTCATTTATTTTCACCAATTCACCAAGCATCTAGCTTTCTTCCTCTCTCCCTTTGCCCCTTTGCCGCTTAAGTCTTCGTTGGTGTTATTTCGCGGTGTTTCTCGAACTCGATTATTCTCGAATCTAAACTGAATTCACGCTTCAAATGTGAGTGTTACGACCCCTTTGTCTATGTTTTTATATATTATGGGGGAGAATACATGTGCAATATAAACATTTACCAATTTCATATCAAGTTTTATAAATGTTATTATAGCTTTATAAAATGTTTTCAATAAGCGAGTATTGTACACTATTACGTATATACTTATCAACATACTTGGCTTTTATAACAAAAACCATTTTTGGATGAGACTTGTCTATCCTACATTTATCAATGGCTTAGATAGTGAGACACTATTCATAACTAAGTAGAAATACCTAGACCCCACAATACTATAACCGTTAATCAAGTAGAGCGAGATACATATGTATAGATCTATACGGGTTGACACCCCCACCTATAGTTGTTAGCTACAACTTCGACTTCCAAATCGATGTAGGTGATATTTATTTAATTCATTACTACAACGTCCATGAAGCGTTGTAGGGGGTACATTTCAGTCGAATAGCTCGGTTATAGGACTCAACTATAAGCATTGATGGTTTTCTCATAAACATACATATCATTTATAAGTATGGTATTACTTATGGTTTTCAAAAACTCTATACAATTCATTTATAAGTATGGTATTACTTACGATTTTCAGCAACTATTTACAAACTCATTTACAAGTATGATTATACTTACAAAAGGAATACTTTTAGTTATTTTAAAAGTATCAGTGCTGTGTTCAGCATAAAACCTGTAACTCTCACCAACCTTGTGTTGACCCTCAAAACTACATGTATTCTCAGGAAATCAATGAGACTTTCAGAAGATGGAAATCTTCACGGATTTCAGGCAACCTAGTTTTGTTATGTCTGTTAAGGCATTTAATGTACTCTACTATTATTATTTGTAAGAACCATGTATTCAAACTTCAAGATGAAATACAACTATCCTTTGGTTTATTGTTGTACTTGTACTGTATATTCAATTGCCTGTGATCCAAGAACTTAGTCGCACAGCCCGGCATGTTCCGCCGCCTCGGTCGGGGGTGTGACACATTTGGACTCCTCTTGATTTTTAATAACCATCTTAACTCGATATGCTTAACATTTTTAGGTGGGGGAACTAATTTCCACATGTTGTTCTTCTTTATCGAGTCAATCTCAGCTTCCATTGCTTTGACCCATTCATTGTTCACTTTGGCTTTATTGAAGTGTCTTGGTTCCTTATCGAATGTTAGCATCAAATGATCAACATTTAATTCGTAGTCGTTTAGCCTTCTTCGTAAGACTGAAACACAGGTTGAACAACGTATAGGAGTGACTTCGATATTTGGACCATTTTCAAGTTAGTTTGGGCTGAAGGTTGCATGCGAGGAGTTGCTGTTATTTGCGGTTTGGGCCTGATATGTGGGCTGTTCATGTTCGGTTGTAGTTGGGCCTGCTCCTGTATCGGGAGGCTGAGCCAGCGGTACTTCTTGCAAATCACGCCACTGTACCATGAATGTACTTGCTCCAACTTCAATTTCTTTGTCTAAAATGGTATTCCACTGCCATGCCTTGTTTTCATCGCAAACTGCATGGGTGCTTATAATAATTTTGTTTCATATGGATTGAGTAGGCGAAATCCTCTTAAATTGGGTTCCTTACCGAGATACACCAACTGTTTTGACCTATCATCGAGTTTCTTCAAATGCTGTGAAACTATTCTATCATATGCAATGCAACCAAATACTCTTAGGTCTTCAAGGTTTGGTTTTTCACCATAAAAATTTTCATATAGCATAACACCTACCAATTCTCGTTTAGGGGTTCTATTTATGATGAAGGTTGCATGACGGACTGCTTCACCCCAAAGGTAATTTGGTACATCTTTTGCTTTCATTAGACACCGCGTCATCTCGAGTAGAGTCCGGTTTCTACGTTCGACTATTCCGTTTTGTGGAGGTGCATATGGAGCAGT